>ML058376.1:627792-914298 GCA_003013855.2 Liriodendron chinense
TCATCTGATCCTTCGGTTCAGCATACACCGGGCACTGCATGTAAGTCTAGACATTTATTTAGTGATTTCTGTTTATATTGTTACTTACATATATCTTTTCGCAACAACATCTTCTACCAGCCGACGAGGACGTGGACCCACGCGTGGGTTAGTTTTAGAGCGACTTACACGTGAGGGTAGGGTGGTGGTAGAGTTTCCACAGGACTGCTTAGACCTGTTGGGGACAGTGCCAGACTGTTTACGTCTGAGGTCGGTGTCCTATGCCGATCTCTGATCCCCGCCACCACCCCCCGTTGGACTGACGTGACAGATGATGTGCGACAGCTCATCCGTCAGCGCCTTCAGGTAAAGTTTAGTAAATTGAAATTTTCTTTTGTGAAAGTTCATTTACGGTTAAGTCCTATTGTTAATAAGTTTATTGCCTTAATTTATTATTTACGAAACTGCAGGATAAATTTGAATTCGATTTGAATATTCCCTACATTTCTTATGCCGTCGACGACATGATTAGAGAGCGGTTCAAGGAGTACCGCGGAGAGTTGCACCAGCGGTACAAGCGGTGCAGGACACGATGAGGCCGTACTATCCGCACCGCCACACGTTACTATAAACGACTGGCGGATACTCTGCGAGAGATTTTCGTCGGAGGCTTTTCAGGTAATATTTACATGTACGATATCTTACGGTAACAATTAAATTCGCAATTAATAGAAATGTATTTTGTATAATGTGTTCAGAAGAGGAGTAGAATAAATTCTGCGAACAGGGAAAAGTTATAAGTGAACCACGTAGCTGGTTCAAAGTCATTTGTACGACATCGTTACGACATGGTAAGAAATTATTGATGATTATTAAGTTAATATATTATTTTGATTGGCATTTATTATAAGTCTTTTTTCTTTCGATTGCGCAGCGAGATTCCGTCACCGGCCAGGAGCCTGGACCAGTAGACCTCTACAGAGGGACTCACTGTCGGCAGGCGACGGGATCTTGGGTTCATCCTAGAGCCAGTGAGCATTGGGTAAAAATCTTTACTTTGTAAAATTTAATTGCGCATTGATTGATAATAATGTCATTCATGTCATTTTTTATGAAATTTCATATCTTTTCATTACAGGCGGCGATGGACACCATACGCAGTCAGCACACTCCCGATGGTAGTCAGCGGAGTGAGCCAGAAATTCTGAGCGAGGTGCTTAGCACCCGTTCTGGATATGTGCGTGGGCTTGGCAGGCCAAGCTCATGGCACAAACTAGAGCTGGCTCCAGTCGATCCGTAGCTGGTGAGAGCGCTCAACGCCGAGCTGATATCGCAGAGAGAGAGGTTCAGCAGCTACGGGTCGTCGTCGATGAAATTCGAGAGCAGCTGGAGAGGCAGAGAGAGGAGCAGAGGTGTAGGGAGGAGGAGGAGCAGAGGCGTAGGGAGGAGGAGGAGAGGCGATGGGAGGAGGAGGAGCAAAGGCGTAGGGAGGAGGAGGAGAGGCGACGGGAGGAGGAGGAGAGGCGACGGGAAGAGCAGGAGAGGAGGATCGAGGAGTTACGGCAGGAGCATGAGCGACGGATGCAGGAGATGTTTTAGGTTCTCGCTGCACACCTTGGCGCCGATGCCCCGCCACCTCCGCCTTCATCTTCCTGATTATTTTTTTTACTATACGACTTTTAACTTGTATGTATTTGTGTGTTGATGAATATTGTTTGTTTGTGGATGTGGAATGGATTATTTGTGTATGGATGGTGTAGTTTCTGTTTATTCGTATGTATGTGAATGTGAATAGGAGAAAAATGTATAGGTTTCTTTACAGGTGTATATCAGGAATTTTCCTGAATTTTGAAAACAAATGAAACCGGGACAGGAAATACTATTACCGACGAAATTGTTCATAGGTAAAAAAATAAAAAAAATTTACTGACGAAATTTTTCGTCGGCAATAAAAGACGAAAAGTTTTACCGACGAAACATTTCGTTGGTGATAAACCCGGAAAAGTTTTGCCGACAAAATATTTCGTCGGTGATAACCCCGGAAAGGTTTTACCGACGAAATATTTCGTCAGCAAAACCTTTACCGACGAACATTTTCGTCGGTAAAAGTTTTTTTACCGACGTATCATTTTTATTTCCAACAAAAATTCATATGTTTTCCCGACGAATTTTTTCGTCGGTAATGGTTTTATTATTACCTATGAAAATTTGTTTCGTCGGTAAAAACCTTTACCGACGGCTTTTCTGTGACGACGTTAGCCGCGAAAAATTTCGTCGGGAAAAAGATTTCTCGACGAAATTTTACTGATTCCCGACAAAATTATTCGTCGGTAAAAATGGAATTTCTTGCAGTGATCATTTGGTTTAGAACTGGATCATCCATTTATTCCCACATGAATCAAATTTTGAGGAAGGTCAATAGCTCATCTGATCTAGACCATTTGATGTTCACATACAACCTTGATTATCTTGTAACATCCCTCCATCACATGATCATTGTGGCCCTCCAAATGATCAGATCCAGCCAAGTTTTTGGGTGTTTATTACTTACATTTCGACGGTCAATACAAAACAAATCTGATACATCAACGACCGAATCTCCGTCGGCCCCATCAGTATGTACATATCAGATCCACACCCTTCATATATTTTTCCATACCATTTTAGAAAGAAAAAAAAAAGCAGCAGATCCAAGGCTCAAGTAAGCTACACTACAGAAACAGTGGGAATTGGAGGCTGAAGACTCTGATCAAGCTAATATTTGTGTTTTCCCTTCATCCAGGCATGACTGACCTTATGAAGAGTTTAGATGGCAAATAAACCTCACAATGGACCCTCGAAAGGTTTCAATGGTAGTCGTTCAATCCCCCCTATTTATGGTGTGGTCCACTTGAGCTTTGAATGTCCCTCATTTTTAGGCTCATGCTCTAAAATGATCTATAAAAATTGATGGACGGTGTGGATCTAAAACATGAATCATTGTGGGGTCAGGAAAGGTCCACACGTTAGAAGTCATGTTGTGTAGGAGTAATATATTTAGGAGAGAGAAATTGGGGTATCTTGTTAGTTAGGGAGTGGGTGTTATCCTTACCATGTGGGGGCCCACCTTGATGTGTTTCCTGTGTATACACATCGTCCAACTGTTTTTTAATATCATTTCAGGATGCAATCCCAAAGCTTAAGAAGATCCAAATCTCAGGTGGACTATACCAATATAAACAGTAATAAATGACCATTAAAAACATTGTGTGAGCTACAAAAGTTTTGGATCGAGCTGATATTTGTATTTTCCCTTCATCCAGATCTTCTCAACATTACCAACAGTTTTGATTGAAAAGAAACATTACGAGAACCTTACGATGGTCTCTTTGGAATTTTAATGGTGAGGCACTCAATCACCACTTTTTCCTGTGGCGTGGTCTACCTGATATTCGGTTATTCATTTTTTTGGGATCCCGTCCTAAAATGGGCTGTATAAACGGATGGACGGTGTGGATCTATGAAACATCATCAAGGTGGGCCCTACAGTTAGGGTAACACCCACTAAGCTGTTACCCCATAGCATCAAGTGAGCACCATGATGAGGATGAGATTTGCAATCTTCAAGTGGGCCACACCTTAGAAAACAATAAACAATCAGACATCAACCTCCAAATTCAGTTGATGGCCAACATAATGGTATGATACCTAAGATGTACTGCATTCATGCTCTTCTAGGAACCATCGATGCCATTCATTACCCACGATCGAAAAATGTTATTTTTACAAACGTTCTAGATCCATACTTTTAAAACTCCATTCGAAAAAACAAACGTTGTAGAGTATCGGCCTCTTCCCCTCAAGGCGTGGGATGGAAAACCACCTCATGACAATTTTTTACAAGCTCATTTTGTGTCCCCCACTAGGTCCCACAAGCAGAGATCGACTGATCAGAGTCGTCCATTTTCTAAGTGATACTCTGGACGTACATAACATAAGAATATGATTGTGACCATCACCAGACCAGCTATCAACGCATGCTTGGCCATCTTGAATAGCGACATGCACGAAAGGAGCACTTTGAATAATGCCTTAGGTAGGGACAGATGTCTTGACCGCCCATTTTTTTTTCTAATGTAAGTATGATGTGCCCGATCATGGACTGAGACAAATCTATGATTATTCATAGCTAGCTCGCGCGTGGAGACCGTCAATGCAAAGGAAAATATTCAAATTATGGAAGCTTTGAAATATTTTGATGAAAGAGATTATTATAATTATTAGGGAATTAGACAAATTACTACCTTATTAACTCAGCATTTACATGTCTGGGTACCTTTTTCAAAAAGGTTTTCAATAAGCTATTCCCATTAATTTATGTAATTATCATCCAAGTACCTTTCCTTTGATTTTTCAATTGAAGTTGAGATTGGGCGATATGAGCAGGGGTTGGCAGCTTAGGTGGGCCCTACCGTGATGTTTATGTTAAACCCACTCCAACCACAAGGTGTGTCACCACATGTTAGGCCCAGGGCTTAAGAAAAGCCCCATTCATGACTCGGGTGGATGGAACAATTGGAAACAGTGTATAAGATTATAACACTTACCGTCCAAAGTGTTTTCCTTTGTGTGGCCTGCTTGAAATGGATATGACTAATTTTTTAGCCCGAGGTATAAATTTTTATTTAGAATTTGAAGGTTGGAGTGGTTTTTATATAGCCATCAAGGTAGGACCTGTAAAAATCAAAAGTAAAGTCTTTGTCCCAACTATTTCCTTTGGTGTGGCACACCTGAAACCATAGGGCAATCTATTTTTATTTTTTTTCCTTGGGCATAACGTGGGATTATATATATAATGATCGGGGTAGATTTCAGATATGGATGATGGAGGCCCCCTTAAAAAATCAATGGTGGCATCTCTCAATTGTTATTAAATTTTCCTTGATATATTAAAAAAAATTAAGTCTCATATCCAACCAATTAGACTACAAACTACGGTCCATCCAAAAGATTCCTTCCAACCAACCTTTGATACAGTAAAACATCCAACCCATTGAATAGGTCGGAATCATCATGATGATTTCTTCACGTAATAATCAGTCACATCTACTCATTCATTAGACCATACTTGTATTTTACTATTTATCAATGCTAAAAATTATTTTCTATAGCCTAGCCCACCGGATGATTAGATGGAGCTGGTCTTTAATAGGTGATCCTTATTATGGGGCTAACCTATTGGAAGGGTGGCATGTTGCATTCGATTAACAGGTGAGAAGTAATCCTCTAAGTGGATCATGACCTGTGGTCCAACCAGTTCGACTTAGACACATTCTCTTTTAAAGAAAAAATCACTTTACTCGCTACCCACCTTGATTTTTTATGGGGCTCAGCTAGATGTGCATGCAGATCCACTTTGAAAATTAGATGTGTAATCCCACATTAGTTCTAGGGGCAAAAAATCAAGCCGATATGTAATTCAAATGAGCCACACCAAAGACAATAGTTGAGAAAGAGACGTCCGCCCTTGACTTTTACAGGCTCCACCATTACAATTATATTAATCTACTCCAACCGTTAGATTCTAAACCAGGCCTAGGGCCGTAAAATCAGACCAATCCTTGATTCACGTAACTACACAAGGAAACAATGTGGAGGGTGAGGTTACCCTATACATTGTTTCCAATCATGTACTTTACCTTAATTATGGATGGAGCTGATTTTTTTTTTTTTTTCCATGAGTGGTGACACACCTAGTGGTTGAGTGGATTCAACATAAATATCACAGTGCAGCCCACCCAAGCTGCCAATCTCTTGCTGGCACTGCGGAACTAAAGCTAACAGAAGGTACTACATAGATAACTACTTAAATATAATTAGTGGGCTATGGGTTTTTTTTTTTTTTTTTTTGTTTTTTTTCAGGTTAGTTCATACATTCCACTGTTAGTTAGTACACACCCACACGTGTTAGTCACCCTGCACTGTTAGTGAGCTATCTTATTAGGGTGCGAATTAGGTGTTACCTTGACAGCTTAGTACTATGAATGTCTTCAGCTCCCTCCATCCTTGATTCAGGTAACTACACCAAGGAAACAATGTGGAGGGTGAGGTTACCCTATACATTGTTTCCAATCATGTGCTTTACCTTAATCATGGATGGAGCTGATTCTTTTTCCATGAGGGGTGCCACACCTGGTGGTTGAGTAGGTTCAATATAAATATCACAGTGAAGCCCACCCAAGCTGCCAATTTCTTGCTGGCACAGCAGAACTAAAGCTAACAGAAGGTGCTACATAGATAACTACTTAAGTATTAGTGGGCTATGTTTTTTTTTTTTCTTTTTTTTTCTTTTTCTTTTTTTTTCTTCAGGTTAGTTCATACATTCCACTGTTAGTTAGTACACACCCACACGTGTTAGTCACCCTGCTATGTTAGTGGGCTATCTTATTAGGGCGTGAATTAGGTGTTACCCCGAGAACAACTTAGTAGGTGTTACCCTAACCGTGTGGGGCCATCTTGATATATTTTTTTTATATATCTAGCTGTGTATATGTTTTTTCATATTATTTTAGGATGTGATCGAAAACCCTAAGAAGATCCAAATCTCAGGTGGACCATACCACTATAAACAGTGATGAATAACCATTAAAAACATTTTTTGGGCCACAAAAGTTTTGGATCAACCTGATCTTTGTATTTTTCCTTCATCAAGACCTTATTGACATTATCAAGAGCTTGGATTGCAAATAAACATTACTACAACCTTCTATGGGCTCTTTGGAATTTTTAATGGTGGGGCACTCAATCACACTGTTTCTAATGGTATGATCCACTTGATATTTGGATCTGCATAATTTTTGGAAGCTCATCCTAAAATGGGCTGTAGAAACGGATAGACGGAGTGGACATACAAAAATATCATCCATGTGGGCCAGACTGTAGGGGCAACATCTAATTCGCGCCCATCTTATTAATACCT
The DNA here is from genome assembly GCA_003013855.2 of Liriodendron chinense. NCBI lineage: Eukaryota > Viridiplantae > Streptophyta > Magnoliopsida > Magnoliales > Magnoliaceae > Liriodendron > Liriodendron chinense. The sequence continues at coordinate 634,730 of ML058376.1, forward strand.
TTAAAAAAGGTACCAGGATATAAAACTGTATTAATAAGCTAGTAATTTGTAAAATTACCTTATTATTATTAGGAAATTTTACATAATAATACTTCATTAATTATGTATTTACATCCAAGTACCATTTTAAATAGAGTTTTCATCAAAATACCTCATTAATCGAGTTATTATCAAATGGGTACCTTTTGTTAATTTTTGTTTAACGTCTGCCATAATTTTTCTCATTATGTGAGTCTCATCATGATGTATGTGTTTTATCAACACCGTCCATCTATTGTTTCAGGTCATTTTTGGGCATGATCTTAAAAATGTCGAAGATACAAGTCTCAGGTGGACTACACCATAGGAAACAGTGGTGATTGAATGCCTACCATTAAAAACTAGCTAGGGTCCACCGTAATGTTTATTTTCCATCCAACATGTTGATTAGGTCACACACACCTAGATGAAGGGAAAATAAATGTACAGCTTCATCTAAAACTTTTGTGGCCGCCCAAGAAGGTTTTAATGGTGGGTGTTGAATCACCACTGTTTCTTATGGTGTGGTCCATCTGAGATTTAGATTTGTGTCACTTTCGGCTCATGCCATAAGATGATTTTGAAAAATGGATGGATGGCGTGGATAGAACATATACATCATGTTGGGGCCCACATAGCATCTTATGTAAACTGCATCTAAGTTTAAGGGCACCTCACCCGGTGGAGGCTGCAGGGTCTCTGGATGATGTACGGCCTGGACTCACCCAACACCGTGCAACTCTGACCATGGGGCCCTCCTTGATGTATGTATTGCATATCCATGCCGTACACCCATTTTGCCAGCTCGTTTTAGGCCATGAACAAAAAAATTAAGTAGATCCAAATATCAGGTGGACCATACCATAGTTAACAATGCCAATTGAACTACACCATTAAAAACTTCATACGGCCCACTTGAGATTTGGATCATTTTTGTGCTCGTTCCCTAAAATTAATGGTAAACATGGATTTTACCTCGTGCCCTAAAAGGGGCTAGCAAATGGATGGACTGGAGGGATAAAAAGCCCCACGGTCAAGGCAGGATGCAATGAAATCACGCTTTTATCATAGTTACCAAATTCTGTTGGGCCACCGGGAATGTATGTGGTTTAGCCACATCATCCATCCGTTTTTCCATACCACAGAAACAGTGGGAATAATGATTTCCACTTTTGAAACTTTGCTAGGGCCCACAGTGATGTTTATTTGTCATCCAACCTGTACATAAGATCACACAAGACATGGATGAAGGGAAAACACAAATATCATTTTGATCCAAAACTTTTTTGCCCTTAAGAAATTTTCAATGGTAAAAGTTCAATTCACGCCATTTCCGGTGGTGTGGTCCACTTGAGATTTGGATAGGCTTCATTTTTTTACTCAATCCCTCAAATAATTATTTGGTAAAATGGATGGACGAAGTGGATAAAATATATGGAAATCACGTTAGACCCACAAATTTTACTCAGTATGCTTCAACATTAATTGCTTCCGAAACGCAATCTGCTTCAGCGGCTGTAGGACGCAGATTTTTGCATAAGGCGTTTGCAAAAAGTTCCCTCGTTGGGATGTTAGGTGGGACTCACCATATTGTATTTTAGAAATCCAATGTGACCATCTGTTTTGTGAGCTCATTTAAGGACATGGGAATAAATATGATGTGGATCCAAAATTAACTGGGCTACACGAGAGGTAAAATTAGGAAAAGAAATACCTTCAGTTGAAACCTTCCCGAGCTCCACCTTGTTGTTTATATGCCATCCAAACCGGTTTATAAGGTCGTTACACATGGATGAAGTGAAAATACAAAAAGTCTTTAGCCTAATACAGAACTTTTATGGCCATACAGATTTTTCAACAATGGTCATTGAATTCTCACCACTCCCTCTCAAATGGGTCACTCTAGTTGTACATCCTCTTCATTTTTTTTTTTACATGTCCTAAATTGAGCTCGCAAAATGGATAAATAGGGTAGATTTCTCACAAACATCACTATGGGCCCCACGTAGCATCCGAGCGCTACGTAAAGCTTATGCAGCAAGTCTGTGGCTGTCGTTTTGGTTGAGGCTGGGCTTACCTAATTCGAAATCTGTGGGAAGCGGATTGCGTACTGAGTAACTCCGCACGTTAGCGTGCGGAGTAAACTCTCTGGGGCCCACAGTGATTTACGTATTTAATCCACTTCATCCATCCATCTTAACAGAACATTTTAGGTATGGTGCCAAAAAATGAAGCATATCAAAATCTAAATTGGACCACACCATAAGAAAAGTGTGAAGTGAATGTCTACCATTGAAAAATTCTCGGAGGACACAGCAGTTTTGGATGAAGCTGATATTTGTGTTTTCCCTTCATCCATATCCATGTCATCTTATGAACAGGTTGGATGACAAATAAACATCATTATAGGGCCTGGGAAGGTTTCAACGGTGGAAATCATTATTCCCACTGTTTCCCTGGCATGGCTCACTTGAGATTTGGATATGCTTAAATTTTGGGCCCAACCACTAAAATGTGTTGAAAAAACATATGAACCGAATAGATAGAGCACATACATTATAGGGGGGCACAACTGAGTTTACTCCGCACGATAAGAGCGTGCGGAGTAACTCGGCATGCGATCCGATTCCAAATCTGTGACCCTTAACAAGCATTTAACTTGGATGCGGTCGTGATGCATTGCTCATTGGACCTACCATGATATATATATGTTTTATCCACGCCGTCCATTCATTTTTCCAAATCATCTTATGGCATGAACCAAAAGTGACAGAAATCCAAATCTCAGTTGGACCAAACCATAAGAAACAGTGGTGATTCAACGGCCACCATTAAAAACTTCTTGGGAGCCATATAAGTTTTGGATCAACCTGATATTTGTATTTTCCCTTCATCCAAGTCAGTGTGACCTAATCAACAGGTTGGATGGAAATTAAATAAATGTTACAGCGGGCCCTGGTTAGTTGTTAATGGTAGGCATTCAATCACCACCGTTTCCTATGGTGCAGAACGCTTGAGATTTACCCAGCCTTATTTCTAGGCTCATGTCCTAAATTGATCTCAAAAAATAGATGGACAGTTTGGATAAAACACATACATCATGATAGGACCCACATAACACCTACCATTAGCCATGTATTCATGCAAGATGCGTTAGGAAAATTCTACAATTTTTTTTTCTTTTTTTTTAAATAGAAATACAGCTCATTAATAGATCCAAGAACTTTTTCAATTTTCCTACACATCTTCATTAATTAAGTAGGCATTTTAGTCCTTTGGAAAAAATTAGAACACAAGTTAAACAAAAACTAAGGTACTCCTTTGACCACATCTCAATGTAAACGGATGAAACCTTTATTTAAAAAGGTATTGGATGTAAATATGATAGTAATGAGGTGCTATTATATAAAATTCCCTTGTTATTATCATGTTATGAATTTCCTCATCCAACGTAAGTCCTGTGTGAATCATTGGAGAGAAATTCTTTCAGATAAAACGTAGAGCTCACCTACTCAAATTTATTGGGCCCCACAAAGAGGGGACATGGACCCTTATTTTCCAAAACACAGCATATGCAGCAGCATTAATACCTTGACTCGGATTCGGTAGTGACACCTCCACTATGGAGCTCCATACCACTAAAAAGGCCCTGTGAGCCCCACCATAATGTATGTGTTTTATCCACACCGTCTATTCATGTTACAAGCCCATTTTAGGGTATGAGCCCAAAAATGAGGTAGATCTAAAGCAAAAGTGGACCACACCACAGGAAGCAGTGGGATTGAATGGCCACCATTGAAACATTCCTAAGGCCCATCGCAATGTTTAATTTCCATCCATCCTGTTTATAAAGTCACACAGACCTTAGATGAAGGGAAAACATAAAAATCAGCTTGATTCAAAACTTCTGTGGCTACAAGAAGTTTTCAACGGTAGGCATTCAATCTCCACTGTTTCCTGCGCTGTGGTCCACTTAAGATTTGGATCTGAATCATTTTTTTTTTGAAAGATGTACTAAAATGAGCTGGAAAATGGATGGACGGCGCGGATGAAACACATACTTCATGATGGGGCATACAGAGTACCGAGCTCCCTACTGAAGGGTTCACTACGGAAACCAATCCCAATTATACGCAGAGGGTATCAAGCGGATTGCGTCGGACGCGGTTTGGCCAGTGACGCTGCCACTAGCCAGGTGGCTAGTGGTCGGTGCTCTGTGAGCCCCACCATGATGTATGTGTTTTATCCATGCCGTCTATCCATCTTTCCATATCATTTTAGTGATTTATCAAAAAAAAAAAAGAGGCAGATCTAAACCTCAGGTGGACCACACCATAGGAAAGAAGTAGTGATTGAATGTCCACCGTTAAAAAAGAAAACAAATATCAGCTTGATCCAAAACTTCCTTGGTTCTCCCATGAAGTTTTTAACGGTTAGCGTTCAATCAACACTGTTTCTTATGATGAGGTCCACTTGATATTTGAATATAATTCATTTTTGGGCTCATACCATAAAAGAATTTGAAAAAAAAAAAAAAAAGAATGGACAGCATGGATGAAACACATACATCATGGTGGCCCCACAGAGCACCGACCACTAGCCATTGGCTAGTGGCAGGGTCACTAGCCAATCCGCGTCCGATTGCGTCTTGCCTCCACCCTGCACGGAAGCGGTCCAGGGAGGGGCTTTGAATAACCCACTGTGATGTATCCATTTTATCCAAGACGTTCATCCATTTATTCATATCATTTTATGACATGAGCTGAGAAATAAGGTAGATCCACAGCTCAAGTGGACCACATAGTGGGATTAAACGGCCACGGTTAACAACTTGATGGCCACAGAAGTTTTGGACCAAGCTGACATTTGTGTTTTCCCTTCATCCAGGCCTCTTTGACCTTTTGAATAAGTTACAGCAAAAAAATATCATGGTGGGCCCACCTAGCATACCCGCGTCCAGGAGGGAAGTAGGTGTTGCCCTGTTGGTAGACTCTGCGGAGAGGGGTCTCGGTCTTGAAACCCATCAGTGGTGAAATTCCACCATGCTGACACCACCAGTGGGTGCGTTGCATGAATGACTGGGTGGGTGGGTTGCATGACTGATAAAAAAAAAAAAGTTTTGCCCTGTTCTCCTGGAGCGGATTGCCTGTGACCATGTGTGGGATCATGAAGATGTCCGTGACAAATCCACTCCATCCATCTGTTTTGGAAGACCACGATAGGATAAATTCTAAATTTCACGTAGATACAAAACTCGGTTGGGCCATACCACACAAAACAGTGGGTATTGAACACTTAGAGGCGACAAAAGTTTTTCACCAGAATGATATTTCTTGCATACAGCTATTCTTAGTATTAATAATTCTATGAATGGTTTGGATGCCATATAAACATCATGGTCAGCTCCAGAAAGGTTTCAATGGTATAGGTTGGTGTTCTCATAGTTTTGTTAGTGTGGCTCACCTAAGTTTTGAATCTACGTTATTTTTAGAATCCTATCTTATTTTTCTTGTTAGTGTGGCTCGCCTAGGTTTTGAATCTGCCTGATTTTTAAAATTCTGTCTTAGTTTTGTCTTTGAAAACGCCACTAACATCTCTATGGACCCCACACAGCCACAGGACACGGCTTCAGTGGATCCTCGGATCCACTGAGGTGTGTGGGATCCCTGACAGTGGGGCCCACCTTGATGTATATGACTTATATCCATGCCGTCCATCCATTTTGAAAAAAAGATTAAGCATATCCAAATATCAGGTGGATTATAATACAGGAAAGTTTTGGATCAAGCTGAAATTTGTGTGGTCTCTTCATTCGGGTCTTTGTGGTAGACTAAGTGAAGATAGCCTTGTTTCAGCACTGAGGGCATGGCTAACATTTCAGTGTGATTAACCGGGGTGGGTGGGTGAACTAACGGTGGGGTGCGTGTACTAACAAAAAAAAAAGAAGTCTTTGTGACCTTATAAAAAAATTACATGGAAAATAAACATTTCGAGATATAGTCCACCTAAGATTTGGATCTGCTTCATTTTTGCATCATGCCATAAAATGATCCATAAAAATGGATGGATGGTGTGGATTTAAGGCACATACATCAAATGGGCCCCATAGTTAGGGATCCATAGCAAGAGAAGGGTCGAGCACATACTCAACCTATGAAAGTTGATGGCCCCGCTCACAACTAGGGCTCTCAATGGAGCGAGTCAGATCCGAGATCCGATTCGCTCTGAACCTATATAATACGAATTTGGATATTAAAATAGGTTTGATTAATTAAATGGACTAGATTTGGATTCACATAAATAAATCTAAATCATATTCGGGTTAGATCCAGATCTAGTAGTAAGATCCAATCAGATCTTCCATATTGCGTGTTTCAAGTCTTCAACTGACCCTTTTGAGAAAAATGGTCCTAGGACCCACTCAAGGGGTCCATTATGATGTATATGTTACATCCATACCGTCCATCCATCCTAAAAGATCATTTAAGGCCATGGGCCCAAATCTGAAGAAGATCTGAATCTTAGGTGGACCATACAATAGGGAACAGTGAAGTTGTGTGTCTACCATTGAAACCATTCTAACCCCACTGTGATATATTTATGCTACCAAAAGCTACCCAATGTAGGTCTCTTTGAGCCCTTCATGGGCTGACCGAGTTAATGAACGGAGTATATCATCCGTACTTGGACCCTACTTGGCTAAAGATTTGAAGAGAGAGAGAGAGAGAGAGAGAGAGAGGGAGGTGGAGATGCCGGAATAGTAAGCATAAAGGACACTACTGCACAGTCATGAGCAAGAGGTGTACCGCGTACGCCTTTTTAGGTGTGAATGAGGGTCGAGTGGGACCCACCTTGATGTATATGCTATATCCATGTTGGCCATCCGATTTTCCAAATTATTTTAGGCCACGTACCAAAATTAAGACATATGCCAATCTCAGGTGAACCATATCACAGTCAATAGTGGGATTTGCATCATTTTACTGCTAAATTAAATATATTATATTATATATTTTTAGATTTGTGATCAGGTGGATTCAAACTTAGATTTGACCCAAATCCAATGGCTATATGAATTTTTAGATCGGAAATGGATCTGGTTATTTATAAGTGGATCTGATATGGATATCACCTTTTGGATCCGAGTCAGATCTAAATCCAATCTGAATCTGTCTACAAATTTTCAGACTTGGAGCCGGATTAAGTTAGATTGATCCAAATCTAACCCATTGAGAGCCCTACTCACAACTTTAGAACATAGAGGCAACAACGTCACATTCGAGTTGCTAAGGTAACTCCTACTTGTCTCCCAAGCAGGTCCACCTCTATAAACAAGTTGCCACTCATCTCATTGGTGCTCCCAAGATTGGCAAGACTATCAGCTATGGAAGCCGCTATAGGAAGGTGGGCCCCCACAGTCATAGCCTGACCAAACTCCATGTGATTTCCCTAACTTATATTTTTTTAGATAGTTTCTATACAAAATTTGAATTGTCCGTGTGATCCAAAACTCCAAAAAACTCATTGGGTCATTTGAATTGTCCACGTGATACAAAACTCCAAAAAACTCATAGGGCCCAACTTTCAACTTGATCCAAAACTCTGGTGGGCCGTAGCAAAGAGAGAGGCAAATTAAAAAAAGAAACTATTTCCATTTTCCATGTCCCACCAAGGTTTTGGATTTGGCTCTGAGGGTTTTTGGGGTGCTGCATCAAATAGATGGTTTAGATTTAGGGCTCACATCATGTGTGATGGGCTATGAAAATATACTTATGAGTCCGCGTGAGAAATGTTCACAAGTGAGCATTCTTATACACATTTACTTACTTTTTAAAAATAAAAAAATTATTTTCAAGGAAAATACAATCGAAATGAAAGTGACGGACAGTAGAAATTAAAATTTTCTGGCATAAAATGATGGTTTTACTAGCTATGCTAGCTACGCTGGGTGTAGCAATGATCCCACCATGACGTATGTGTTGTATCGATGCCATCTATCCATTTTACGAGATTAGTTTAGGGCTTGATACCAAAAATGAGGTAGATCGGAAGCTCAAGTGGCTCCCAAGAAGTTTTTAATGGTTGGCGTTTAATCCACTCTATTTTCTGTGATGGGTCCACATGAATTCTATATCTGCTTCATTTTTTGTGTCATGCCCTTAAATGATCTTGCCAAATGGGTAAACAATATGGATACAACACATACATCATAGTAGGGTAATTACTACACCCGGTGTAGCTAGCGTAACTGATGCGTGGGTGTAGCAAAAATTTTCTCCCTTCCTCCCATGAGTTCGAAATCTACAAAGAGCACATGGCTCTTACTTCAATGAGGATTCAGAATTGCCAACAGGGCGTGTGTGCACACATCATGGCTGACGATTTTGCATCCTTTTTTGCCCTATCTCTCATTTCCAGTGATGCGGTGCTTTTTAATGACGCCGGGTCATGGCTGCGCGTCTTCACATGGAGAATGCCGAGTGTTTACACTGCTTACGCAGGCACCTTAAGTTCATCCACCGTTTCACGCTAGCCTTTACTGACATACATCCATGCAGTCCATCAGTTTTGACCGCTCATTTTAGGGTATGATTGCAAAAAGTGAAGCAGATCCAAATCTCAGGTGGACCACATCACAGGAAACAGTGGTGATTGACCATTAAAAATTTATTATAGGCAGCAAAAGTTTTGTATCAAGCTGATATTTGTATAGGCCCTTCATCCATGTCTTTGTGACATTATCAACAGTTTGGACGGCAAATAAACAATCCGGTGGACTTAAGAAATTTTTAGTGCTGGGTATTCAATCACCATTGTTTCCTATGGTGTGGTCCACCTGAGATTTTTCTCGGCTACATTTTTTTGGATCATGCACTAAAATGTGAGGGATCCACCGTCCTTGGAGCCGGCTCTTTTTTTCGTTTTTATTTTTTATTTTTTATTTTTTTTTAAAACAAGGTTTACAAAGTAAGACAACCAGGGATTTGGACGCTCTAAGTTTCTTGATCAAGTGCAAGAGCATGGGTCTCATGTTGATTTGGTCCATTGGATCTTTCTTAGCTCTTGATCTGACCCGTACACTCCACATCTTCTATCAGATCAGTCTACCTGTCCCTTATCAATCGCCCTCCTGATGAGAATCTGTCGGAGAATCTGGCCCCACCTGATGAGCTACAGAGATGCAAACGGGGTGGGGGGAGGCGGCGGCGTAACTTGTCCAAGCCTGGCAGCTACATACACGTGTCCAGACACAGCCCAGCCTGCTAGATAAATACCTAGGCCCAAGAAAGGCCCAGAGAGGTAGCCAGGTACTCCTTGACCGGACAGGGATCAGGTGGTTTTGCACATCGCCACCTCCACCGCTCCACCAGTGATGTGGTGATGTGTTGTGAGCTGTGGGCCCATTTTGATACATCTGTTTTATATCCATCCCGTCCATATATTTTTCCAGCTCACTTTAGGATATGAGCCCAAAAAAGAAGCAGATCCGAAACTCAAGTGGAGCACACCATTGAAAAGAGTGGGGACAATGACACCAACCGTTGAAAGCCTTTCTAGGGCCCACTGTATGTTTCTTTGTCATCCAACCGGTTGGTAAGGTCACTTGGACCTTAGATGGAGGGAAAACAAAAATATCAGGCTGATTCAAAGGTCTTGTGGACCCAAGAAGTTTGTAACGGTGGACGTCAATCACCGTGGTTTCCTGTGGTGTGGTCTACTTAGAACTTGGGATCTGCCTCTTTTTTTTTTTTTTTTTTTTTTTTTTACTTCATGTCCTAAAATGAGTTAGAAAAATGGATAGACTGAGTGGATATAGATATAGAACACATACACAACGGTGGCCCAACATCCCCATGCCACTTCTGTGGGTGGTGTCCATTACAATGCCTAATCCACCTCCTTGTGGAGCTATCATGAATGTATGTGCTTAGGTGTTGTTTGGTAAACTAAAAATAAGGTATAAAAATTAATTTAAATGCTGGAAACTTAAAGTGCTGAATTTTATTACTTATAAGTATTGGAGTATCTGTTTGGTAATTTATCTGAAAATAAACACTTTTTTAATAAAGCTTATTTGGTAAACAAAAGCTACAAATGTTTGAAAATTGTAAATTTGTCATATTTGCCCTTGTTATCCCAATTCTACCTTTTATAGAGTATGAGAAAGCTATTATTATTATGTTTTCAAATTTATTACACTTTTACCTAATTCAATAAAATTTTAATACTTTCTCCACCAAATAAAGATAAATAAATGAATTGTTTAGATTTTTTTTTTTTTTTTTTTTTTTTTTTTTTTTTTTAATGTTTGCACGAGTAGTAAATTGATTGTATAAGGAGGCAAGTAGACAATACTCATCCCAAAGGTATACACTTTATATTTAAATTTTCAAGTTCTACATGTTCGGCCTTTAGTTGTGGTTAAAGTGCATTGGTGAGAGGGGCCACACCATTGATGGACTCTTGTTTAGATAGATAAATAACTCAAAGATCATGACAATTACATGATTTTAATCCATCCAAAATTTCTACGCATGTGGCCTTTAGATCATAACTTTGTTTATTTTCACATGTGTGGCCTTTAGATCATAACGTAGATAGCCCCACTGTGATGTATGTGCTTTATCCACTCCGTTCATCCATTCTGCAAGCTAATATTAGGCATGAGCCCAAAAATGAGGTAGATTTAAACCTTAGGTGGACCACACTAGAGGAAACAACAGTGATTGAACGCCCACCATTAGGAATTTTTAGGGCCCAAGTCTTGTTTATCTGCCATCGAACCAGTGTTGATTATGTCACATAGACCTGGGTGAAGTGAAAACACAAATATCAGCTTGATCCAAAACTTTTGTGGCCCTTGTGAAGTTTTTAATGGTGGGCATTCAATCACCACTCGTTCCTATGGAGTGGTCCACCAGAGATTTGGATCTGCTTCATTTTTAGGACTATGCCTTAAAATGATCCAAAAAAATTGATATACGGCTTGGATGGATAGCACATACATCAAGGTGAGCCCATAGTCAGGACAACACTAACTAACGTGTTACCTGGGAACAGCTATAAGTTCCTTTTTATTAGGATTGGGTGCTATAGAACACGACACATTAGATTGGTATAAGTTGACATGACAAAGTTCTGTAGACCCTACCATAATGTATATGTTATATCCACAACTTCTGTCAATTTTTTTTAGGTTATTTTAGGGTATGAACTTCAATATGAGGTATACCCAAATCTCAGGTGGACCACACCATAGGAAATAATAATGATTGACGCCTACCATTAAAAACTTCTTAAGGCCCTCTGTAATGTTTATTTGCCATCCAACCTGTTGATTAGGTAACACATACTTGGGTGAAGGGAAAACTCAAATATCCGCATGATATAAAACTTTTGTGGCCTTCAAGAATTTTCTAATGGGGGGCGCTCAGTCACCACAATTTCCTATCATGTGGTCACCTGAGATTTGGATGATTTGGATATGCTTGATTTTTGGGACCATGCCCCTAAAATGATCTAGAAAAACTTATGGACGACTTGGATATGCAAAACATACATTGAGGTTGGCCATGGTCAGGGCAACACCCACTAACGTGTTACTTGGTAACAACACATCCACGCCTGGACTGCATGCGGTAAGAACCGCACATAAGTGGGTTCCGTGTTGTCATGACAAAGTTATGTGAGCCCCACCATGATGTATGCGTTATATACACCCCGTCCATCTATTTCACCACATCCTTTTAAGGCATGAACAAAAGAAATAGGCAGATCCAAAGCTCAAATGGATCACCATAGAAATTGGTGGAGATTGAATGCATACAATTGAAAACTTGTTAGGGGCCATGGATGTTTTGGATCAAGCCGATATTTGTGTTTTCCCTTCATACAGGTCATTAAGTCCTTATGAACAGATTGGATGGCAAATAAACATCATGGTGGGCCCTAGGAAGGTTTCAATGGTGGGCCTCGTTGTCCCCACAACTTTTTATGGTGTGGTCCACTTGAGCTTTGGATCAACCTCAATTTTTTGCTCATGCCCTAAAATGATGTGGCGAAATGGATGGATAGGATGGATGTAACACATATACATGATGGGCCCAAAGATCTTTGCCACGCCAACCTAACTTTTAGGTGGTTAGTGTTGAAAGCTTACGGAAGTAAGAAAGGGTAGAGTTGTCATTTTTTAAAATGTTTTAACTCAAAATCACTTACCACATTTAGTCTTAACCAGTAAGCCAAATAAGTAAAGCTTAAAAATAAATCCATTTTTTCAGTGAAAATCCAAATTAAGTATGAAACTTTTGAATTTACCAAACAATCTGAATATTGGAAAATAACTGAAGAACACCAATTTCAAATATAAGTGCTGGAATTAAGTTTTACCAAACAGTCCCTTAGGCTTTGGATATGCTTCAGTTTTGGTCTCATGCTCTAAAATGAGCTGGGATGACGGATGGATAGCGCGGATAAGGCAAATATGCCATTGTGGGCCCCGTAAAGTTTACACTTCTACCAAAGGGAGCTAGATGTGAGAAGCGGATTGTAGGGTTTTTGTGGGGCCCACCATGATATATATGCTTTATCCATGCCGTCCATCCATTTTTCTCAATCATTTTAAGATATCAGCCCCAAAATGAGGAAGATACAAAACTCAAGTGGACCACACCACAGGAAGCAGAGGTGATAATGATACCCACCATTGAAACCTTCGTAGGGGCTACTGTGATTTTTGACCAGGATGAATGGAAAACACAAATATCAGCTTGATCCAAAACTTCTACGGCTCTGAGGAAGTTTTTAATGGTAGGCATTCAATCCCCACTATCTAGTCCACTTGAACCTTGGATCTTCCTCATTTTCGAGTTCATATCCTAAAATGCTCAGCAAGGTGGGCCCCAAAGAGCCCTGTGTGGATGGATTATCGTCCAGCCAATCTGCTTCCCATAGATATAGTGCTGCATTCCCACTATTAACCTTAGCTCATTATAGTAACACCCACACCTTTGGGACAGTGGTAGACTGAGTGAAGATAACATCGTTTCAACACTAAGGTCTTGGTATCGATTCCCAACGTGGGGGTGGCTAACATTGAAGTGTGACTATCAGTGTGGGTGTGTACTAACCAAAAAAGAAAAAATCCCTAGTTGGTTATAGTAAAAATGAAAGTTGATTTGAATAGAATCTGTTATCAAATTTTAAGCAGACAGGAGGAATTAAAAATCTCCAAAGCAATGAATGAGGGTGGACTTCTCCCATAATCGGGATATAGTGGAAAAAGACTTTATTATGACGTCATTTGTGATGTTGGACCATATGTGAGAGCCCTTTGTTTATCTAAGCCCCTTGGCATTGTTGGCATTTTTTTTGAACCAGAATGCCCATATGCACAACCACCAATTCGTACAGTGGTAACAGGGCACGAAAGTTGAGGGGCTCTTTTGCGCATGGGCCCCACCATCTCAATGGTTCGGGCCACCAACCCCTCGGCCGATTTGACCCGTCCACTTTATTCGGACAACTGCGAACCCTCTGGAGGGTCATTTCAAAAAAAAAATTTGGAACTGTTCATGGTTCACAATCGTGCGTTACTTCAGACCATTCTCACCGTTGTGGTCCATTCGCATTGAGTTCTGCCCTCAAATGTTGTCCAATGTCCTGAAATTATAACCCATTACATCTAGACGGCTTGGATCACTTACGAGACCGTCAAGTGGGCCCCATAGAACATGATTGGTGGGTGAGGTTCCCTAGGTGGGGCCCATGGGCGGGAAATGCCTTTTTTGACCTCTTTCTTCTCTCTATCCCTCTTTCTTCGGTGTTTTCAGTAACATGCAGATGGACTAAGTTGAAGGAGACCACACTAAGAGGCCGATACTCAGGTGATTGCGGGTCCCTTGAAGCCATCCACTCCTTGCTTGATCTGATCCATTAATCTGTTCTGGGGGATTACGGGATAAACATCGGTGGGTGTTGATTTCGTCATCTGTGACCTTGCAATATAGATATCGATGGACAAATGTTCTGTACTTTTTTCTCTGTTGTGGTACAACCCTAATGTCTTCTTCCCTCAATCTTTGAGCCATGCCCTGAAATTATTTCCATGAGGTGATGGTCAGTGCTAATTTCAATGGAGATGCACTGTGAGCCCTATAAGAATGATCGAAAAAGGTGTGTGTGAGAAATGAAGGGCTCATGTGAGTTACTATGGAAATGATTTTGAATGGAGGGGACCACTACCTTAGAAGGTAGTTAGAACCATTGTTGTCACCCCATTTTCACCTACTCAGGATTACTGACGCATGCATCCAGCATCATTACATCCATTCCGGCTTGATTCTGATGAGATTCCAATGAGTCTTTTTTTTTTCTTCTTCTATAGGGGTGGGGTAATGTGTATGTTATGTTTTTTTTTTTATCTATACGGATCCTAGCCAAAGTGATGCCAACGAGTCATTTGTAAGACTGAGCTTGCTAACACATCGCGCTACACACCACCGATCTCTGATAAACATTGTCAATAATGTTAGTGCACTTTTTGTGGCATACTAGTGCACCTTATTTATCAATTACATAGGTCAGTGAGTCTAATGTCGATTGAGCTTAAAGAAGACGTAGACCAAAGACTCAAGCGGACCTGCTGCATCAAGGGAGAAGAAACAGGTAAAAGAGATGCCCTGGTGAACCTTGAACCTTGAACCAAACCAAAACCCAAATCTTTAGATGACCCTAACCCAAATCTCTAGATCACCCAAAGGATGGCTATAGAGGTTGCATGAGTTGCTGTAACCAAGCCAAATCAAACAACACAACTCATGGGTCTGCTGACTGGTCGTCGGAAGCCTATAATGAGACAATAATAAAATTGTGAAATCAGCGTGTCTCTAGGCAAAATCGACCGGTCATCTGGACTGTTTGACCGATCAGCAGGAGGCCAAAATGGGAGAGCAACCAAACCCAGTCCCAAGACATAAAGATCGGTCGGTCCCGAATATTCGACGGGTCGGTGGATCCCTGTGATTGGTCGACAGTGAGCTGTTGGCAGCTGTTTATAGCCGTTGGAGTTTTTCTTATATAAAGGTTGGGCTTGATTTTGAGGGGAAGGAGAGAGATTTTAGTGCATTAGAAACCACCTTTATTGCCTATACCATTAAGCTCTAATCCTAAACATTCTTGTAACGCCCCAAAAATTAACACCCGAGTACGGAGACTTTGATCCCAAGTTGTTAGGTGTTAACTTAATAAAATGCTTATCTAGGAATGCAGCATGTGGGAAATGCTCCCACGTGTGTCCTTAATCATATTTACATTCATTCCATATAACTCTAATTAAAATAACGCATTTCAACTAGCAGATCATAAGTAAAGCCGAGATAACTAAGTCTAGAAATACAGGGGTAACACCCTAGAGGTATAGATCAAATGCAGTGTTAGCCCATATGAAAATTATATAAATCACAATAAATGTAATAGGAAGGAAAATTATAACTACCAAAGGAGGACATTATAAGACTACTGGGGTGGCCAAGTGCATCATCATCTGGTCTTATTCTTGAGGCATCTGCATATGTTAAATGGAAGGCGTCAAAATGCCCACATAGTGAAGAAATATTTCCAAGATTATACTTGGGGCATTTTCGTTTTAGAAAAATGCACGACAAGTACAAATTAAGCATGTTAACTCTAATGCATAGATACTAAGCCAATTACACATGTTATGCACCCAAACATGCACAGGCAATGAAAGCACAACAAGCGATCAATTTTCTAAACTAGTTAATTAATGCAGAGATGTATGAGATGCAAATAAAGGAAAATGATGCATTGGTCTTTTTAACAGTCAACTAGGCATCCACAAGTGCATGCATGTCCCCGGGCAAATCACAAGAGAAGCTCAAGGGGTAGCGCTAACGCCACATCAAGCAACAAGGCACCCATGAGTCCCCCTCAAATGTAATGTCATATATGCA
Organism: Liriodendron chinense; assembly: GCA_003013855.2. NCBI lineage: Eukaryota > Viridiplantae > Streptophyta > Magnoliopsida > Magnoliales > Magnoliaceae > Liriodendron > Liriodendron chinense. Next base: position 650,722 of record ML058376.1, read on the forward strand.
TGATTAATTCAAGTATTTATTAGTCCAATTCATCCAGCAAATTAGTAAAGCTGGAATACTATCATTATATCAAAAAGTCTAACTAGGACCATTTAGCACCTTGCGATGCGTCGCCAATTGTTTGCTTCCCCAAGTGTAGGGTTGCGATGTAGTAATAATCTCGGTAAGACCGAGGTCGATCCATTGGGACTTATGTAGGAATTCACAAATACTTCAAATAGTTTCTATTAAAAAGCTAACAACCAGATTTGAGATGATTGATTTAAATAGTAACTTTGAACTAAACTGAAGTAATCAATTAATAAAAAGGCACTAGGGGTTCAAGGATCCACTTGTAGCAATCCTTGATGCTCAATTCGCTGTGGTCTCACACTTTCTCAACTAGAATCGAAATTAAGATCTATCTAGTCGGATGATAGAGTAGTTAAACCAACAATCTACAATATGTAAGATCTATGTATATGATTCACTCAATGCAAGCTAGGACGAGCATACTCAATTGCATAGGTCAGTCCCAATTCCAATAGGCTAAGATCACAATCATAACCATCATTAAATCCTGTCCTAAGACAAAACTAGATTATGATTTGAACTTATTCAAATCACATACACAGTCCCACATAGAACATAATTTCTCAGAAAAAGTAGAACTTTGGTAGGAAGTTCCCTCATGAAAATCATAGTACTAGAGTGTACTCCAATCCCTCAGATCATACAGGTCTAGACTAGTTCACAACAATTAAGAACTCAAGCAATTCTTCTAAACATCCATGAGTCATCATAAGACTAAGAAAAACTACTTAGAACTTGAATTAAACTTCAAACCATTGTTCATAAACATGAAATCCAACTTAAAACCAACTTAAACGAATTGAAACATCTTAGATTCACTACAAGCTTCACCTCTTAGCCCTAGCTAAGAGGTTTAGCCATTCATGATCCAAGGAAACATGAAACAAACTAAGAAAAACATAAAAATAGTAAACAAACTAGGAGGAGTCGTGGAACTCCGAAATCCACTTCCGCCGCTTCCCACCGTGCTTAATCCATTCTTAGATGCCCTAGGAACAATCCCTAGGTGTCCTTTTATAGTGGGGAGGCTCCGTAGCGTCGGAATCATCTAGAATTTGCTTAAGAGTACGAAGTGCGCAGAAAAAATCGGAGCCCGAAATAGAAAGTTTCTGTTTTTACATGTGGCCGATTGGTCTGGATCGGTCGGACTGCTTATCCCATCAGTCCAGCGTGCACAGGGCCTGTTGGCCGACCGGTCAAGACCGGTCGGACCATGTTGCTTGGGTGTCCAGAGTGTTCAGCAAGATCAGGGGAAGATGGCTGACCGGTCTTGGCTCCTTTTCTTCTTCATTTCTTTCTTTCTTTCTTCTCTCTGCTTACTTCTTTCTTTGGCCCACCTTGTGTCTTCATCCAAAGCTCCTAAGTAGACCCTTTTGGTCTCCTATTGAGTGAAGTCCACTCTCATTCCTGCAACCACAAAACCTGTATTAGATTACTCGTTAATTCATGAGAACCTTGCATAATGAGTGATGAATTGGAGTTAGAATATGCACAATTAAGAGCTCAACACATCCCCCAACCAGCATTTTGCTAGTCCCGAGCAAAACATGTGTGAAACCAATTCCATTCTCCAAAACCCAACTCTCCTTCAGAAACCCTTCTTCTATACATTCCAAGACACACAAGTGTAAGATTCAGAAAAATTAGGTAACAGAGGTTAAAATCGTAAACTCTCAAAACCTAATGAGTGTTCATATGAAATTCCAGCTGATTGTTTAATAAATAGATGAACTCGAACAAATTCAACCTAGTGTGCATAATGAAAATTTATCTCATGAGTTTCTGGGATTATCTTCTTCATAAATCAACTAAACTATAGATCTCAAGGTGTATAGAGCACAACAAGCCAATGACAGGAATTTGCCTTAATGTCCTTCCGACAGCTTTCACACTACATCCCATTCCGGCTTTGGTTATGGGTAGACCATCCCCCGGTTGGTAATAGGTAGCCCTAATCGGAATTTTCCACCATCTTTCCATCATTCCCGATTTCATCCTTCCTTTTCCTTTTTCTTTTTAAATTAGATAGGATTTTTAGAAATCCATATCTTTCGTTATTTTCCCATGGACAAGGCTGGACAAAGTACCCCGGCTTGGTTTCTCAATACCTTAAATCAAAGTCTAGCTAATCCACAAATCACATAATCCTTTCAACCCATGAAAATCGTGTAATGTGAACTAGGTGTAAAAGTGTTCAAATTTTCTATCACTCACATAAATAGGGGAATTCACATATAAAACCATTATATTAAGAGAAGTTCAAAGCTTATAACATCATACACTTCATATCTCCTCCTCTTATGCTCATATAATCTTGAATGCATAGAAACAAGGTTTTCCAAAAGAGTTTTAAATTTTAGAAAAATCAAAAAATTTCTACATAATTGCTCGAAATGTTACAAAATGCTGGATTCATCCAAGTGATCCTACACCCCCCAACTAAATCTTGCATTGTCCTCAATGTAAAAGATGTGCAAGGAGTAAAACATGAGAACAATTCTAAAATAAAAGGGAGTGAGGAATTATAGTACCTAAGAGAGTGAAAAGTGGAATTCTTCCTCCTAACAAACCTATGATAAAGTAAACAAAAGGAATAAAATCCTAATCCTAACTACTCTATACCTACATCAGACTAGGAGATCAATCATCCTGATACACAGGATTAGTCAGAGGTATGGACATACCTTCTGAAGGAAACTTCTCAAAGAATGACTTTAATCACTGACCATTCACCTTAAAGATGTTGCCGTTCCTTGGATTTAACAACTCGATGGTCCCATATGGGTAGACAGTTTACACAATGTAGGGACCGGTCCATCGAGATCTCAATTTTTTCAGAAATAAATGTAGGTGAGAATTATACAGAAGGACTTTTTGATTGATCGTGAATGTCTTAAGAAGAATGTTCATATCATGGAATATCTTCGTCTTGTCCTTGTAAATTCTCGCATTCTCATATGCTTCGTTTCGGATTTCTGCAAGTTCATTTAATTGAAGTTTGCACAACGAGCTTGCCTTGTTAAAATCAAAATTCATCTTCTTTATTGCCCAATATGCCCTATGTTCCTACTCCACGCGCAAGTGACAAGCTTTCCCATAGACAAGTCTATAGGGAGACATTGCAATATGGGTCTTAAAAGTAGTACGGTAAGCCCAAAGCACATCGGTGAGTCGAAGCGACCAATCCTTGTGATCGGGGTTCACCGTTTTCTCCAAAATATGTTTAATCTCCCTATTAGATATCTCAGCTTGTCCACTAGTTTGTGGGTGATAGGGAGTGCTCACTTTGTATGTGATGCCATATTTCTTCATTAAGGTTTCAAATGAGCGATTACAAAAGTGAGACCCTCCATCACTTATGATGACTCGAGGTGTTCCAAACCGAGAAAGAATATTCTCTTTTAAAAAATGAATGACTGTTTTATGGTCATTATTCCGGCATGGAATCGCCTCGACCCATTTGGACACATAATCAATGGCAAGCAAGATATACACGTTTCCAAAAAAAGATGGGAATGGACCCATGAAATCGATGCCCCAACAATAAAAAATTTCAATTATTAAGATGGGATTAAGTGGCATCATATTTCTACGGGAGATTCCTCCCAATTTCTGACAAGGCTCACATGTTTTGCAAAACTCATGTGTGTCTTTGAACATAGTGGGCCAATAAAACCCACATTGTAGAATTTTGGCTGTGGTCTTCTTAGTCAAAAAATGGCCACCACATGCCTGTGAATGACAAAAGGAGATGATACTTTGTCGTTCATCATCAGGCACACATCTCCTTATGATTTGATCGGGATAATACTTGAATAAGTATGGGTCGTCCCATAGGAATTTTTGCACCTCAGTGAAGAACTTATCCTTATCTTACTTTTTCCAATGTGTAGGGATTGTACCTGTAGCAAGATAGTTAGCAATGTCTACATACCATGGTAATTGGGAGACGTTAAAAAGTTGTTCATCAGGGAACATGTCATTGATCGAGGTCGTTTCAGGGGAATCGGTGAGAACCAGTCGAGAAAGATGGTCAGCCACTACATTTTCTACTCCTTTTTTATCACGTATCTCGATGTCAAATTCTTAGAGTAGAAGGATCCATCTTAACAACCGTGGTTTAGCATCCTTCTTAGAGAGAAGGTACTTAAGCACGGCATGGTCAGTGAATATGATGATCTTGGATCCGATCAAGTAGGACCTAAACTTGTCCAAGGCAAAAACTACAGTTAAAATTTCTTTTTCTGTAGTAGTGTAGTTTGCTTGGGCTGATTTTAAGGTTCTACTTGCATAGTAGATAACACATGGCTTCTTCTCTTTTCTCTGGCCTAGCACGGCCCCAATAGCATAGTCGCTTGCATTGCACATAATCTCAAAAGGAAGGCTCCAATCAGGTGGTTGCATTATGGGAGCACATGTCAACATACCTTTAAGTGTGGTAAAAGCATTTTGACAATCTTCATTCCACTCAAAGGAATTCTCCTTTTGAAGTGGGTTACATAAAGGACGAGAGAGTGAACTGAAGTCTGTTGAACCTCCAATTTATACATTGCATTGCCCAGTACATCGCATTATATGCACGGTTTTCATGCTTAAAAGGCCTATCTAATGCATGTTTTGTGATTTCAGGAATGAGAGCGGAATTCACTCAATTGGAGACTAAAAAGAGCCATTTGAAGCCATTGGATGAAGAAGGAAGAAGGACCGAAGAAAGTAGAAAGAGAGGAGAAGAAAGGAAGAAAGAAGCAAAAGGAGGAAGCAGAAACAGAAGCCAAGACCGGTCGTGTGACCGGTCGTCCATCGCCAGGACCGGTCGTCTGACCGGTCTGATTGTTTGCAGAAGAAGAGTTTTTCATAGAGGCCACTGGACCATTCACGACCGGTCGTGCGACCGGTCGTCCGATGCCCAGACCGGTCGTGCGACCGGTCCTTGAATTAAAATTTTAAATCAGAATTTTGGCAAAACTCTCTGGACTAAAAAGTGACGTTTTGCGACCGGTCGTGCGACCGGTCTTCTGCGTAACAAAGCTTCTCCGTGAAGCTCCGAGATTTTCTGCGCAGTGCGTAACTTTACGCAATTTCTAGATGTTTCCAATGCAAGGGGCTTCCACATTATAAAAGGACACCTAGGGGCTCTTCCTAGGTCATCATAGAAGCCAAGGAAGGTCGTGGGAGAGGACGGAAGTAGTCGTGGAGCGTCAGCAACCCTCCAATTTCTGATTTTTCTAGTTTTTATGCTTTCTAAAATGAGTTCTAGTTGTAGTATGACGATGCTCGGCTAGAATCTCTCAGCTAAGGCTGAGAGGTGAAGCTTGTAGCTAATTTTCATGTTTGATTCAGTTTAAATTCAAGTAATTTCAATTCAAGTTTGGGTTTTTAATCTTTTAGTCCCTTAAGTTGATAGTTTGAGATGTCTTATGAGAGTTCATGTGCTCTGGACTTGAATTCCTTGCAATTCTCTGAGATTATCATATGGTGTTTGTTTAGATTCGAATTATGGTAACCCTTGAGCAAGCCATAGTCCATAGGCATGGCTGTTACTCCGAAGGCTACAATTTTGAAATCTATATGTGTTGAATGGGACTAGAACTTGGAAGTTCAACTTGAATGGAATTGAATGTGTTTGAATGCTTTATTTTCCAACTAGATGAGAGATAGGACTTCAAATCTAGTTATGCTCTATACTTGGATTGATTGGATTGACATGGGATTGCTACAAGTGGATCCTTGAATGCCTTAGTACTTTAAATTACTGGTTTTCATTAAGTTACTATTTTAGTTTAATTACTCAATTGAATCCTCATATCTATTGCAAACTGAGTTGCTGGAATAGTCTGGAAGTTGTTTCAAATTCCCTATTGATCGACCTCGGTCTTACCGAGTTTTATTACTACATCGCAGCCTTACACTTGAGGCGAGCGAACCAGTTTTTGACGCCATTGCCGAAAAATTTAGATAACGGTTTTCGAATTGTTTTAGTGGCTGTAGAAGTAGAAGTAGATAGGTTTTCTGATTTTTTTTAGAACTAACAAATTGTTTTGCTTTGTAGGATTTCTTCTCTAGTTAAAAGCGCATCAGGTGACACCTTTCTAACTTAGCTTTTTACAGATTTTCTATTTTTAGATTAATTTCAGATTTCTAGGATTTAGGACTAGTTTAGTTTTTGGTTGAGTGGTTTATGTCCCGTTAGGAACGTAACCACTCAAATCGTCTCCAATCTGAAGGTGGTTTAGTTGGACCATTGTCAGTCCATAGACGAGTCTGAAATTACCAAGAGCATTGTGAAAGTTTGGGGAGTATGGATCAAACACCTTTAAGGAATCCCTCCCACCCTACTCCAACTACAAACGCAAATCAAGAGGGAGTAGGAGATAATGAAGTACATAACGTTCCTCCAATGAGATCATTGCGGGATTACCTACAATCTGCCCATGCAATTACACCCTCTTGCGTGGTTCTACCACCAAACGGGGGAAACATTGACATAAAGCCAGGTGTAATTCAACTTATACCAAAGTTCCATGGGCTAGACTCTGACCGCCCATATCTGCACTTGAAAGAATTTGAAGAAGTGGTGGCTACCTTGCAATACACCAATGTTTTAGAGGAGGTCTTTTGAGTGAGAATGGCACTTACTTGCTCATTTAAGAAGGCCTTTTGCTGCACATTATATTTGCGTTTTGTTGTGCATAGGTCCTTTAGAAACTTGGCATAAGAGGGGATTTGTTTGATGACATCAAGCAAAGGAATGTTAATCTTGACTTGTAGGAAAATCTCTAGAATATCATGAGAGTTTGGAAGAGATTTTGGGGCAACCAATCTCGAAGGAAATGGTGCCATGGGCTTGTAAATTCGTTCCGGTTCTTGTGGGGCTAAGTTAGATCCATCCTCATCCTCAGAATTTACCGGATCATTAGGCTTGTCGGCCTTCACCGGAATAGATTTGTCAATTTGTTTACCACTTCTAAGAGTGGTGATGGATTTGGCTTGCTCCATGTGTTGGTTGGAAGGATTAGGAATGCTCACTTCATGTACTTGCTTTAGATTGGGCTGAGGTTGGGCCGAAAAGGTCCCTTTCCTAGCATTCAAGCATCCCTTAATCTCATCAACCGAGACTTTAAGCTCTTGGAACATTTGCTGATTTGTTTGATTGATTTGCGTTTGCCCTTGTATAAACGCTTTCAAGGTATCCTCCATTGAGAATTGAGGTGGGGCCATATTTTGCATGGGTGGCCCTCCTTGAGAGTTGGTAGGATTGCCCGTAGGGGCATTCTTCCAACTAAAATTTAGGTGGTTCTTCCAACTGTCATTGTACGTATTACCCACTGGTCCATTGAAAGGCCGTTGATACCCATATGTGGCATTTGCATGTTCATGTAATACCTCTTGAAATGCAGGAATTGTGGGACAATCTTGCGTAGCGTGTAAATCGGTATGACAAATCCCACATGTGGTCTCAATAACTCCATTGGACTTTGGAACTCCACTTTTACTAAGTTTCATAGCCTCGATCTTCCTTGTGAGGTTGGCTATCCTTGCATTCACGTCATCCTCCTCCTTGAGGATATACATCCCTCCTTTCTCTTTCTCTTGAATAAGCTTGGGGTTATTGGGTTTATCCGAGGTGTCACGCCCTGAAATTCGAAACCCGAGTACAATAACCCAAAGCCCGAGTTCCAGGGTGTGAATTTTAAAATTCGAGCACAGATTCCTTGAAATTCCATTCCACACATCGTATAACTAAAATAAATCCCAAGTATAACGCTTCTTTTCCACTAATATCTTATTACATTGAATTTTATAAGATAAAATAAATTAAATACAATTGGCGTTTGAGTAACACGTGCCCATCTGAATACTCTACTCTGTCTACGTCTTTTCCTTCTTGAAAACCTGCAAGAACTGTGGTGATTTTGGTGAGCTAAAAGCCCAGTGAGGTCATTTCCATCACAGGTAATATTCCAGTTAATAAAAGATATGACGGAAATCATCAACGGATAGAATTGTATGAAATATACGAGAATAAGGTTGTGATTAATATACTGATGTTTTATTATGAATGGAATATGATGTCATGTATGTCATGATACGTGTGAGAGCAACAAACGTCTAGGAACTCGTTGCCACTGAACATTAGGAACCTGTCGCAAATCAACCATGCTCACCTAACCGGTACAACGAGGCGGCAAATCAACCATGCACCCCAGTGGGCAAATCAACCATGCACCACTGATCCAACCGAGCAAATCAACCATGCTCAATAAGTGAAACGACCAGAACTCGCTGCCACTGAACATTAGGAACCTGTCGCAAATCAACCATGCTCACCTAACCGGTACAGCGAGGCGGCAAATCAACCATGCACGCCAGGAGTCAAATCAACCATGCTCCTGTTCTGTCGCAGTGTATAAATGTATGCACATGTATGTTTTTATGGAAGCAGTCATCAAGCATACAATGCGTATCAAAATTCAAGTCCAATCACGCCATGCATGTGTTTACTTTATTCAAGTAATTCTTTGACTCAATTTAGTTATTGTCAATCGAGGAATTTAAGAAGATCATCGCGTAAGGTTTAGTGTTACGAATAACTAAGGTTGTTCTAAGAGTTATGTATTGTACCTTATCTAAACTTAAGTTGTTGTCGATTAAGAAGTTTAAAAATAATGTCACGTGGAATCTTGAGAATACTACGTGTATCTAGGGGTACATGTTGGCGACATCACCTGTATGAAATCCTACATTGAATTGTCGTGGAATTCTGACATGTGCATTAGAAAGGAAAACTTGATAAAATTAATTCAATAAGAAAAGGATAATTGGCAGGTGAAATTTAAGGATATAAATCGGAGGTGGATGGATCCCTTACCTAGGATCAAGTTTATGACTTTACGTTAAAGTTAAAAAGAGATCGATGGATGGATCGTTACCTACGAACCATGTTGAAGGATAACATGAAAATTGGACATCATACTTGGGAAGAAAATAAATTAAATAGAAGAAACATTAACTAAAAATTTCTATGATGAATCACTCACTGATATGACGATCTCTAGGCTCCAAACAAGCCCAAACTTGAATCTGAGTTGGCTCAGCGAGTCGACTCGGTTTAGAGAAGAAGTTTCTTCTTCTTTCTTCTTCTTTTCTTTTTCTTCCTTTCTCTTTCTTCTTTTCTTCTTCTTCTCTTTCTTTCTTCCTCTTTCTCTGATTGATCTATGAAGGAGGGGAGGGAAACGGATGGACGATTTTATAACTCACCTCAGTGGGTGGAAAAACGTGGTGCGGACGAAAGTTAATTGCCCGGTTCGAGTGGGAGATGTAAAAGAATAGTGACTCGGCATTATTATACAAAATAAACCGTTGAGAAGTTAGGTGGGGTCCACATGGTGTTTTGGGAGAGGTTTGGACCGTCCATGCAAAACGACGAGTGGGATCTTGATTTCCTTGTGTTTGGACGGTGGTTTGGAATGGGCTGAACTATTAATGAAGCGAAACCAAACTTGGTCGGACAAGGTTTAGAATGGGCTTGGATGTAATGGACGGAATAGATTGGGTGTGGGATCATGTTGATGGATGGCTTGGAGGCCACCAACAAGGGCAGCGGGCGGACGTTGTTACGTAGAAGATGATGAAGAAGAATCGTGCTTGGATTCTTCTTCTTTATTTTTATTTTTATTTTACGTGCACGTGTAATAGACTTTTTATGCTCCACTTGTAAGTGGGGGTCAACTTGTAGTGAATTTAACTAGTTTCCTCCGTCCAACTAATGACCAACATAAAGTTAACCGTCGATGAGAAAAATGAGGCAGATCCGAGTTGAGGTGGAGATGTGCATGATGTGGATCTTGGCGTTCTTGGTTTTAAACGGTTGATTGAAGTGGATCATAAGATCAACTTTTAGGACCAAGGTTTAAAATTAATAAGTTTATGAGGAGGAGAAGATGGATGGACAGCTTGGATCAGCAAGGTGGGGTTCAAAAAATGGATAGTGTGAGCTGCATGGATCGTCAGTATACTGTTTTTCTTATACTGTTTTTCTTGTTTTTCTTATATTACGTGCGACACGTAAACACCTTGACTACCGCTTCCTTCATAAGTGGCGTCCATTTCAGGTGGATCGGGACCACCCGATCCGTTCAACAGGCCAGCAACCTATATTTAGCTGTTGACGTGAAAGGTGGAATGGATCCGAATTAAGGTGGGCCACTTATGGCTCGATTTCTAATTAGGACATTTGTAGGATGATTGGATGGATGAAATTCGACGTGTACGGTTAAATTATGTACTAGAACTAGTGTATGAAGTTTCGTGTGAAAGTGAACGTTAGAAATTATAATACTTAAAAACGGAGGTGTAACTTAAGTTTGACTGATGGCATTTTCGTAATTATTGTAAATTTACAAGTTTTGTGGAATCTAACATTTCTACACTATTACAGGGTTTATTTTGAGCAACTTTAATAAAGGGACCATACTAAAATTCCATACGGATTATTTAATATTAATTTACTAATATTAAAGTTATTTAATTTATTAAATAATTAACTAAATTATAACTTAAATGATTCTAAAATTCTAGAGTTTTATAAACATGCCTGATGAGTTTCATAGGGTTGAAAAATCAATCATCTAAGAAAATACTTGGTGACGGTTGTTGTAGGCAAATATAGTCTATCGAGAAGTGCAGGATCGCGGTCATAATGAATGCGAGCAGTCAAGCTCGTGCTCGCCAGAGGGGGTCGCATCTTCCGATGCGAGCAGCTCGGCTCGTGCTCGCCAGAGAGGGTCGCATCTTCCGTATGCAAGCAGCTCGGCTCGTGCTCGCCAGAGGGGGTCGCATCTCCCGAATGCGAGCAGCTCGGCTCGTGCTCGCCAGAGGAGGTCGCATCTCCCGGATGCGAGCAGCTCTGCTCGGGCTCGTCAGAAGGGGTCGCATCTCACGAATGCGAGCATCCCTGACACAAGCAGCTCCCGACATCAGAATAGTCCTGAGTCTTCGTTTTTGGTTTGGATGGTCCTCATACTTCCAGCATCCGGTTCCCATCGAGTGGCTTGTTCAATCCCTCTGCGATACCAAGCAGAGTTACATCCAGCGCGGCGGTCTTCACCCTTTCGGCGTCCCCTTCCTTTTCGGGGATTGCTATCAAAAAACGTGATTGCCGGAAGAAGTTATTGGGTTAGATCTTGCCTCTAAGGATAAGGATCTTGTCCCACTAAATCAGCGAGATTTCGGTATCGTACGCGACATCAGCGGGATTTCGATATCTTACGTAACAAATTGGGTTGCTTCAGATCTATATAAAGGGGTGACTCCATTAAGAGAAAGGTACGTACTAATCATTCAAGCTGGGTCCCGTTTTGCTTGGCTTCTCTTCTGTGGCCTAACTTAAGCGTCGGAGGGCTAACGGCTGGTCCCCAGCCACCCTTATTCGCTGTCTTATTTCAGGTCTGGTGGTGGAAATCTCTCCTGGAGCGAAGGAGAAAAGCCGAAGGATCTCGTTACAAAATCTGACATTAACAACGGTCAAGATATTTGAATCAGATTTATGGACAGACATGTGTATAGGACGGTGTGAAGATCGTACGGCGAATTTATATTGATCGTAGAATTCGAAATCGAAGTGGATGGTTAGATCATTCAATCTAGCAACGATAAATCATTTTAATAGACAGTCTATTGACTTAACTAAGTATGCCAAGTTTTTCAGAGGTCTGAAATGTGTCAGATTACGTATAAAAAGTGTGACGTGTGTGTATGCGTATGAACGACGCGTCCTAAAATTTAAATTCTTACTTGTGAACTGTAACACTCGTGTACCTACTCGCGTACTAAATTTTCGGGGTATTACACGAGGTATCCCAAGATTGGGCATTTTCAGCCAACATGTCCAAATAACTCCAAGCCTCATCTGGATTTTTGCTCATAAACTCGCTATTGCACATCATCTCTATAAATTGGCGCATATTGGAACTTAATCTATCATTAAAAAAATTTATAATTCGCCAACTCTCATAGCCATGATGTGGGCAAGTAAGTAGGAGGTCCTTAAATCTCTCCCAACATTGGAAGAAAGATTCACCCTCTTTAGCTGAAAAATTCATTATAGCTCTTCGAAGGGTGTTCGTTTTATGAGCCGGGAAAAACTTTTTCAAGAATTCCCGGGTCATCTCATTCCATGACCCAATCGAATGTGGTCTAAGAGAGTGAAGCCAATCTTTGGCTCTTTCTTTCAATGAAAAGGGAAAGAGTTTAATATCCCGGTAGTCCCACCGTCTCATGTATCATTGGAGACTACCGAATTGAGCGTGTGTTGCTAGATTTGGGGGCAAGTGTGAACTTGATCCCATACTTGGTATATGAGCAATTGGGTCTTGGTGAATTAAAACCTACCAAAACCACGTTGTAACTCGCTGATAGATCTATCCGTGTATCGAGGGGGATAGTTGAGGATGTGCTAGTCCAAGTGGATAAATTCTACTACCCGGTAGATTTCATCGTCTTGGACACACAATCGGTCATGGATGCTAGCACCCAAATACCGGTAATTCTAGGCCCCCCATTCCTTGCCACATCAAACGCAATCATAAATTGCCGAAATGGAGTGATGCAAATGTCTTTTGGGAACATGACGTTGGAGGTGAATGTGTTCCACTTAGGCAAAAGGTATAGGGATGATGATGATGTCCACGAGGTTGATTTGATTGATTCAATCGTGGAAGAGGAGTTCGCTTTAAGGCAGAATTTTGATCCTCTAGAAGTTGTTAGCTTTGATCACTTTGAGGATTGGGACGACAATAATGGTCCCCATGAGGTAAACATGATAGAATCCATGGATGATGGGGGGTTTTTCGAACATGATCTACCTGAAAGTTTGGAGATATATTTGACAAATTCTAAGGATGAATCTAACTCTCATTTTATTAAGACCTTGGAAGTGTCAATTTCTGAAAATTCATTTGACAAGTCACCAATTTCTAATTTACACGAATTTGTTGTGCAGGATTTGGAAGAGTTGGTGCTTGACTTGCCTACAGAGAGGCCAATTTTTGAAAGTGTAGAGGTTGAGGACCCACTCCAACCTACACAAAAGTCTGAGAAGGAGGAAGACATAAAGGGTCCAAATCTGAAAATTTCCTCCAATGAGGTCTCTTATACACTTGAGGAGTGCCTAACGTACTTTGAGGATTGGGATGATCCCATGATTCAGGACATTGTACATGCTTTGAGAGAGACCTCCCCAATGCCTAAAAAGTTTCCTTTCACAGAACACCAAACTGAAAATTCAATTGTGGAAGCACTAGTGATATCTAATTTTGTGGAGATCATATCAACTTGTGAAAAAGAAATACAACTCTCCACATCTCTTTGGTTTGTTTAAACCGAAGAACACTTCCGGGATGATCCATATTTGAATAATTTTTGCCCAGACAAGAAGGAAAGGAGATCCACATTCAATGATTTCAAACCAATGCAATTCTCCCTTCCTAGTACATGTGACAATTGGGTTGAAGAACCCGCCAAAATTTTTCAGTAGGATTTTCGATGGGTTAGACTGATTGATGTCACCAATGTACTTTCCAAAGCAGGATGGTGGTTAGTTCTACTGAAAAATTTGTTACACCACTTGATGATCCTGCTCAACTTTGTCCTTTTGGATGTTATCATGATAATCGATCTCCTAGTCTGATGGAGATCCCTTTTTTTACAAGGACGGGTTAGTTATCTTTATTGCTTTCCGTAGATTAGGTTTAGTTTATCCAGTTTTTACTGTTTTAAGTAGCTTTAGTTGTTGGGTTGAAGACTTCCATGATCGCTCTCTCAGGTACTATTGTTCTCACTCTCTCATATTTTACCATTGCTCTCATGTTCATGCTCAGTACATAGCTTTTTACATTGAGGACAATGCAAGGTTTGGTTGGGGGGTGAGATGAGATTCTTCATCTAGCATGTTGCAACATTTCGAGCCTCCTATGCGCAAATTTTTTTAAATTTTCTAAAATTTCAAAACTCTTTTAGAAAACTTTATTTTCATGCATTCGAGATGATAGGAGTATACGAAGAGGAGATACGAAGTGTGTGATGTTGTAAGTCTTGAATTTCTCCCAACATAATGGTTTTATATGTTAGTTCCCCTATTGTTGTGATCAGTAGAAAATTTGAACACTTTTTACACTTAGTTCACATTACACGATTTTCATGGGTTGAAAGGATTATGTGATTTGTGGATTAGCTAGACTTTGATTTAGAGGTGTTGAGAAACCAAGCCGGGGTATTTTGTCCATCCTTGTCCATAGGAAAATAACGAAAGATATGGATTTTTAAAAAAATCCTATCTAAATCAAAAGAAAAAGGAAAAGAAAGGATGAAATCGGGAATGAAGGAAAAATGGTGGAAAATTCTGAAAAGGGCTACCTATTACCAACCGGGGGATGGTCGAACCGTAACCAAAGCCAGAAATGGGACGTAGTGTGAAAGCCGTCAGAAGGACGGTAAGGCAAATTCCTGTCATAGGCTTGTTGTTGCTCTGTGCACCTTAAAATCCTTGGTTCACTTAATCTATAAAGAAGATAATCCCAGAAACTCATGAGATGAACTTTCATTATGCACACTAGGTTGAATTTGTTCGAGTTCTTCTATTTATCAATCAATCAGCGGGAATTTCATGTAGACACTTATTATGTTTTGAGAGTTTAAGGTTTCAGCTTCTAGCACCTAATTTCTCCAAATTTTATACTTATATCTCTTGGGATGGATAGAAACATGGTTTCTGTTGGAGGTTTGGTTTGGAGGTTTGAAATTGTTTCACGCATGTTTTGCTCAGGACTAGCAAAAAGCTGGTTGGGGGGTGTGTTGAACCTCCAATTTATACATTGCATTGCCCAGTACATCACATTATATGCACGGTTTTCATGCTTAAAAGGCCTATCTAATGCATGTTTTGTGATTTCAGGAATGAGAGCGGAATTCACCCAATTGGAGACTAAAAAGAGCCATTTGAAGCCATTGGATGAAGAAGGAAGAAGGACCGAAGAAAGTAGAAAGAGAGGAGAAGAAAGGAAGAAAGAAGCAAAAGGAGGAAGCAGAAACAGAAGCCAATACCGATCGTGCGACCGGTCGTCCATCGCCAGGACCGGTCGTCCGACCGGTCCGATTGTTTGCAGAAGAAGAGTTTTGCACAGAGGCCACTGGACCATTCACGACCGGTAGTGCGACCGGTCGTCCGATGCCCAGACCGGTTGTGCGACCAGTCCTTGAATTAAAAATTTAAATCGGAATTCTGGCAAAACTTTCTGGACTAAAAAGTGACGTTTTGTGACCGGTCGTGCGACCGATCGTCAGGGAGCTCAGATCGGTCGTGCGACCGGTCGTCTGCGTAACAAAGCTTCTCCGTGAAGCTCCGAGATTTTCTGTGCAGTGCGTAGCCTTACGCAATTTCTGGATGTTTCCGACACAAGGGGCTTCCACACTATAAAAGGACACTTAGGGGCTCTTCCTAGGTCATCATAGAAGCCAAGGAAGGTCGTGGGAGAGGACGAAAGTAGTCGTGGAGCATCAGCAACCCTCCAATTTCTGGTTTTTCTAGTTTTTATGCTTTCTATTATGAGTTCTAGTTGTAGAATGACAATGCTCGGCTAGAATCTCTCAGCTAAGGCTGAGAGGTGAAGCTTGTAGCTAATTTCCATGTTTGATTCAGTTTAAATTCAAGTAATTTCAATTCAAGTTTGGGTTTTTAATCTTTTAGTCCCTTAAGTTGATAGTTTGAGATGTCTTATGAGAGTTCATGTGCTTCCGACATGAATTCCTTGCAATTCTCTGAGATTATCATATGGTGTTTGTTTAGATTCGAATTATGGTAACCCTTGAGCAAGCCATAGTCCAAAGGCATGGCTGTTACTCCGAAGGCTACAATTTTGAAATCTATATGTGTTGAATGGGACTAGAACTTGGAAGTTCAACTTGAATGGAATTGAATGTGTATGAATGCTTTATTTTCCAACTAGATGAGAGATAGGACTTCAAATCTAGTTGTACTCTATACTTGGATTGATTGGATTGACATGGGATTGCTACAAGTGGATCCTTGAATGCCTTAGTACCTTAAATTACTGGTTTTCATTAAGTTACTGTTTTAGTTTAATTACTCAATTGAATCCTCATATCAATTGCAAACTGAGTTGTTGGAATAGTCTGGAAGTTGTTTTAAATTCCTTGTGGATCGACCTCGGTCTTACCAAGTTTTATTACTACATCGCAGCCGTACACTTGAGGTGAGCGAACAAAGTCCTTTACGAAGCTTCTATAAAATCCTGCGTGTCCCAAAAAGGACCGCACATCTCGTATTCTCTTGGGTGGTGGAAGGTTAGAGATAAGATCTATTTTCGCTTTGTCCACCTCGATTCCATTTTGTGAAACGATGTGACCAAGTACAATTCCCTTTTGAACCATAAAGTGACACTTCTCCCAATTCATCACAAGGTTCTTCTCTTCACATCTTTTCAACACAGATTTTAAGTGCTCAAGGCACTCATCAAAGCTACAACCAAATACTGAGAAATCATCCATGAAGACTTCGAGAATGGTACCCACCATATCAGAAAAGATACTCATCATACAACGCTAAAAGGTGGCAGGGGCATTACATAGTCCAAATGGCATCCATCAATAGGCTAAAGTGCTGAATGGACATGTGAATGTAGTCTTTTCTTGGTCTTCACGGGCGATCTCTATTTGGTTGTACCCTGAATAACCATCAAGGAAGAAAAAATGGGAATGACCCGCCAACCTTTCTAGAATTTGATCAACAAATGGTAGGGGGAAGTGGTCTTTCCTCGTGACAGTGTTTAGCTTCCTGTAGTCAATGCACATTCTCCAACCGGTAGTGACTCTGGTTGGTATGAGTTCATTATTGGCATTAGCTACAATGGTGATTCCGGATTTCTTAGGCACCACTTGAGTTGGGCTCACTCATTGACTATCGAATATTGGGTAAATAATACCCACATCTAATAGTTTCACCACTTCGGCCTTAACCACATCCTTCATGTTTGGATTGAGTCGTCTTTGTGGTTGCCTAGATGTCTTCGCATTTTCCTCGAGGTGTATGCGATGAGTACAAATTAGTGGGTCTTTGCCTTTGAGATCCGCAATCGACCACCCAATGGCACTCTTGTGCTCTATTAGAGTGGCAAGTAGCCTACTCTCTTGTTCTTTTTTCAAGTGGGAAGAAATCACCACCGGATATGTCTCATCTCGACCTAAATAGACATATTTCAGCTCACTTTGTAATGGTTTTAGGTCGAGTGTTGGTGCCTTGATGTTGGATGGAAGGGGCTTGTTCTCGTTTACGAGTAAAGGCTCAAATACGACCCTCCATCTTTTGTTATCAAGCACCGGCATCACATCTAAAATGGCATCCATCTCTCGTATTGTGTCATCATTTTTCTCATGAGAGTGGGCCAAACATGCCTCCAAAGGGTCGGAATATAATGACAAGGGGAATGTATCTTCCACGAATGATTCAATCATGTTTATCTCGTGGATCTCATCATCAACCTCTCGTGGTTGTTTGTATAAATCAAATATATTCAGCTCAAGTTTCATATTTCCAAAGGACATTTGTATAAGCTCATTTCTACAATTAATAATAACATTGGAAGTAGCTAGAAAAGGGTGGTCAAGTATGACGGGAATTTGAGCACCGGTACTTATTACGGGATGTGTATCCAAGACAATAAAGTCTACTGGGTAGTAGAATTCATCAACTTGGACTAAAACATCCTCAATCACTCCTCTCGGTATACGAATGGATCTATCAGCAGGTTGGAGTGTGGTTTTGGTGGGTTTTAATTCACCTAACCCAACTTGTTTGTAAACCGAATATGGAATGAGGTTCACACTTGCCTCCAAATCGAGTAAGGCTTGGTTAATCCGGTAGTCTCCTATGATGCATTGGATGGTTGTACTACCCGAATCCTTGTATTTTTGGGGCACCTCTTGTTTGATGATAGCACTCAAATTCTCAGTCAAAAGTACTTTGTTGTGAACGTTGTGTTTCCTTTTGATCGTACACAATTCCTTTAGAAATTTGGCATAGGATGGTATGTGCTTTATAGCATCCAATAATGGGATGTTGATCATCACCTGCTTGAAAACTTCTAAAACTTTCAGGTTTTTAACTAGAGGTTTGGGTGAAATCAACCTTTGGGGAAACGGGGCAACTGGATTGTATTTCCTTTCCGGTTCTTTCACTTGTGGAGTGTTGTTTGAGCTATCATCCTCTTTGGAATTTTTTGAATCCTTAGGCTTTGAGGCCTTCACCGAATTAGATTTTTTAACTATTTTCTCACTTCTCAAAGTGGTGATAGCTTGAACATGCTCCATATGTTGGGAGGATGAGCTTGCGTCTTGTATCTCAAATTGGGTTCTTGGGTTAAGAAGAGGTTGGGTAGGAAGTGTGCCTTTCTCCCTAACACTGAGGTGAGATTCAACCCTAGCCATTGAGGTTTTCAATTCATTGATGGCTTGAGTTGAATTTTGATTGAATTTCAATTGCTCTTGAATGAACCCATCTATTTTTAGAGAATTAGTCTTGTTATACTCAGCTTGAACCGATACAAATGCACCCAACATCTTATCTAGCATAACTTTTGGAGTAATGACTAGAGATGGACCTAGTATAGGTTGAGCTTGAGGGATATTGTTTGCATTCGCAGTGGGTCCCTTCCTCCAACTGAAGTTGGTATGGTTCTTCCAACTAGCATTAAACGTCTTTGATTTTGGAGCACCAAATTGCCGTTGATAACTATTTATGGCATTTGATTGTTCTTGCAAGATGTCTTGAACCATTGAGATTGTGGGACAATCTTGTGTTATATGTTGATTTCCGGCACAAATTCCACAAACCGTTTCAACGTCATTAGAGTTGATCGTCTCTCCTTTCTTTAATTCCATGGCCTCAACTTTTCTTGTGAGGCTAACCACACGTGCACTTATGCTATCCTCTTCTGATAGGACATAAATTCCTCCTTTTTCCCTTTGTTGGCTAGTCTTGGAATTTGCTGGTTTAGATGTATCCCAAGACTGTGCATTCTTAGCCAATTCCTCCAAATTGTCCCTCGCTTCATCGGCCTCCTTATTCATGAACTCCCCATTACACATCATCTCTACGAATTGGCGCATGGGTGAAGTTAGTCCTTCATAGAAAAAAGCTTATAACCTGCCAAATTTCATAGCCCTGATGTGGGCATGCATTTAACAAGTCCTTAAACCTCTCCCAACATTGAAAGAAGGTCTCATCTTCCTATTGGGCAAAGTTCATGATAACGCGCCTCAACATGTTCGTTTTGTGAGTAGGGAAGAATTTTTTAATGAATTCCCTATGCATATCAGTCCATGCACCAATTGATCTTGGCCTTAATACATGAAGCCAACCTTTAGCTTTATCTTTAAGGGTGAAATGAAATAATTTAAGCCTAACCACATCATCAGTTACATTTACAAAGTGCATAGTGGTTATTACCTCATCAAATTCCTTGAGGTGCTGATAGGCACTTTCACTGTCTAATCCATGGAATCTTGGGAGGAGTTGGATCACTCCCGGTTTCAAATCTACATTCCCTGCATTTTGTGGAAAGACTATGCATGAGGGAGTGCTCGCTGTTGCTGGTTGCAAGTAATCACGTAATGTTCTTGGTTGGGGAACATTCTCAACCACATTCTCTCCCGTTTCGGTTTGGTTTTGGCCCAGATTTGGATTGGCCATCAGATTAGGTTGATTTACAGCCATATTTTCAGACAAAATTGGAGAAGTTAGATGTCTCCTAGCACGTGGTTCTCTGTCAATTCCTTCTACTATTCCCCCTTCACTTATGAGTCGATTATTGGAATCCCGAGCCCAATGTGGCATGCAAAATCCTAAAAGAATGAAACAAAAAGGAAAGATGAATTCTTCCTTCCTTTCTTTACTATTCTCTAAGACCGAAGCACAAGGTGTCTTACAATGGCTAGGCCAGAAGCAAGGATAGAGACCGATTTCTCCTGGTCAATAGGGGTTCAGAGAACTCCCCACCCACTCTTTGAATCTTTTGAGAAAAGTGCAGAAAAACAAGAAAGAGGAGTAAAGGTGAGAAGAGAAATCTTTGAACACAAGGTGATCCAAGATGGCAAAGCCGACCAATAGGAATCCAGGTGGCACAAGGCCTACCTATCAGAGATAAAAAAAAAAAAAGAGTCTCCACCCACTTTACAAGAGATGAATATGATAGGAATGAATAGGAGAAGAAGAAGAGTAAGGTTAGAAAGATAGAACCTGACTTAGCACTTGAGATCCTTATGTCTTCTTCAACTTCCTAGAAATTCCTGCAAAGGAAAAATCAAACAAAACAAACTAAGTTAGTTCTAAAATCCTAAAAATCCTAAATAGATACAATTTTCAGAAATTTTATGAAAAACCGTCAAAGTCCCCGGCAACGGCGCCAAAAACTTGTTCGCTTCCCCAAGTGTAGGGTTGCGATGTAGTAATAATCTCGGTAAGACCGAGGTTGATCCACAGGGACTTATGTAAGAATTCACAAATACTTCCAATAGTTTCTATTGAAAAGCTAATAACCAGATTTGAGATGATTAATTTAAATAATAACTTTGAACTAAACTGAAGTAATCAATTAATAAAAAGGCACTAGGGGTTCAAGGATCCACTTGTAGCAATCCTTGATACTCAATTCGTTGTGGTCTCACACTTTCTCAACTAGAATCGAAATTAAGATCTATCTAGTCGGATGATAGAGCAGTTAAACCAACAATCTGCTATATGTAAGATCCATGCATATGATTCACTCAATGTAAGCTAGGATGAGCATACTCAATTTCATAGGTCAGTCCCAATTCCAATAGGCTGAGATCACAATCATAACCATCATTAAATCCTGTCGCAAGATAAAACTAGATTATTATTTGAACTTATTCAAATCACATACACAGTCCCACGTAGTACAAAATTTCTCAGAAAAAGTAGAACTTTGGTAGGAAGTTCCCTTGTGAAAATCATAGTACTAGAGCGTACTCCAATCCCTCGGATCATACAAGTCTAGACTAGTTCACAACAATTAAGAACTTAAGCAATTCTTCCAAACATCCATGAGTCATCATAAGACTAAGAAAAACTACTTAGAACTTGAATTAAACTTCAAACCATTGTTCATAAATATGAAATCCAACTTAAAACCAACTTAAACGAATTGAAACATCTTAGATTCACTACAAGCTTCACCTCTTAGCCCTAGCTAAGAGGTTTAGCCGTTCATGATCCAAGGAAACATGAAACAAACAAGGAAAACATAAAAACAGTAAAAAAAACTAGGAGGAGTTGTAGAACTCCGAAATCCACTTCCGCCGCCTCCCACCGTGCTTAATCCATTCTTAGATGCCCTAGGAACAATCCCTAGGTGTCCTTTTATAGTGGGGAGGCTCCACAGCGTCGGAATCATCTAGAATTTGCATAAGAGTACGTAGTGCGTAGAGAAAATCGGAGCCCGAAATAGAAAGTTTCTATTTTTACATGTGGCCGACCGGTCTCGATCGGTTGGATTGCTTATCCCATCAGTCCAGCGTGCACAAGGCCTGTTGGCCGACCGATCAAGATCAGTCGGACCATGTTGCTTGGGTGTCCAGAGGGTTCAGCAAGATTAGGGGAAGATGGCCGACCAGTCTAGACCAGTCGTGGCCCTCCTAGCCGACCGGTCACGGCCGGTCTTGGCTCCTTTTCTTCTTCATTTCTTTCTTTCTTTCTTCTCTCTGCTTTCTTCTTTCTTTGGCCCACCTTTGGTCTTCATCCAAAGCTCTTAAGTAGACCCTTTTGGTCTCCTATTGAGTGAAGTCCACTCTCATTCCTGCAATCACAAAACCTGTATTAGATTAGTCATTAATTTATGAAAACCTTGCATAATGATTGATGAATTGGGGTTAGAATATGCACAATTAAGAGCTCAACACCAATTATTGCCAGTAACCCCTTGATCCAATGTTTAAGTTATCCTCTCATAAAAGCATGGTCTGGTCATAACTCATCAGCCACACCCAAATGAAGCGGGAGGGGTCGTCACCCAAATATCAAATACAATTAATTAATTCAAAGGTGCGGGCATGTTACTTGGAATTGAACCAATGCATCCCTGGGTCATTCGAATGATACACAGGCACACAAACATCAGTGAGTTTCACATTTGTCACAGGGGCCGTTTGAACAACAATTGTCACCCATGCCAATGCTCACTGGTCACTATGGGGAGGCACTGTTCGCTCGCCTCCAGTGTAAGGCTGCAATGTGGTAATAAATCTCGGTAAGACCGTGGTCGATCCACAGGGAATTAGATAACAACTTCTAGACTCTTCCAACAATTAAGATTGCAACAATTTGGTGATTCAATTGAAAGAATTATGCTAAAATAGTAACTTTAAGAAAAACAGTAATTAAAGACACTAAGGCTTTCAAGGATCCACTAGTAGTAATCCCATGCCAATCCAATCAATTCAAGTATAAAACTCAACTAGATGTGAAGTCCTATCTCTCATCTAGTTGGAAAATAAAGCATTAAAGCACATTCAATCTCAGTTAAGTTGAACTTCCAAGTTCTAGTCCCATTCAACCGCATGTAGAATTCGAAATCATAGCCTTCGGAGTAACAGCCATGCCTATGGACTATGGCATGCTTAAGGGTTACCATAATTCGAATCTAATAAAACAAAACATGATAATCTCAGAGAATTGCAAGGAATCCATGTCCGGAGCACATGAACTCTCATAAAACTTTTAAAAATATCAACTTTAAGAATTAAAACATTCAAAATTCGAACTTGAAGTAAAGCTACTTGAATTTAACTGAATCAAACATGAAATTGGCTACAAGCTTCAACTCTCAGCCTTAACTGAGAGATTCTAGCCGAGCATTGTCATACTACAACTAGAACTCATAAAAGAAAACATAAAAACATAAAAACTCGAAGTTTGGAGGGTTGCAAACGCTCCACGACGGCTTCCTTCCTCTCCCACGAAGTTCCTTAGCTTCTATGATGCCCTAGGAAGAGACCCTAGGTGTCCTTTTATAGTGGGGAAGCTCCCTTGCGTCGGAAATATCCAGAATTTGCGTAAGGTTACGCAATGCGCAGAGAAAATCGGAGTTCGGAATTAGAAACTTCCATTTTTAACATGTGGCCGACCGGTCATGGCCGGTCGGATTGGGTTGGCCGACCGGTCTTGACCTGTCGTGCATGTGTATTTTGAGTCCAGGGAGTGCCAAGGACGCCCTGACCTGTTGGCCGACCGGTCAAGATCGGTCGGACCATACTGGTCTTTGATCCGCGAGCTTCCAAGGGGTGGCCGACCGGTCTTGACCGGTCTGGCTCCTTTAGTCGACCGATCAAGGTCGGTCGGACCTTCTTCTCTTCACATTTTCTTTCTTCCTTTCATCTTTTCTCTCCTTTCCTTGCTTTCCTCTTTCTTTGTCTCCTTATTCAATCTTCATCCAATAGCTCTATATGGCTCCTTTTGGTCTTTGATTAGGTGAAGTCTGCTCTCATTCCTACAATCACACAACCTGCATTAGATGGGCCTTTTAAACATGCAAACCATGCATATAATATGATGTAATGGGCTATACAGTGTATAAATTGGAGGTTCAACCCCCCCCCCCCCCCCCCCCCAACCATCTTTTTACTAGTCCCGAGCAAAACATGCGTGAAACAATTTCAAACCTCCAAACCAACTCTCCTTCAAAAACTATGTTTCTATCCGTTCCAAGACATACGTGTGTAAAAAAAAAAAAAAATGAGGTGATAGACGTTGAAACCTTAAACTCTCAAAACATAATAAGTGTCCATATGAAATTTTCGCTGATTGATTGATAAATAGAAGGACTCAAACAAATTCAACCTAGTGTGCAAAGTAAACGTTCATCTTATGAGTTTCTAGAATTATCTTCTTAATAGATCAACTGAACTATGGATCTCAAGGTGCACAGAGCAACAGCAAGCCAATGACAGGAATTTGCCTGATCGTCCTTCCGATGACTTTCACACTACGTCCCATTTTCGTCTTTGGTTATGGGTAGACCATCCCCCAGTTAGTAATAGGTAGCCCTTTTCAGAAGTTTCCACTATTTTCTCCATCATTCCTAATTTCATCCTTCCTTTTCCTTTTTCTTTTAAATTAGATAGGATTTTTTAAAATCCATATCTTTCGTTATTTTCCCATGGACAAGGATGGACAAAGTACCCCAGCTTGGTATCTCAACACCTCAAATCTAAGTCTAGCTAACCCACAAATCACATAATCCCTTCAACCATGAAAATCGTATAATGTGAATTAGGTGTAAGAGTGTTCAAATTTTCTATCAATCACATAAATAGGGGAATTCACATATAAAACATTAGATTAAGAGAAGTTCAAAACTCGTAACATCAATCACTTTGTATCTCCTTTTCTTGTATTGTATCATCTTGAATGCATAGAAATAAGGTTTTCTAAAAGAGTTTTGAAATTTTAGAAAATTCGAAAGATTTTTTTCACATATGATGCTCGAAATGTTGCAAACTGCTAGACGAGGAATCTCATCTCGCCCCCCAACCAAATCGTGCATTGTCCTCAATGTAAAAAGATATGCAATGAGCATGAACATGAGAGCAATGGTAAAATATAAGATAGTGAGAACAATAGTACCTGAGAGAGTCGAGCATGGAAGTCTGCAACGCCGACAACTAAATCCTACTAAAGTAGTAAAACTAAATAAAGCTAGACCTAATCTACGTTATACCTCCGTCAGACCAGGAGATCAATCATCCTGATACACATGATCATTTAGAGTGATGGACATGTCCTCCGAATCAAATTTCTCAACAAATGGTTTAAGGCGTTATCCATTTACTTTAAAACAGTTACCATTCGCTGCATTCTCAATCTAGACAACCCCATAAGGAAAAACTTCTTTAACAAAATATGGGCCGGTCCATCGAGATCACAATTTTTTCGAAAAAGATGAAGTCAAAAATTGTACAAGAGTACTCTCTGACCCTCTTGGAATGATTTTCTAAATATAAGTTTGTCATGAAAGGCCTTCATCCTACTCTTGTAAATCCTCGAGTTCTCATACGCATCGTTCTGGATCTCATCAAGCGCATTAAGTTGGAGTTTGCGAAGCGAGCTAGCCTTGTCAATGTCAAAATTTAATGCCTGAATTGCCCAATAGGCTTTTGGTTCAATCTCCACGGGCAAGTAGCAAGCTTTCCCATAGATAAGTTTATAGGGGGACATTCCAATGGGGTCTTGTAAGCAGTACGGTGAGCCCAAAGCGCATCATCTAATCTGAGTGACCAATTTTTACGATCTGGCCTCACCATCTTTTCCAAAATCTGTTTGATTTCCCTATTGGAGATTTCAGCTTTCCCACTTATCTGTGGGTGGTATGGGGTACTCACTTTATGCCTAATGCTATATTTCTTCATTAAGGCTTCGAAAGGCCTATTGTAAAAATGAGAACCACCATCACTAATGATGGCTCGAGGCATTCCAAATCTAGAAAGTATGTTTTCTTTGAGGAGCTTTAGAACCGTACGATGATCGTTAGTTCTACATGGAATAGCCTCTATCCATTTAGACACATAGTCTACGACAAGCAATATATAGACATGCCTAAAAGATGAGGGGAACGGTCCCATGAAATCGATGCCCCAATAGATAAAGACTTCAAGATGTTGAATTGGGGTAAGAGGTATCATACTTCGACGGGATAATCCTCTTAACTTTTAGCAACGCTCGCATGCTTTTCAAAACTCGTGGGTGTCCTTAAATAGAGTGGGCCAATAAAAACCACACTGCAGAATTTTTGCAGTGATTTTCTTGGCGAAAAAATGATCCCCACATGCTTGATCATGGAAAAAGGAGATGACGGAATTATGTTCATCATCAGGGACACATCTCCTAATAATTTGGTCTGGGCAATATTTAAATAGTAAAGGTTTATCCCAGAAAAATCTGCGCACTTCCCTTAGAAATTTTTGTTTGTCCTGTGCAATCCAATGAATCGGCATCGCACCTGTGGAAAGATAATTGGCTATGTCAGCGTACCATGGTGGATGCATAGCAACAAAGAGTTGCTCATCAGGGAATGAGTCCTTAAAAGGTGACTCGTCAATGGAAGTGGGTAGGACTAGGCGGGATAGATGATCCGCCACCACATTTTCTACTCCCTTCTTGTCCTTGATCTCCAAATCGAATTCTTGAAGGAGTAGGATCCATCTAAGCAAACGGGGCTTGGCATCCTTCTTAGAAAGAAGGTGTTTCAGCGCCGCATGATTTGCGTAAATGATGACCTTGGATCCTATTAAGTAAGGCCTGAATTTGTCCAAGGCAAAGATGACGTCTAAGAACTCTTTCTTCGTAGTCGAGTAATTAACTTGGGCGGGATTCAAGGTCCTATTTGCATAGTAGATAACATGGGGCTTCTTATCCGTCTTTTGTCCTAACACCGCCCCAATAGCATAATCGCTCACGTCGCACATCAACTCAAAAGGAATGGACCAATTCTGTGGTTGCATGATAGGAGCGGTTGTCAACATGTCTTTTAGCTTTGAAAAAGCTAATTGATATTCGGTACTCCACTCAAATTGGTTCTCCTTTTGGAGAAGGTTACATAAGGGTCTAGAGATATGATTGAAGTCCTTTATGAACCATCTATAAAAATCGACATGTCCAAGGAAGGACCGCACATCGCGTATGCTTTTGGGTGGTGGTAGATTGGAAATTATGTCAATTTTTGCCCGATCTATCTCTATTCCATTGGACGAGATGATATGTCCAAGGACTATTCCTTTTTATACCATGAAATGACACTTTTCCTAGTTTAAAATGAGGCTATTCTCCTCACGCCTCATCAAGACCAACGTCAAGTGATTGAGGAACTCATCAAAAGTGCAACCAAAAACAGAAAAATCATCCATGAACACCTCAAGAAATTCACCCACTATGTCCGAGAAAATACTCAACATGCATCATTGGAATGTGACGGGTGCATTACATAGCCCGAATGGCATTCTTCAGTATGCGAAGGTACCAAA
This sequence comes from Liriodendron chinense, assembly GCA_003013855.2. Classification (NCBI taxonomy): domain Eukaryota; kingdom Viridiplantae; phylum Streptophyta; class Magnoliopsida; order Magnoliales; family Magnoliaceae; genus Liriodendron; species Liriodendron chinense. The sequence goes on from ML058376.1 coordinate 677,899, forward strand.
CGGGCATGTAAATGTAGTTTTCTCTTGGTCCTCTGAGGCTATCTCAATTTGGTTGTAGCCAGAATAGCCATCTAGGAACCAATAATAGGAATGACTCGCTAACTTCTCCAAAATTTGATCCATGAATGGGAGAGGGAAGTGGTCCTTCCTAGTGACCATGTTGAGCTTCCGATAATCAATGCACATACGCCAACTGGTGGTTACTCTAGTCGGTATAAGTTCATTGTTGGTGTTTTCTATGATGGTAATACCGGATTTATTAGGGACAACTTGGGTAGGACTCACCTATTGGCTATCCGAGATGGGGTAGATGATACCCACATCTAGTAGCTTTAACACCTCGACTTTAACAACCTCCATAATGTTTGGATTTAGCCTTCTTTAAGGTTGTCTAGTTGTTTTTGTATTTTCTTCGAGGTGTATACGGTGAGTACAAACCTAAGAATCTATCCCTTTGAGATCCGTTATTGTCCAACCTATGGCTCCCCTATGTTCTTTGAGTAGCTCAATCAACTTGAGCTCTTGGTCTTTCCCTAAGTGAGAGGCAATGACAACTGGAAATGTTTCCTCTTGACCTAAGTATACATATTTAAGCTCGGATGGCAATGGTTTAAGGTCAAGCTTCGGTGGTTTGAAGTTAGACGGTAGAGGCCTTGATGTGGTTGGTGGCAATCTTTCAAAATGGGGCCTCCACTGGCTAATACCAACTACTGGTTGTTGAACCTCCAATTTATACATTGCATTGCCCATTACACTACATAATTTGCATGATTTTCATGGTTAAAAGGCCCACCTAACATGTGTTTTGTGATTGTAGAGATAAGAGGGGATTTCATCAAATTAGAGTCAAAAGATTACATTTGAAGACATTGGATGAAGTCCTAAGATGGACCAAGGAAAGAAGAAGAAAGAGAGAGAAAAGAGAATGAAGAAAAGAAGAAAAAGATGAAGGAATACAAGGCTGACCGGTCGTCCGACCGGTCAGCCACATCACATGAACAAGAAGAAGAGAGGCCGACCGGTCATGACCGGTCGGCCATGCACGCTGGATGAGAGGGAGATCAGCCCGACCGGTCATGACCGGTCGGGCACACACGCTGGATGAATGAAAATCAGTCCGACCGGTCATGACCGGTCGGCTGTACTCACTGGAATGTTTGGAAATCAGCCCGACCGGTCACGACCGGTCGGCTCTGCGTAATAGGAGTCCTTTCTAATTCGGGACTCCGAAATTTGCTGCGCAATGCGAAGTCTTTCGCAGGATCCGACGCAAGGGGGGTTTGTTGCTATAAAAGGACACCTAGGGGCTCTCCCTAAGGTATCAGAGAAGAGAAGGAACGTGAGTTTGGAGGCTGAAGGCGACTGTGGAGCGTCTGCAACATCTATCTTCGGGTTTTTCTAGTTTTATGCTTTATTTTTGAGTTTTTAGTTGTAGCATGACTATGCTCGACTAAAACCTCTCAGCTAAGGCTGAGAGGTGAAGCTTGTAGCCAATTCTATGTTAATTTCAGTTTGATTCAAGTATTATTCAATTCAAAGTTTGAATTTTCTTATGTTCAGTTCAAAAGATGGTAGTTTGAGATGTCTTATCTGAGTTCATGTGCTCCGGACATGAATTCCTTTTAATTCTCTGAGATTATCACAGGTTGCTTGTTTAGATTCGAATTATAGTAATCCTTGAGTAGGCCATAGTCCATAGGCATGGCTGTTGCTCCGCAGGCTATGAATTTGAATTCTACATTGATTGAATGGACTTGAACTTGGAAGTTCAACTTGAATTGGATGAATGTGTGTGAATGCTTTATTTTCCAACTAGATGAGAGATAGGACTTCAAATCTAGTTGTGTTCTCTACTTAGATTGACTGAATTGACATAGAATTGCTACAAGTGGATCCTTGAAAGCCTTAGTACATTATATCTCTGATTTTTTTACTGTTTTAATTAAACATCCTATTGAAATTGAATTTGCTCTATTAAACTGAGTTGCTGAAGTAATTAGGAAGCTGTTACTTTTTCCCTGTGGATCGACCTCGGTCTTACCGAGATTTATTACTACATCGCAGCCTTACACTTGAGGCGAGCGAACAAGTTTTTGGCGCTGTTGCCGGGGAAAAAGTTAAACGGTTTTAATTGTTCTAGTAGCTATAGAGTAATCTTAGTTAGGTAGGATTTTCAGTTTTTATAGAAGTAGATTTTCTGATTTTTTTTAGATTACTAACAAATTTTTGGATTTTGTAGGACATTGTTGCTGACATAGATCTCACTCTATTGGGTAACATCTCCCCATCTCCCTTCTTTTTGTTCTTTTTTCTAGATTAGGGTAGTTCCCAATTCTTTAAAATTTCATCATGTATGATTGGACGAATGGTGCGTACAAGTACCTTTTGGAGGATGAGACGTCGGATTTTGAGACCCAAAATCATTATGATTGGAACCATTATAAGCATAAGTATTTTTTTGAGATTCAATCAACCTCCACTACCTCCCCACGTAAGACGATGCGTGATTACATTAATGAAAACAATACACATATTGAGGCACAACGTAAGATAATGGAAGAGTATCGGAAAGAGATGAATAATGTTCCACCGGTTAGGACAATGTATGATCACTTGTATGGCTACACATGTCAACAACCATCTAAAAGCCCAACATATGACATGCATAATCCAAATTGGTGGGAGCATCAAAATTTCAACTTGGAAGATGAGCCAACCATGGATGCCAACAACTATCCTCAAGAGTTTCTTTCTCATGAGCCGCAACCGACACAAACTCTTGAGGATGTGCTTCGAGAGTTTATGAAAACAACTGAGCAATACATACAAAACCTCTCGCCATCTCAAAATATTAAACCCAACATTGGGAACACCGAATCAATCCCCAACAATGAGGAGGATGAGGCTATCCAAGTCCCACCTTCTTCGGATTTAATGGATAGACTTTTAAAGGAGATTGATTTCGATGATCCCAATGTCATCATCAATTATAGTGAGTCCACTATCTCTTTTGGATGCTTTGAACTTAATGATGAAGAGATTTCAATGACGGTTGACGAACCCGAGGAATCCATAAAATTTGAAAGTGGTAGTGGGGTTGCCTACAATGAGGGTTTGGTGAATGGTTATGAACCTATGGTTTCTTTTTCCCAAGGGCATAATGATTATGAGTCTCTAGAGGATATGCATGCTAGAGAGATGGCCGAAGTCGATCTTTTTGAGTCCTTCCACCAACAACACATGCCAAATTCTAGTGTGGTAGACCTCCCTTTGATTGAAAATTCTATTCCTTTGGATGATGAGGTGGCACAATCTGAAATTTTCAAAGATCAACCAATGTTAGATGATGTGCTTACCACTGAATCTGAAGAATTCTCTTTGGAAGACCTCCTCTTTATAGAGGAGGAATTCCTTACCATTGAAATAGAATTTCTTCAATCATTAAGGGAGGATGAGGACCCTTCATCCGACTATCTCGATTTCCTAGAGGAATGCTTGGCCCAATCTTCTGATCTTGATGATGAGATGATTAAGGAGTTGGACATTTTGTTAGACACGGTGCCGGTGCCTGAAGAACACCTTTCCACTGATTTACACTCTTTACCATTGTTTGTGGAAGCACCGTATAATTCTGAAATTGTGGAGGAGACAACTTTAACCAATGAAAACTTGATGAGTGTCTCTCCACCATCATGGGTCCTTCAGCCCATTGAAAATTCTGATTGGGAGGACCCATTTTTAATCAATCATAACCCAAATCAGAATTTGAGGAGATATCTTTTTGCTGCTCTTATCTCCACCTTTTATGCATGTGGTGCACAATACGATTGGACTTCAATGATAAGAAGCACACATGTTTACTGTCGAGCAGGACTTTGGATGGTCCTCATGAGAAATTTATTGAAATTCATGAAGATCATGCTCAACTTTGATCATGTAGTTGATCGGACTAATCAAAGGTAGGTATGTAGGTTAGGATTTATTTTTCTGCAATTAGGATTGAATAAGTCTCATCGAGACAATGGAAGATGCTAGAATTGATCAACTTGCTATCTCAGGTACTATTGTTCTCACTCATATTTTACCATTGCTCTCATGTTCATGCTAATTGCATATCTTTTTACATTGAGGACAATGCAAGATTTGGTTGGGGGGTGAGATGAGATTCCTCATCTAGCATGTTGCAACATTTCGAGCCTCACATGCGCAAATTTTTTCGAATTTTCTAAAATTTCAAAACTCTTTTAGAAAACCGTATTTCCATGCATTCGAGATGATATGAGTATAAGAAGAGGAGATACGAAGTGTGTGATGTTGTAAGTCTTGAATTCTCCCAACATAATGGTTTTATATGTTAGTTCCCCTATTGTTGTGATTGATAGAAAATTTGAATACCTTCACACCAAGTTCACATTACACGATTTTCATGAGTTGAAAGGTTTATGTGATTTGTGGATTAGCTAGACTTTGATATAAAGGTGTTGAGAAACCAAGCCGGGGTATTTTGTCCATCCTTGTCCATGGGAAAATAATGAAAGATATGGATTTTTAAAAATCCTATCTAATTTTAAAAGAAAACGGAAAGAAAGGATGAAATCGGGAAGGAAAGAAAATTGGTGGAAAATTCCGAAGAGGGCTACCTATTACCAACCGGGGGATGGTCGAACCGTAACCAAAGCCGGAAATGGGACGTAGTGTGAAAGCCGTCGGAAGGACAGTAAGGCAAATTCCTGTCATAGGCTTGCTGTTGCTCTGTGCACCTTGAAATCCCTGGTCTACTTAATCTATAAAGAAGATGATCCCAGAAACTCATGAGATGAACTTTCACTATGCACACTAGGTTGAATTTGTTCGAGTTCTTCTATTTATCAATCAATCAGCGGGGATTTCATGTAAACACTTCTTATGTTTTGAGAGTCTAAGGTTCAGCTTCTAACACCTAATTTTTCCAAATTTTACACTTATACATCTTGGGATGGATAGAATCATAGGTTCTAAAGGGGAGTTGGATTTGGAGGGTTGAAATTATTTTCACGCATGTTTTACTCGGGACTAGCAAAAAGCTGGTTGGGGGGTGTGTTGAACCTCCAATTTATACATTGCATTGCCCATTACACTACATAATTTGCATGATTTTCATGGTTAAAAGGCCCACCTAACATGTGTTTTGTGATTGTAGAGATAAGAGGGGATTTCATCAAATTAGAGTCAAAAGATTACATTTGAAGACATTGGATGAAGTCCTAAGATGGACCAAGGAAAGAAGAAGAAAGAGAGAGAAAAGAGAATGAAGAAAAGAAGAAAAAGATGAAGGAATACAAGGCTGACCGGTCGTCCGACCGGTCAGCCACATCACATGAACAAGAAGAAGAGAGGCCGACCGGTCATGACCGGTCGGCCATGCACGCTGGATGAGAGGGAGATCAGCCCGACCGGTCATGACCGGTCGGGCACACACGCTGGATGAATGAAAATCAGTCCGACCGGTCATGACCGGTCGGCTGTACTCACTGGAATGTTTGGAAATCAGCCCGACCGGTCACGACCGGTCGGCTCTGCGTAATAGGAGTCCTTTCTAATTCGGGACTCCGAAATTTGCTGCGCAATGCGAAGTCTTTCGCAGGATCCGACGCAAGGGGGGTTTGTTGCTATAAAAGGACACCTAGGGGCTCTCCCTAAGGTATCAGAGAAGAGAAGGAACGTGAGTTTGGAGGCTGAAGGCGACTGTGGAGCGTCTGCAACATCTATCTTCGGGTTTTTCTAGTTTTATGCTTTATTTTTGAGTTTTTAGTTGTAGCATGACTATGCTCGGCTAAAACCTCTCAGCTAAGGCTGAGAGGTGAAGCTTGTAGCCAATTCTATGTTAATTTCAGTTTGATTCAAGTATTATTCAATTCAAAGTTTGAATTTTCTTATGTTCAGTTCAAAAGATGGTAGTTTGAGATGTCTTATCTGAGTTCATGTGCTCCGGACATGAATTCCTTTTAATTCTCTGAGATTATCACAGGTTGCTTGTTTAGATTCGAATTATAGTAATCCTTGAGCAGGCCATAGTCCATAGGCATGGCTGTTACTCCGCAGGCTATGAATTTGAATTCTACATTGATTGAATGGACTTGAACTTGGAAGTTCAACTTGAATTGGATGAATGTGTGTGAATGCTTTATTTTCCAACTAGATGAGAGATAGGACTTCAAATCTAGTTGTGTTCTCTACTTAGATTGACTGAATTGACATAGAATTGCTACAAGTGGATCCTTGAAAGCCTTAGTACATTATATCTCTGATTTTTTTACTGTTTTAATTAAACATCCTATTGAAATTGAATTTGCTCTATTAAACTGAGTTGCTGAAGTAATTAGGAAGCTGTTACTTTTTCCCTGTGGATCGACCTCGGTCTTACTGAGATTTATTACTACATCGCAGCCTTACACTTGAGGCGAGCGAACACCGGTCTCTCAATATTCAATGCTTGCACAATTCACTAATGATGGGGTCTTTAGAATCCTCGAAATGTGCCAAGCATGTCTCCAAGCTTTCTAGTGGTTCAAGTTGGAGGAGCTCTTCTTCTTCAAAAGATTCGAGCATGTTTACCTTGAAGAGTTCGTCATCATCAACATCCCTGTGCCTTTTGCCCAAGTGGAACGCATTCACCTCTAATGTCATGTTCCCAAAGGATAATTGCATCACCTCGTTTCGGTAATTGATAATTGCGTTTGATGTAGCAAGGAACGGGTGGCCTAAACTTACCTGTATTTGAGTGCTAGCATCTAGAACCGGTTGTGTGTCCAAGACGATAAAATCTACCGGGTAGTAGAATTTGTCAATTTGGACTAGAACATCCTCAACTATCCCTCTCGGTACACGGATGGATCTATCAGCAACTTATAATGTGGTTTTGGTGGGTTTTAATTCACCAAGACCCAATTGCTCATATACCGAGTACGGGATCAAGTTTACACTTGCCCCCAAATCTAGTAATGCACGCTCAGTCCGGTAGTCTCCAATGATACATGAGATTGTGGGACTACCGGGATCTTTGACTTTTGGGAGAGTCTTTTGAGTGAGAATGGCACTCACTTGCTCATTTAAGAAGGCCTATTGCTGCACATTATATTTGCGTTTAGTTGTGCATAGATCCTTTAGAAACTTGGCATAAGAGGGGATTTGTTTGATGGCATCAAGCAAGGGAATGTTTATCTTGACTTGTCTGAAAATCTCTAAAATATCATGAGAGTTTGGAAGAGATTTTGGAGCAACCAATCTCGAAGGGAATGGTGTTATGGACTTATAAATGCGTTCCTTTTCTTGTGGGGTTAAGTTGGATCCGTCCTCATCCTCAGAATTTACCAGATCATTAGGCTTGTCGGCCTTCATCGGAATAGTTTTGTCAATTTATTTACCACTTCTAAGAGTGGTGACGGATTTGGCTTGCTCCATATGTTGGTTGAAGGTATCAGGAATGCTTACTTCATGTATTTGCTTTGGATTGGGCTGAGGTTGGGCCGGAAAGGTCCCTTCCCTAGCATTCAAGCATCCCTTAATCTCATCAACCGAGACTTTAAGCTCTTGGAACATTTGTTGATTCGTTTAATTAATTTGCGTTTGCCCTTGTATAAACGATTTTAAAGTATCCTCCATTGAGAATTGAGGTGGGGCTATATTTTGCATGGGTGGCCCTCCTTGAGAGTTGGTAGGATTGCTCGTGGGAGCATTCTTCCAACTGAAATTTGGGTGGTTCTTCCAAGTAGAATTGTACTTGTTACCCACCGGTCCATTAAATGGCCGTTGATAACCATAAGTGGCATTTGCATGTTCATGTAGCACCTCTTGAAATACAAGAATTGTAGGACAATCTGGCGTAACATGTAAATTGGTGAAAGAAATCCCACATATAGTCTTAATAGCTTCATTGGACTTTGAAACTCCACTCTTACTAAGTTCCATGGCCTCAATCTTCCTTGTGAGGTTGGCTATCCTTGCACTCACATCGTCTTCCTCCTTGAGGATATAGATCTCTCCTTTCTCTTTCTCTTGAGTAGGCTTGGGGTTATTAGATTTATTTGAGGTATCCCAAGATTGGGCATTCTCGGCCAACATATCCAAATAACTCCAAGCTTCATCTGGATTTTTGCTTATGAACTCGCCGTTGCATATCATCTCTACGAATTGGAGCGTATTGGAACTTAACCCATCGTTGAAGAAGTTTATGATTCGCCAACTTTCATAGCCATGATGTGGGCAAGCAAGTAGGAGGTCCTTAAACCTTTCCCAACATTGGAAGAAAGATTCACCCTCTTTAGCCGAAAAATTCATTATGGCTCTTCGAAGGGTGTTCGTTTTATGAGCCGAGAAGAACTTTTTCAAGAATTCCTGGGTCATCTCGTTCCATGACCCTATCGAGTGCGGTCTAAGAGAATGAAGCCAAGACTTGGCGCTTTCTTTCAATGAAAAGGGAAAGAGTTTAAGTTTAATGGCATCTTCCGAAACATTAATGTATTGCGAGGTAGCCACTACTTCTTTAAATTCCTTTAAGTGCAAATATGGGCTGTTAGAGTCTAGCCCATGGAACTTTGGTATAAGTTGAATTACACCTGGCTTTATATCAATATTTTCCCCGGTTGGTGGTAAGACCATGCAAAAGGGTGTAGTTGCACAGGCCGGTAGTAGGTAGTCCCGTAGTGATCTCATTGGAGGGACGTTGTGTACCTCATTCTCTCCTACTCCCTCTTGATTTGCGTTTGTAGTTGGAGGATTCCTTATAGGTGTTTGTTCCATATTCCCCAAGCTATCACAATACTCTTGGTGTTTTCAGACTCGTTTATGGACTGACAATGGTCCAACTAGACCACCCTTGGATTGGAGACGATTGGAGTGGTCATGTTCCCAATGGGACATAAACCACTCAACTAACAACCAAACTAATCCTAAGTCCTAAAAATATGAAATTAATCTAGAATTGAAAATCTGCAAAAAGTACTAAGTTAGAAGGATGTTACCCGATTCTCTTGAACTTAGAGAAGAAATCCTACAAAACAAAACAATGAGTTAGTTATAGGAAATAAAAAAAAACCTATCTACTTCTACTTCTATAGCCACTAAAATAATCTAGAACCATTATCTAAGTTCCTCGGCAGCAACGCTAAAAACTTGTTCACTCGCCTCAAGTGTAAGGCTGCGATGTAGTAATAAATCTCGGTAAGACCGAGGTCGATCCATAGGAAATTAGAGAACAACTTCTAGACTATTCCAATCACGCCCCAAACCCGGGGACCGAGCTCACTAAATTCTCGATCGCCGACCTTGGTGCCAACAGCCTCCGTAGTACCCCATTCTTGGCTCCTAGCTCTCATGTGCCAGGTTCCGATCCTGGGATCCTACCAGGAGGATTTTCAGGTTAATTTTTTTTTTTGTACAGGAGCATAATCAAAACCATAAAACATCATCAAATATCCACTAATAAGTTTGTTGAGTACAGTACTGGAAAGGAAAATACAACATGAATCAGAAGTCCAAAATATCAGGTACATGAACCGCGCTCAACGCTGCTGATAAGCTCTAGTACCTGCAGTGTAAACAAACGCGCATGAGCTTCCTACGTAGCCTAGTAGAGTGCGTGTGTGCGCGTGTGATGCATATGACAAGTATACAGATATCAGAGTAAGCGAAAGTAGTAGAGGGCTAAGTTACTAAGTTTATGAATGCTATCAGCCATCCCAAGGCTGTGCGATGCAAGGGCCTATATGGCCGAGTGTTACATGCTAGAGATGCAATGCAAACATGTCAATCCTCAACTGATCCACATATCAAAATAGTTCTCATCTGGGACATCACCGGGGTCTAGTATACTCTAATATTGGCCGCCGCACATCGCGCGCATAACCAAGCGAGTAGAAAAGACCTCACTATCTGCCTCGTCAGTGGTATACCAATGCCCACCCGGCTCGCCGATAGCGGACCCATTCCATGAGCTGGTCAGACTCGACCTAGCTTATAGCCCACTGCACCCGGGCGGATAAGGTCACACCCCTTTCCAACCGACCTCGACACAGTAGGAGACGCAGCCTACTGGTATTTGGCACACAGGCGCTCATGTTATCCACTCGGTCTCGACGCTGGAGCATCCTACTGGTACCACAGGGTTTAGGGACTTTCACCCAAGGACATCCATAGCGTCCACGTACTAGAACAAGTTTCCGGTGTCCAATACTGCCAACCATGATGTGACTATGGTGGCCACCACCCTGATGCTGCTAGGGTGTGAAAGCGATCGTGACATACATAATGCGAAATGCATGAGTCATACAATCCAAGTCATGCACCAAACTTACGCATACTGCGCAATCATGTGGGGCGACCCTGTCTCGCACGGGTCCCCTAAGTATAACAAGCCAACTAGCATATGCTATGGTTAATCATGATCCATAACAGGCATATAAATGATGCGTATGGGCATATGAATGAGCATGGTATTCATTATACTAAGCATGTTATCATTGTGACATATCAAGCTAATCATACTAGCATGTTACCAACATATCATGTAACCCTGGCCTTAAAAGGCCCAATATATACATAGAGAGTGGGACCCGAACTGTGGGTCCCATTGGAAAGGTAAAGGTCTTCGTGGCATAGCCCACTTGAGACCACATCGGCCCCATACTCGGGCTTGCACATACAAGATAGGCAGCATGAATAAAACAGATACACCATGGTGGAGCTAATAGATACATCACTTTGGGACCCATAGGGTGGGCCACCTGCTGGGCAGCATGGTACCCATCTGGTCCCAATAAGTTTTGAATCAAACAGATACTTGTGTTTTCTCCTTCATCCATATCCATGTGATCTTATGAACAGATTGGATGGCAAATAAACATCACTGTAGAACCTGGAAGCTTTCAACGTTTGAAATCATCATCCCCACTGTGGCATGGTCCACTTGACATTAGGATATGCTTAAATTTTGGGCCCAGCCACTTATGAATAGGTTGGGTGACAAATAAACATCATTGTAGGACGGGGAAGGTTTCAATGGTGGAGATCATTATCCCCATTGTTGTCCCGTGGCATGGCCCACTTGCCATTTGGTTATGCTTAAAATTTGGGCTCAGCCACTAAGATGAGATGGAAAAACATATGGACGGAATAGGCAAGGCACATACATTCCAGGTGGGCCCAACGAGTGGGGCCCATTTACAATGCCCAAAAGACTACGCTGCTGGGCAGCAGCGTCCCCTGGACTCTGTCTGTCCAGCAGCCAGCATTTATATATATATATATATATATATATATATATATATATATATATATATATATATATATATATATATATATATATATTTACTCTTAACAAGTGGGGGCCACAGGAGTTTCCGATCAAGCCGATACTTTTGCCCTCCCTTCCTCCGTGCATGTGTGAACTTATGTTGAGCTCTTAATTGTGCATATTCTAACCCCAATTCATCACTCATTATGCACGGTTTACATGTTTAAAGGACTATTCTAAGGCGTGATTTGTGATTGTAGGAACAAGATGGAGATGTCACCAATTGAAGGCTAAATGTAGCTCCTTAAGAGCATTGAAGACCATAGGATGAAGAGAAAAGAAGGACCAAAGAAAGCCAAGGCAAGGAGAGAAGAGAAAAGAAGAAAGAAAGAAAGAAATAGAGAGAAAAAGAAGCCAGACCGGTTGGCTGACCGGTCAGCCAAGCAAGCCCGACCGGTCTTGACCGGTCGGCCTACCATTGGAGCTCATGGACTGTTCAAGAACACAGCTCGACCGGTCAAGACCGGTCGAGCATAGCTGCTGGATAAGGGGATTTCCAAGTCCGACCGGTCATGACCGGTCTACCAGGCCAGTCCGACCAGTCCAGACCGGTCGGCCAGCGTAAACAGCTTATTTCTAATTCAGGATTCCGGATTTTTCTACGCTTTTGCGTAAGTTTACGCAATTTTTGGAACTTTCTTGCGTATTGGACTCCTCCAAGCTATAAAAGGGTGTCTTCCCTTTATACCAAAGGAGACTAAAACGTGGGGATTGCTCAGGAGACGGATTCGACTTCGGATTTCTAGTTTTCTTCCTGTTTTAGTAGTTTTTCATGTTTTTAGAGGCTTCTAGTTTAAGGATGTTAGAGATGAACTAAAACCTCTTAGCTAGGGCTAAGAGGTGAAGCTTTTGATTCGTTTTTGATGGATTGATGCAACCTAGGTTTCCTTTTATGTTTTAATTGAAGAATTTTAGTTCAATTTGAGTTTGATTCAAGTACTATGTTGGTTTCTACTTTGATCTCTTGATGACTCCGGGCTCATGTGATTCTTAGTGATTCTAAGCTTAGTATCTTAGCTTTTGAGCATTGTTTATGCTTGTGTAATGCATTGATCTACCATTAACTCCGGGCATGGTAGACGCTTTGATTGCCTTGTATGCAATGGCCTGATTTTCATGTGGGAACTCATTCAACTAAAGTTCTTATCTTTTGTATATAATCTGGAATAGTTGCTTAGTGATTGATTTTGATTTAATTCGAGTTCAAATCATGAGTTGTAATCAGGTCTAGTGACAGGACTTGGTGTTGAACCTCCAATTTATACGTTGCATTGCCCACTACATGACATGGTATGCATGGTTTTCATGATTAAAAGGCCCATCTAATGCATGTTTTGTGATTGTAGGGATGAGAGCGGACTTCACTCAATTAGAGACCAAAAAGGGGCCATTTAGAGCCTTTGATGAAGGCCCAAGGTGGACCAAAGAAAGAAGAAAGCAAAGAGAGAGGAAGGAGAGAAGAAAAGAAAGAAGAAAAACAAGCAAAACTGGGTCTGACCGGTCAAGACCGGTCGGCCAAGAAGGCCCGACCGGTCATGACCGGTCGGATGCACTCCCTGGAGCAAGGCCAGCTTTGTCCGACCGGTCATGACCGGTCGGCCAACCTTGTCCGACCGGTCGTGACCGGTCGGCCATGCAAAGTTCAACTTCTAGATTGCATACAGCAGGCCATTCCCATTTCTGGTTTTTCAGACCACTTTTATGAAGCCATCTTGATGATATTTGAAAATCCAACACATCCATGTCGAAGAGGAGCTCGACGCCAAACTAACCCAAGTGGTTTCGTGTCGATCAGAGCTACGGATTGATCGTGGTGGCCAAAACAATACGAACTGTACAGAAAGTTCCAGATTTCGCTGTTCCACTTTGGGCCGGTCCAGGTGACCCATCATTGATGATATGAAGAATATACTTTAACCATCTTTTATAACACATCCATATATGAATAACCACGAAAGTTTCAGATCAAAAGGATGTGTGGTTTGATCGTACCGGTTGAAGAAAGATGGACCATCCAGAAAGATCCAACTGCGCAGAGTTTATAAAAGCCCGAAGTGTTCTAATTTTTGGACCATATTCTGGGATTGTTTTGGACAATCTAATCCATATATCATGTAGAGGATGAAGTTTTCTACCAATGTTCAAAATTTAGGATCAATCCGACATCTGTACACTCTGGAGCGTTGAAAGCAAGATGACTGGTTCTGAAGGTACCCAAAGTGCGTGATTTTGAGAGGCGGTCAGTGATGTGATTGGTGGGCCCATTCAGAGAATAATCTTGGAAATCTAAATCATCTATTTGGAAGATCACATTACAAGGAAGCTACAAACCAAATTTGAAGGCAATCCGACCATTGGTTAAGCCGTACCAGGCGAAACAAATTCTGCTATGTTGCTGTACTATTGCTGCACTATAAAAGGAGGTGCTCTCTTCTATTCCAAATCAACCAAGGACGTGGGAAGCAAGGAGTTCAAGTCCCAGGAGGCTACCTAGCCTCCTCCAACTAGTTTTTCTTCCTTTTCTTAGTTCTAGTTCTAGTTTTAATATGCTTTTCCTTAGCTAACCTCTTAGCTAGAGCTAGAGGTGAAATTTGTAGTTGGTTCCAACGCTTTAATTCTTTTATTTCAAGTACCCTTTTCTTAATTTTGAATTTTGAAGTTCTAGTTTGAATAAAGTTTGGTTTTTTAGAAGTTTTGTGAGAGTTTGTGTGCTCCGGACATGAGTTCCTTGCAATTCTCTAAGATTACCATGATTGGGTTATTTGAATTCGAATTGTAGTAACCCTTGAGCATGCCATAGTCCATAGGCATGGCTGTTACTCCGAAGGCTACAAGTTCAAGTTCTATGTGCTTCATTAGAACTAGAAATCTGATTTTCAGATTTAAGTGGGATTGTTGTGCTTAAATGTTATATCTTCCAATTAGATGAGAGATAGGACTTTGATTCTAATTGTGTTGTACTTGGATGAATAGATTGGCATTGGACTACTACAAGTGGATCCTTGATGCTCTAGTTCTTCTTAATTTCAGATTTTCCTATTTCATGTGAAAAACTACTTTCTTAAACTTCTTAAATTCTAGTTATTAGAGTAGTTGGAATTGTTTACTTCTTTCCCTGTGGATCGACCTCGGTCTTACCGAGATTTATTACTACATCGCAACCCTACACTTGGTGAAGCGAACACTTGGTGAAAGCTATGGTTATGAATCTTAACTAGATTGGAAAGAGGCTTGGCCTATACAATTGAGTGTGCCCAAGGCCTGAGCATGGTTGTGGGAATCAAATCAATGAATGAGCACTTGTTCCAGATGATTGTTGGTTTAACCGCTCTATATTCCAATCGGATAGAGAAAGGAATTTGATTCCGATTGAGTCATGAGAGACCTAGTTGTGTTGATGCATTGAAACTTATCAAAACTGGATCCTTGGCGCTCTAGTGCCTTTTTAGATTGAAATTACCTTAACAATTCACTGTTTTCCAGCTTTAGTTCTTAATAGGATCTTAATTACTAGTTGTTTTAGTTAAATCCTAAGAATACCCATACATAAATCTCTGTGGGAACGATACTCGGTCTTTTCGAATTATTACTACTTCGCAACCCTACACTTGGGGAGTGAACAAGTTTTTGGCGCCGTTGCCGGGGATTTCTATGCAGTATTTTTAGAATTTTCTGAAATAATTTTTAGTTGAGATTGTGTTAGGATAGGTTTAGGATTTGTTTTGCTTTCTAGGGTAGGTTTTCTTCTAAATACTAACTTACTTTGTTTTGATTTTGCAGGATTCCAACATAGGTCTAATCCAGGGATTCTTAGGAAGTTGAAGAAGAAGTAGGCATCTTAAGTCACAAATCAGGTTTTATTGTTCTAACCCTACTCTTCTTCTTCTCCTACTCATTCCTATTATATTCATCTCTTGAAGAGTGGGTGGAGACTCCTTTTGGATCTCTGAAAGGTAGGCCTTGTGCCACCTGGATTCCTATTGGTCGGCTCTGCCGCCTTGGATCACCTTGTGCTCAGAGATTTCTCTTCTCAACCTATCCCTCTTTCTTCTTTTTCTGTACTTTTTCTCAAAAGACTCAAAGAGTAGGTGGGGAGTTCTTTGAACCCCTATTGACCAGGAGAAATCGGTCTCTATCCTTGCTTCTGGCTTAGCCATTGCAAGACACCTTGTGCTTAAGTCCTAGAGAGGAGTAAAGGAAGGAAGGAAGAATTCCTTTTCCTTTTTGTTCATTCTTTTTGGTTTTGCATGCCACATTGGGCTCGGACTTATAATCACCGACTTGTAAGGGACGGAGTAATTGTTGAAGGGATTGATAGAGAGCCTCGTGCTAGGAAACGTCAAAATTTTCCTAAAATTACTAGAGAGATGGCTGAAAATCAACCAAATCAAGGGGTTAATCAAATTCCAGCCCCAAACCTTACTGAATTGGATGAGAATGAAGTGGGGGATGTACCTCAACCTAGAACTTTACGTGACTATTTACAACCAGCTAGGACGAGTACTCCCTCTTTCATAATTTTCCCTCACAATGTGGGAAATATTGATTTTAAACCGGGGTTGATCCAACTTCTTCCTAGATTCCATGGACTCGACTCTGAAAGCGCTTATTTACATATTAAGGAATTTGAAGAGGTTATAGCCACAATAAACTATGACAATGTGACCAAGGATACAATAAAACTTAAATTATTCCCTTTTTCCTTGAAAGAGAAGGCCAAATCATGGCTACATTCCTTAAGGCCGAGGTCTATTGGGACATGGGCTGAGATGACTAGGGAGTTTCTTAAAAAATTCTTCCCTACTCATCGAACCAATGCACTAAGAAGGGCCATAATGAACTTCGCCCAAAAAGAAGAAGAAACCTTTTTCCAATGTTGGGAAAGGTATAATGAGCTTTTAAACGCATGTCCACATCATGGCTATGAAAGGTGGAGGTTGATTATTTTCTTCTATGATGGATTAAACTCAACCATGCGCCAATTTGTTGAGATGATGTGCAATGGGGAGTTCATGAACAAGGAAACGGAGGAAGCTTGGGATTATTTCAACATGTTGGCTGAAAATACACAAGCATGAGATACATCTAAGCCAACAGGTTCAAAACAACCCTAAGCCAAGGAAAAGGGAGAAATTTATGTTTTAGATGGGCAAGACGATCTAGGTTCTAGAGTGGCTAAACTCACACGAAAGATCGAGGAGATGGAACTAAAGAAAGTGGATACAACCCAACAAAAGGGGGCTGTTGAAACTATTTGTGGTATTTGTGCTTCTAATGTGCATCAAACGCCGAATTGTCCAACAATCTATGCATTTCGAGAACTTTTATTTGAACAATCAAATGCCTTGAATAGTTATCAACGACCTTTTAGTACTCCAAATTCAAACACGAATAATTCTAGTTGGAGAAACAACCCAAACTTCAATTGGGCGAATGGAAACACGGCTAATCAAATAATCCTCAAAGGGGGCCCCCAATGCAAATGGCCCCACCTCAAATGCCTATAGAGGATACTTTGAAAGCATTCATGGAAGGACAAGCTCAAATTAATCAATCCAACCATACGATAATGCTTGAGCTTAAAAGTTCGGTGGAGGAAATTAAAGCTCGCTTAAACGTAAGGGAAGGGATGCTTCCAGCCCAACCCGTACCAAATCCAAAACAACAATGCGAAATAAGCGTGCCTAGTTCTTCTAACCAACATATGGAACATGCTAAGGCCATCACCACTCTTAGAAGTGGTAAAATTATTGAAAAATCTGATCCGGTGAAGGTTTCACTGCCTAATGATCCGGTATCTTCCAAAGAGGATGATGGACCTAGCATCACCATGAATGAAAAAGAGCCATTAAAAGGATATAGGCCCGTTGCTCCATTCCCTCAACGCTTGATTCCAGCCAAACCTCAGGATAAATATCAGGAATTTTTGGAGGTTTTCAAGCAAGTCAAAATCAACATTCCATTGTTGGATGCCATTAAACAAATACTGTCATATGCAAAATTTTTAAAAGACCTTTGCACGGTTAAAAGAAAAATACATGTGCAAAAGAAGGCATTTTTTACAGAGAATGTGAGTGCCATTATCAACCACGGGATGCCCAAGAAATACAAAGATCTCGGTTGTCCGACCATATCATGTATGATTGGAGATCACCGGGTGAAACATGCTTTACTTGATCTAGGGCAAGTGTGAACTTAATTCCCTTTTCGGTCTATGAACAATTGGGTTTAGGTGAATTAAAACCCACCAAAACCACATTACAACTTGCTGATCGATCGATTCGTATTCCTAGAGGGGTGGTTGAGGATGTCCTTGTCCAAGTTGACAAAGTCTACTACCCGGTGGACTTTATTGTCTTGGACACACGACCCATGGTTAATATTGGCCCTCAAATTCCTGTCATACTTGGCCGCCCATTCCTAGCTACATCAAACGCTATTATAAATTGTAGGAGTGGGGGCATACAAATGTCTTTTGGCAATATGACGATTGAGTTGAATGCTTTTAATATTGACAACCAACAAGAGGATGAGGATGAGGAAGTCCGCGAAATCAACATGATCAATTCTATTGTGGAAAATGAGTCCCTCTCACCTTTTTACTCCGGTCCCTTAGACGAAGAAGTGACTCACTCCCTTGATGAGAACGATGATAGGATAAGGGATATGGTCACACTTTTTGAATCGGTATCGGCATACGACGTTAGCCGAGAGAAGGATGTGGAAACCATACCTTTTTGCGCTGAAACATCAATTCAGATTTCCACACCTTTGTGGATCATGCATACCGAACTCCACCAACCCTGGGATGATCCTTACTTGCAATATCATTGCCTAGGAAAATCTGATTGGAGATATATTTTTCCTGATAAATCTGATGATGTCTCCTCTTATACATGTGGTGAAAACATTAAGAAACCCGCTGAAATTCATTTTTGGGACTTTAAGTGGCTTATCTCGATCACCCACACACATGTACATTGCAAAGCAGGATATTGGATGACCTTACTGCGAAACCTTTTGATCCATCTAATGATTCTGCTTGACTTTATGCTTTTGGATGAGTTGTTGGGATTAACCTCATAGTCTGACGGAGGATAATTTGCTAGAATGCTTTCCCATTAGGATTTGCTTTGATAGTTGATTTAGTTGTGAAGTAATCCATCTCCAAAAGCTAATCTTGCCATGAAATATATGCTTCAGGTGATATCTCTCTTTCTCACTCTCCTTTGTTTTATGTCATTGCTCTCATGTCATACATATTGCATATCTTATCACATTGAGGACAATGTAATGTTTTGGTTGGGGGGTGAGAGATTCCTTTGATGAATCTGCTAGCTTTTGTGACATGTCGAGCAAAGATGTAGAAATTTTTCGATATTTTTTTTGAAATTCGAAACTCTTTTGGAAGGCTTTGATTCTATGCATTCGAGATAGCATAAGTATAAGAAGATGAGATACGAAGTGAGGGATGTTGCAAGCTTTGAATTTCTCTTAATATAATGGTTTTATATGTGAATTCACCTATTTTTATGATTGATAGAAAATTTGAACACCGTTTGCACCTAGTTCACATTACACGATTTTCATGATTTGAAAGGATTATGTGATTTGTGGACTAACTAGACCGTGATTGAAGGTATTGAGAAACCAAGCCGGGGTACTTTGTCCATCCTTGTCCACGGGAAAATAAGGAAAGATATGGATTTCTAAAAATCCTACCTAATGTAAAAGAAAAAGGAAAGGAAGGATGAAATCAGGAAGGAAAGAAAAATGGTGGAAAATTCCGATTAGGGCTATCTACTACCAACCGGGGGATGGTCTACCCGTAACCAAAGCCAGAAATGGGACGTAGTGTGAAAGTCGTTGGAAGGACGGTAAGGCAAATTCCTGTCATAGGCTTGTTGTTGATCTATATACCTTGATATCCATAGTTTAGTTGATTTATGAAGAAGATAATCCCGGAGATTCATGAGATGAACTTTCACCATGCACACTAGGTTGAATTTGTTCAAGTTCTTCTATCTATCAATCAATCAGCGGGAATTTCATATAAATACTTATTATGTTCTGAGAGTTTTAGGTTTCAACCTTTATCACTGAATTTCTCTGATTCTTACACTTATGTGTCTTGGAATGTATAGAAGAGTAGTTTCTAGAGGAGAGTTGGGTTTTGGAGAATGAAACTAGTTTCACGCATGTTTTGCTCGGGACTAGCAAAATGCTGGTTGGGGGGTGTGTTGAGCTCTTAATTGTGCATATTCTAACCCCAATTCATCACTCATTATGCACGACTTACATGTTTAAAGGACTATTCTAAGGCGTGATTTGTGATTGTAGGAACAAGATGGAGATGTCACCAATTGAAGGCTAAATGTAGCTCCTTAAGAGCATTGAAGACCATAGGATGAAGAGAAAAGAAGGACCAAAGAAAGCCAAGGCAAGGAGAGAAGAGAAAAGAAGAAAGAAAGAAAGAAATAGAGAGAAAAAGAAGCCAGACCGGTCGGCTGACCGGTCAGCCAAGCAAGCCCGACCGGTCTTGACCGGTCGGCCTACCATTGGAGCTCTTGGACTGTTCAGGAACACAGCCCGACCGGTCAAGACCGGTCGAGCATAGCTGCTGGATAAGGGGATTTCCAAGTCCGACCGGTCATGACCGGTCGGCCAGGCCAGTCCGACCAGTCCAGACCGGTCGGCCAGCGTAAACAGCTTATTTCTAATTCAGGATTCCGGATTTTTCTGCGCTTTTGCGTAAGTTTACGCAATTTCTGGAACTTTCTTGCGTATTGGACTCCTCCAAGCTATAAAAGGGTGTCTTCCCTTTATACCAAAGGAGACTAAAACGTGGGGATTGCTCAGGAGACGTATTCGACTTCGGATTTCTAGTTTTCTTCCTGTTTTAGTAGTTTTTCATGTTTTTAGAGGCTTCTAGTTCAAGGATGTTAGAGATGAACTAAAACCTCTTAGCTAGGGATAAGAGGTGAAGCTTTTGATTCGTTTTTGATGGATTGATGCAGCCTAGGTTTCCTTTTATGTTTTAATTGAAGAATTTTAGTTCAATTTGAGTTTGATTCAAGTACTATGTTGGTTTCTACTTTGATCTCTTGATGACTCCGGGCTCATGTGATTCTTAGTGATTCTAAGCTTAGTATCTTAGCTTTTGAGCATTGTTTATGCTTGTGTAATGCATTGATCTACCATTGACTCCGGGCATGGTAGACGCTTTGATTGCCTTGTATGCAATGGCCTGATTTTCATGTGGGAACTCATTCAACTAAAGTTCTTATCTTTTGTATATAATCTGGAATAGTTGCTTAGTGATTGATTTTGATTTAATTCGAGTTCAAATCATGAGTTGTAATCAGGTCTAGTGACAGGACTTGGTGAAAGCTATGGTTATGAATCTCAACTAGATTGGAAAGAGGCTTGGCCTATACAATTGAGTGTGCCCAAGGCCTGAGCATGGTTGTGGGAATCAAATCAATGAATGAGCACTTGTTCCAGATGATTGTTGGTTTAACCGCTCTATATTCCAATCGGATAGAGAAAGGAATTTGATTCCGATTGATTCATGAGAGACCTAGTTGTGTTGATGCATTGAAACTTATCAAAAAGTGGATCCTTGGCGCTCTAGTGCCTTTTTAGATTGAAATTACCTTAACAATTCACTGTTTTCCAGCTTTAGTTCTTAATAGGATCTTAATTACTAGTTGTTTTAGTTAAATCCTAAGAATACCCATACATAAATCTCTGTGGGAACGATACTCGGTCTTTCCGAATTATTACTACTTCGCAACCCTACACTTGGGGAGTGAACAACTTATGAACAGGCTGGATCTCAAATAAACATCATGATGGGCCATAAGAAGGTTTCAATGGTAGGGCCGCTGTCCCTACTGTTTTCTGTGGTGGGGCCCCCTCGAGACTTGGATCTGACTCATTCTTGGGGTCATGCCCTAAAATGATCTCCCCAACTGGATGGACGGTGTGGATACAACACATGCATCATGGTGGGACCCACGAGTGGGCCACCAGCTGGCAGCAGAGCCAGCATCCAAGGACGCTGGTACGCCCAGCGTCAGAGCCCCTTCTTCTTATTTTCTTTCTTTCTTTTTTTTTGTTTTATTGTACTTAAATCAAGTGGGGCCCACATGGGTCTGATCCACTCCGTTCATCAGGTTCCCCATCTCATGGGGGACCCAATAAGCCCAACAATGGGTATGCAAATCGGTCTAGAAACATTAAGGTGGGCCAAATGATTTCTGACAGTAGAAATCATTGTTTCCACTGTTTTAAACGGTGCGGTCCACTTAAGATTTGGATCGGTTTCAAATTTTGGCCCTGCCCATAAAATGATCTGGGAAAACCGATGGACGGCGTGGATGGAACACAAACATCAAGGTGGGTCCCACGAGTGGGGACCCCAGTACAGTGTCCAAGTGACGCTGGACGTTCTAGCGTCAGAACGTCCAGACGCTGGACGTCCAGTAACTCTTTTTTTTGTTTCTTTTTTTTTTTTTTTGCTTATCTCAAGTGGGGCCTACTTAGGGACAATCCACCCCATTCATCAGATTATTCAGCTCCTTGGGGACCTAATGAGCCCAATATTGGGCAGGTGATTCTGTCTATAAACATCACGGCGGGCCACGGAAGTTTCAATAGTGGTCGTCGTGTTCTTCACTGTTTTCGATGGTGTGGTCCACCTGAGATCTGGATCTACTTCATGTTTGGTACCCATCCTTAAAATGGGCTGGAGAAACAGATGGACGGCGTGGATTGGATGCATACATCAAGGTGGGTCCCACATGTGGGGACCCTGCCCAACGCCCAATGGGCTTTTAGCCCACGTGCTGCTGGGTAGCAGCACCCTCTGGACGCTGTCTGTCCAGCGGCATCCTCTCCCTTTGTTTTTTTAATTATTATTATAATAATTATTATTATTATTATAAGAAGGTGGGGCCCATTCATGGATGATCCAATCCATCCATCAGGTTGTCCACCACCAGGTGGGCCCAAAAGAAAAGGAAAATGAAGGAAAATCAGGAAATGGGGAGATTTATGTCCCCCTTGCACTCACCTCAAAGGATGGACGGTTGGATAGGATCGAGTTGACGATCGGACGATCCGGACGGTCCGGATGATGGTTGGGGTCCTCCAAGCTTGGATCTCCACCCTCAATCTCTCTAATCTCTCTCTACTTGTCTCAAATCTCCCTCTTCTCTCAAATCTTTCTCTTTCTCTCTCCTCTCAAATCTCTCTCTCTCTCTCTTCTCAAATCTCTTTCTTTCAAAATGGGAAGGTGAGGAGGCCTCCTCTCCCCCTACGTATGGTATTGTATGGGGGGAGAGAGAGAGAAGGAATCATGGGTGATGATGGCTAGCATGGGAGATGGGTATGGGGGGTATGGGCCTTGGTTGACTTTGGAGGAGAGAGAGGGATGGGGGGTATGGTGTGTGTAGAGTAGGGGTATGGGTAGAGTGATGTTGATGGATTTGATTGATTAGACATATTCTTGAGATTTGTGCAAGTGGGGCCCACAACACACGCACGTTGCGCGGCCCACCTCGGATTACGCGATTGATCATAACTTTCACACCGGGTATCGCAATGGGGCGTGCCGCGCGGCGTTGGAATTGCAGTGCCTACGCGGTCGTCAGGGTATAGGTCTCGGGTTGATGCGGTACTAAAACAAGGTCGCGATCAAGGCTCGCTAATCTGGTCCATCCGGGACATTTTGGCACCGGAAATTAAGCATACGGAGGGCAAATAAGGGTACGGGTCTTACAATTCCAGCAACTAGGATTGCAACAGTTTGGTGATTCAATTTAAAGAATTATGCTAAAATAGTAACTTTAAGAAAAATAGTAATTAAAGGCACTAAGGCTTTCAAGGATCCACTTATAGTAATCCCATGTCAATCCAATCAATTCAAGCATAAAACTCAACTAGATGTGAAGTCCTATCTCTCATCTAGTTGGAAAATAAAGCATTAAAGCACATTCATCTCACTTAAGTTGAACTTCCAAGTTCTAGTCCCATTCAATCACATGTAGAATTCGAAATCATAGCTTCGAAGTAACATCCATGCCTATGGACTATGGCATGCTCAAGGGTTACCATAATTCGAATCTAATCAAACAAAACATGATAATCTCAAAGAATTGCAAGGATCCATGTCCGGAGAACATGAAATCTCATAAAACTTCTAAAAATATCAACTTTAAGAACTAGAACATTCAAAATTTGAACTTGAAGTAAAGCTACTTGAATTTAACTGAATCAAATATGAAATTGGCTACAAGCTTCAACTCTCAGTGTTAGCTGAGAGATTCTAGCCGAGCATTGTCATACTACAACTAGAACTCATAAAAGAAAACTAGAAAACATAAAAACCCAGAGTTTGGAGGGTTGCAAACGCTCCACGACGGCTTCCTTCCTCTCCCACGAAGTTCCTTAGCTTCTATGATGCCCTAAGAAGAGACCCTAGGTGTCCTTTTATAGTGGGGAAGCTCGCTTGCGTCGAAAACATCAAGAATTTGCGTAAGGTTACGCAATGCGCAGAGAAAATCGGAGTTCGGAATTAGAAACTTCTGTTTTTAACATGTGGCCAACCGGTCACGGCCGGTCGGACTGGACTGGCCTACCGGTCTTAACCGGTCGTGCATGTGTATTTTGAGTCCAGGGAGTGCCAGGATGCCCTGACCTGTTGGTCGACCGGTCAAGACCGGTCGGACCATACTGGTCTTTGATCCAGCGAGCTTCCAAGGGGTGGTCGACTGGTCTTGACCGGTCTGGCTCCTTTGGCCGACCGGTCGGACCTTCTTCTCTTCACATTCTCTTTCTTCCTTTCTTCTTTTCTCTCCTTTCCTAGCTTTCTTCTTTCTTTGGCTCCTTATTCAATCTTCTTCCAATAGCTCTATATGGCTCCTTTCGGTCTCTGATTAGGTGAAGTCTGCTCTCATTCCTACAATCACACAACCTGCATTATATGGGCCTTTTAAACATGTAAACCATGCATATAATGTGATGTAATGGGCTATACAGTGTATAAATTGGAGGTTCAACAAGCACCACCCCAGCGTAGGCCGACAACTCAGACACGGTATCCTACACCACTACGCCTGGCTCATTAGACTTGGTGGATCGAGTTGCAGTACAGTTTTATGTGGACTATTCACAATGGGGACGATGGTATTCCAGAATCCATAGAGAGTGATTTAACAGTCAAATATGAGAATGATTAACTCTAAATGAGACTTATTCGATGAGCCCAAGTGGACAACAACAAACTAACAGTGGCCACTATCGGTCGACCATGTCCCGCCTAGTTGTCGAATAAGTTTGTGACTGCTAACCCAGTGGCAGGCAGTACACTAGATCAAACGGTTATCAGAGCTTAATCCAAAGCAACACTTAACTTATTATAATAATAATTTAGGTTATTAAATACCTGATCATAAACATATCCAAGCACCTGGCCCGATTGATTGGCCCGACTGATCCAAAGGACCCAGATGACACAGCCCGGATGACACAGGGCGTCACATACATCCACAAGCATTTATCTATTACAATATTGTAAATTCACATCATTTAGGCATTTCATCGAGCATGTTATCAACCCAACAGCAATGGAGGCATTTCATCGAATATGTTATCCACTCATCAATAATTATCGTATAGTTTATACTATTAAAGTAGTTCTAGCATTTATGATATAAATAAGTTCAACAACTTAAGTAATTATTAATTAAATTTTTTCGAGAAGAAGCTTGAGGGTAGATCTTCACCTTAGATTCGAAGTTCCTCGATTCGGAGGTGGTCCTCGCGATTTGGATGTTGCCCGAACAATAAAAATTTGGGGGAAACCTCACCTACCTACAATTAATTGTAAACCTAGGGTTAATCAATTGGGATTTACTCTAATTAACCCCTAATTATGGTTTAGAGTTTAAGTACCTTGGATTTGGGAAAACCCCAAATCAATTCGATGAATCGGGGTTGGAGTTAGAGGATGACGACATCCACAAGGCATAGGCCACACCAACACAATAGGCAAGGCCCCAAACCCTAACATGAGC
This sequence comes from Liriodendron chinense, assembly GCA_003013855.2. Lineage (NCBI taxonomy): Eukaryota > Viridiplantae > Streptophyta > Magnoliopsida > Magnoliales > Magnoliaceae > Liriodendron > Liriodendron chinense. Next base: position 703,309 of record ML058376.1, read on the forward strand.
AAACATTAAGTTAGGGTTTCAACAAAAATAAAAGGGTTTCTAACCTTACTAACACAAAAAGGAAGAAAATAGAAAGAAGAGATGGAAGGAGAGGTAGGGGAACACCTTACTTAGCATAGGATGGAGAATCCACCTCGAGACCAATGGGTCTTGGCCGGAGAAGTCACGAGAATGAACGGAGGCAAGTGAAAACTAAGAAATCCAAGATTTCCATGGACTTGGAGGAGGATTTGAGGAAGAAAAAATGTTTGAGAGGATATGAGGAGGGTTAGAAGGGTGTTGGGGGTTTATGGTTGCTTAGGGTAGAAAATAGGAAAAAAGAAATGAAAGAGAGAGAGAGAGAGAGAGAGAGAGAGAGAGAGAGAGAGAGAGGCTCAAATGGGGTTTTAAAACCCTTTTTAAAAATAAAACCCATCAGGTTTGGTGAGCCAAAGCCCCAAGACTTTAAAAAATTGAGTTCGGACAGAGTTCGTCGGCTCGAACCGAAGCTCTTCGGCTCGGGTCGAAGGCCTCTAGACATACCTTCGATGCGTCAAAGCTTTCTTTGATACACCAAAGACCCAAATCCAAAACTTCCTTCGGTACGATCTTGCATGGTCAGCTTGGACTGAAGGCCTCCTTCGGTTCCACGAAGGGCACCTTTAGTGTGTCGAAGACTTCTTCAGTGCATCTAAGCCTGTTGTTCAAGAATTTTTCTGTCTAGCCAATTTTTTTTAAACTCCACAGTTCCACTGGCTTCCTGGTCAGTATTTGCTTATTTTTATGTTTCCATTTACTTTGAGTTATTTTATGTAAATAAGTACCCCCCATTTGGATTCAATAAAAAATACTAACAAAATTAAATTCCCAATAATAAAGATTTTAATTTTCTAATCTAAGTACAAATCACAGATTTTTTTACATTTTTCAAAAAGTTCAACTTTTAAAAGAGAGGGTTTTTATCAGATCTGAACCGTTCAAAAATTATGAAATATCAAAATTAGTCTAAAACACTAAAGACTGATAAAATATTCATAATGGTTATGTCGATTTATAAGTAGATTAATTATTCAGGCTTTTACTTAGACTCTATAGACATAAAAACACACGAGAGTCGAACTGGTCATTGGAAAGCTCTTCTAAACTATGAGATTCTCCACTCTTACGCTAATTCCTTCCCCTCCTTTGGCAAAATCACTTGTTTTGGTCCTAAATAAGAGTAAACACATGTGCGGGCACGCACTATAATCAACAAATCAAAGGTAACACCCAAGGACTTTCAATTCCCAAGTTAGCAAAAATTTAGGGCGTTACAATTCTAAGTCTTCCTTGTGTTTAATCACAAGATGGAGCATTCAAAACTCATATAAAAATGGACTTACTTTCTCTTGATCTTTAGATGTTTTAGGCACTTTGACCATAGGTAAATCCTTTGTGTAAACCTCTCTACAAATCATATTTGTTCGATCGCCTCAAGTGCAAGGCTGTGATGTAGTAATAAATCTCGGTAAGACCGAGGTCGATCCACAGGGAATTAGAAAACCAATTCTAAACTATTCTAGCAACTCGAATTGAAACAATTTGGAATTATGATTTAAGAGAACTAGCTTAAACAGTAATTTAGGAAAAATCAGTAATTAAGGGAACTAAGGCTTTCAAGGATCCACTTGTAGCAATCTCATGTCAATCCAATCAATCCAAGCATAAAATACAACTAGATTTGAAGTTCTATCTCTCATTTAGTTGGAGATAAAGCATTGAATCACATTCAATCCTACTTAAGTTGAACTTCCAAGTTCTAGTCCCATTCAATCACATAGCATTCGAAATCATAGCCTTCGAAGTAGCAGCCTATGGACTATGGCATGCTCAAGGGTTACCATAATTCGAATCCATTCAAGCAAAACATGATAATCTCAGAGAATTGCAAGGAATCCATATCCGGAGCACATGAACTCTCATAAAAATTCTAAAAATATTAACTTTATATGAACTAGAACATTTAAAATTCAAACTTAAAGTGAAAGTACTTGAATCAAACTGAATTAAACATGAAATTAGCTACAAGGTTCACCTCTCATGCTTAGTTGAGAGATTCTAGCCGAGCATTGTCATATTACAAGTAGAACTCAAGGAAAAACTAAAAAGCATAAAAACCCGGATTCGGGAGAGTTGCAGATGCTCCCTGATAGCTCTCTTCACCTCCCACAAAGTTCCTCAGCTTCTATGATGCCCTAGGAAGAGAGCCTAGGTGTCCTTTTATAGTGGGGAGGCTCTACCACCTCAGAAACTTTCAGAAGTGCGTAAAACTTACGTACTTGCGCAGAAAAACTCGGAGCTTCAAATAGAAGGTGTTGTTTATGCAAGGTCGACCAGTCGTGACCGGTGGGACTGGGCTGTTATGAGTCCAGGGGGTACAAGAGGGTGGCCGACCTGATGGCCGACCGGTCTTAACCGGTCAGACCAGGATGGTCCTTTGTCTAGCGACCTCCAGAGGTGAGCAGCAGAGTGGCCAACTGTTCACTTCCCCAAGTGTAGGGTTGCGATGTAGTAATAAACTCGGTAAGACCGAGGTCGATCCATAGGGACTTGTGTGGGAATTCACAAACACATCCAATAATATCTATTGAAAGCTAACAACCAGATTTTGTATGAGATTGATGTAAGTAACAACTTTGAACTAAATTGAAGGTAAACAATTATAATAAAGCACTAGGGGTTCAAGGATCCACTTGTAGCAATCCTTGATGTTCAATCCACTGTGGTTTCTCACTTTCTCAACTAGAATCGATATTAAGATCTATCTAGCCGGATGATAGAGCTGTTAAACCAAACTATCTACCATATGTAAGAACCATGTGTATGATTCACTCAATGCAAGCTAGGCTGAGCATGCTTCAATTGCATAGGTCAGTCCCAATTCCAATAGACTCATATCACAATCATAACCATCCTCAAGTCCTGTCACAAGACAAGGCTAGATCATGATTTGAACTTGATTCAAATCACATGTACAGTCCCACATAGCACAGAAATTCAGAAAAGTAGAACTTTGGTAGGAAGTTCCCACATGAAGATCATAGTACTAGAGCATACTCCAATTCCTCGGATCATACAGGTCTAGACTAATACAAACTAATTAAGAACTTAAGTAATTCTCCCAAACATCCATGAGTCATCATAAGACTAAGAAAAACTACTTAGAACTTATATAAACTTCAAACCATTGTTCATAAACATTAAAACCAATCTGAAAACCATCTTAGCATGAATTGAAACATCTTAGATTCACTACAAGCTTCACCTCTTAGCCCTAGCTAAGAGGTTTAGCCGTTCATGATCCAAAGAAACATGAAACAACTAAGAAAAACATAAAAACAGCAAAACAAACTAGAAGGAGTTGTGGAACTCCGAAATCCACTTCCGCCGCCTCCAACCTTGCTTAAACTCTTCTAAGATACCCTAAGAACGATCCCTAGGTGTCCTTTTATAGTGGGGAGGCTTCGCAACTTCAGAAGATTCAAGAATTTGCATAACACTTATGCACTGTGCAGAGAAAATCGACGCCAGAATTAGAAGGTTCAAATCTTACGCAGGTGACCGGTCGCAGTGGCTGGACGACCGGTCGTGGATGCTGGAAGACCGGTCTCAAAATGGCCAAAAAGAGTCCAGTGAGTTTCGGCCTGGAAAAATAATTAAGGACCGGTCGCACGACCGGTCGCAGAAGTGGACGACCTGTCGCACAACCGGTCGTGAACAGTCCAGAGAGTTATGGCCTCTGGGTCTCCTCTGTGCATGTACGGACCGGTCGAATGACCGGTCCTTGGCTTTGGACGACCGGTCGTGGGCACCTTCTCTGCATTTTTTCTTCTTTTCTCTGATTTCTTTCTTTCATTCTTTGACGCTTAGCCCCTTTGATCTTCTTTGCTTCTAACTAGCATCTTTAAGTCTTCAATTGATGCTTCCTCTCTCTCGTCCCTACAACCACAAATATATGCATTAGATTGGTCTTTAAATCATGGAACCATGCATAATGAGTGATGAATTAGGGTTAGAATATGCACAATTAAGAGCTCAACACACCCCTCAACCAGCATTTTGCTAGTCCCGAGCAAAACATGCGTGAAACTAATTCCATTCTCCAAAACCCAACTCTCCTTTAGAAACCATTCTTCTATACATCCCAAGATACATAAGAGTAAGAGTTAGAGAAATTGGGTGATAGAGGTTGAAATTGTAAACTCTCAAAACATAATAAGTACCCATATGAAATTCCCGCTGATTGGTTGACAAATAGAAGAACTTGAACAATTTCAATCTAGTATGCATAGTGAAAATTCTTTTCATGAGTTTCCAGGGTTATCTTCTTCATAAATCAACTAGACTATGGATTTCAAGGTATATGGAGCAACAACAAGCCAATGACAGGAATTTGCCTTACTGTCCTTCTGACGACTTTCACACTACGTACCATTTCCGGCTTTGGTTACGGGTAGACCATCCCCCGGTTGGTAGTAGGTGGCCCTAATCGGATTTCTCCACCATTTTTCCATCATTCCCAATTTCATCCTTCCTTTTCCTTTTTCTTTTAAATTAGATAAGACTTATAGAAATCCATATCTTTCGTTATTTTCCCATGGACAAGGATGGACAACGTACCCCGGCTTGATGTCTCAACACCTTGACTCAAAATCTAACTAATCCACAAATCACATAGTCCCTTCAACCTGTGAAAATTGTGTAATGTGGACTAGGTGAAAGAGTGTTCAAATTTTCTATCAATCACAAAAATAGGGGATTTCACATATAAAACCATTATGTTATGAGACATTAAAAACTTGCAACCTCACTCACTTCATATCTCCTCCTCTTATGCTCATATCATCTTGAATGCATAGAAACAAAGTTTTCCAAAAGAGTCTTGAATTTTTGAAAAATCAAAAAATTTCTACACAATTGCTCGAAATGTTACAAAACGCTAGATTCATCCAAGTGGTCCTACACCCCCCAACCAAATCTTGCATTGTCCTCAATGTAATAAGATATGCAATATGCAAAACATGAGAGCAATTTGAAAATAAAAAGGAGTGAGGAATGAGAGTACCTGAAAAAGTGAAAAGTGAAATTCTTCCTCCTTCTAAAAAACCTAAGCGAAAGCAAACAAAAGCAACAAAATCCTAATCCTAACTACTCTATACCTCCGTCAGACTAGGAAATCAATTATCCTGGTACACAGGATCAGTCAGAGGTATGGACATACCTTCTGAAGGAAATTTCTCAAAGAATGGCTTTAATCGCTGCCCATTCACCTTAAAAATGTTGCCGTTCTTTGGATTCAACAACTCGACAGTCCCATATGGATAAACAGTTTGCACAATGTAGGGACCGGTCCATCGAGATCTCAATTTGCCCGGAAATAAATGTAGACGAGAATTATACAGGAGGACTTTTTGATTGATCGTGAATGTCTTACGAAGAATGTTTTTATCATGGAATATCTTCGTTTTGTCCTTGTAAATTCTCGCATTCTCATATGCTTCGTTTCGGGTTTCTGCAAGTTCATTCAATTATAGTTTGCGCAACGAGCTTGCCTTGTCAGAATCAAAATTCATTTTCTTAATTGCCCAATATGCCCTATGTTCCAACTCCATAGGCAAGTGACAGGCCTTCTCATAGACAAGTCTATAGGGAGACATTCCAATAGGGGTCTTAAAAGCAGTACGGTAGGCCCAAAGCGCATCGGTAAGCCGAAGCGACCAATCCTTACGATCGGGGTTCACCGTTTTCTCTAAAATGTGTTTAATCTCCCTATTAGATATCTCAGCTTATCAACTAGTTTTTGGGTGATAGGGAGTGCTCACTTTGTGTGTTACGCCATATTTCTTCATTAAAGTTTCAAAAGGGCGATTACAAAAGTGAGACTCTCCATCACTTATGATGATTCAAGGTGTTCCAAACCGGGAAAGAATATTCTCTTTTAAGAAGCGAATGACCGTTTTATGGTCATTATTCCGGCAAGGGATGGCCTCGACCCATTTGGAAACATAGTCAACGGCAAGTAAGATGTATGTGTTTCCAAAAGAAGATGGGAATGGACCCATGAAATCGATGCCCCAACAATAAAAAATTTCGATTATTAAGATGGGATTGAGTGTCATCATATTTCTACGGGAGATTCCTCTCAATTTCTGACAAGGTTCACATGTTTTGCAAAACTCATGTGTGTCTTTGAACATAGTGGGCCAATAAAACCCACATTGCAGAATTTTCACTGTGGTCTTTTTAGCCGAGAAGTGGCCACGACATGCCTGAGAATGACAGAAGGAGATGAACTTTGTAGTTCATCATCTGGGACACATCTCCTTATGATTTGATCGGGACAATACTTGAATAAGTATGGGTTGTCCTATAGGAATTTTCGCACCTCAGTGAAGAATTTATCCTTATCTAACTTTTTCCAATGTGTAGGAATTGTACCTGTAGCAAGATAGTTAGGAATGTCCACATATCATGGCAATTGGGAAACAGCAAAAAGTTGTTCATCAGGGAACATGTCATTGATCGCGGTCGTTTCAGGGGAATCAGTGAGGACAAGTCGAGAGAGATGGTTAGCCACGACATTTTCTACTCCTTTCTTATCACGTATTTCTATGTCAAATTCCTGGAGTAGAAGGATCCATCTTAACAACCGTGGTTTAGTATCCTTCTTAGAGAGAAGGTACTTAAGCGCGGCATGGTCAGTGAATATGATGATCTTGGATCCAATCAAGTAGGACCTAAATTTGTCCAAGGTAAAAACTACGACTAAAAGTTCTTTTTCAGTAGTAGTGTAGTTTGCTTGGGTTGAGTTTAGAGTTCTACTAGTGTTCGCTCGCCTCAAGTGTAAGGCTGCGATGTAGTAATAAATCTCGGTAAGACCGAGGTCGATCCACAGGGAAATAGAAACAACTTCCAAAGCACTCCAGCAACTCAGTTCTTGGAAGAAAATCAGATTCAATTGAGTATTTAACTAAAACAGCAACTTAATGAAAAATCAGGGATATAAAGTACTAAGGCATTCAAGGATCCACTTGTAGCAATCCTATATCAATTCAGTCAATCCAAGTAGAGAACACAACTAGATTCGAAGTCCTATCTCTCATCTAGTTGGGAAATAAAGCATTTACACACATTCAATCCAAATCAAGTTGAACTTCCAAGTTCTAGCCCCATACAATCAATGTAGAATTCAAATCCATAGCCTGCGGAGTAACAGCCATGCCTATGGACTATGGCCTGCTCAAGGATTACTATAATTCGAATCTAAACAAGCAACCTGTGATAATCTCAGAGAATTGCAAGGAATTCATGTCCTGGGCACATGAACTCTCATAAAACATCTCAAACTACCACTTAAAGAACTAGAACATGAGAAAGATCCAAACTTGAATTAAAAGGTACTTGAATTAAACTAAAACCAACATAGAATTAGCTACAAGCTTCACCTCTCAGCCTTAGCTGAGAGGTTCTAGCCGAGCATAGTCATGCTACAACTAAAAACTCTGAATAAAAGCATAAAAAAATAGAAAACCAGAAGTTGGAGAGTTGCAGACACTCCACGCTCGCTTCCTCTCTCCAAAACCACGTTCCTTCCCTGCTAAGATGACCTAGGAAGAGCCCCTAGGTGTCCTTTTATAGTAAGAAACCTTCCTTGCGTCGAAATCTACGAAAGTTTACGCAGTGCGCAGTGTTTTTCGGAGTCCAGATTTAGAAAGGACTCTAGTTACCCAGGGCCAACCGGTCTAGACCGGTCGGACTGGGCTTTTGAACAGTCCAGGGACTACAGCCGACCGGTCAAGACCGGTCGGACTGGTCTGTCCATGGATCTAGCAAGTGTAACCGACCGGTCATGACCGGTCGGACTGATCTATCAACCATCCAGTGTGCATGGCCGACCGGTCAAGACCGGTCGGCCTTTCTTCCATGTGAACAGCCTTCATGGCCGACCGGTCAAGACCGGTCGGCCTTCTTCCATTTGCTTCTTTTTCCTTTCTTTTTCTCCTTTTTCTTCTTTTCTCTCTTCTCCTTGCTTTCTTCTTTCTTTGGTCTTCTTTCATCCTTCATCCAAAAGCTATAAAAGAGTTCTTTTGGTCCCCAATTGGATGAAGTCCACTCTCATTCCTATAATCACAAAACATGTGTTAGATAGGCCTTTAAGTCATGAAAATCATGCAAACCATGTCATGTAATGGGCAATGCAATGTATAAATTGGAGGTTCAACACACCCCCCAACCAGCTTTTTGCTAGTCCCGAGCAAAACATGCGTGAAACAATTTCAAACCTCCAAACCCAACTCTCCTTCAGAACCCATGATTCTATCCATTCCAAGGTGTATAAGTATAAAATTTGGAAAAATTAGATGATATAAGCTGAAACCTTGGACTCTCAAAACATAAAAGGTGTCTACATGAAATTCCCGCTGACTGATTGATAAATAGAAGAACTTGAACGAATTCAACCTAGTGTGCATAGTGAGAGTTCATCTCATGAGTTCTTGGGATCATCTTCTTCATAGATTAAGTAAACCAAGGATTTTAAGGTGCACAGAGCAACAACAAGCCTATGACAGGAATTTGCCTTACCGTCCTTCCGACAGCTTTCACACTACGTCCCATTTTCGGCTTTGGTTACGGTTTGACCATCCCCCGGTTGGTAATAGGTAGCCCTTTTCGGAATTTTTCACCATTTTTCTTTCCTTCCCGATTTCATCCTTTCTTTCCTTTTTCTTTTAAATTAGATAGGATTTTTAGAAATCCATATCTTCTGTTATTTTCCCATGGACAAGGATGGACAAAATACCCCGGCTTGGCTGCTCAACACCTTTAAATCAAAGTCTAGCTAATCCACAAATCACATAACCCCATCAACTCATGAAAATCGTGTAAAGTGAACTTGGTGTGAAGGTGTTCAAATTTTCTATCAATCACAACAATAGGGGAACTAACATATAAAACCATTATGTCGGGAGAAAATCAAGACCTACAACATCACACACTTCGTATCTCCTCGTCTTAAACTAATAGCATCTCAAATGTATAAAAACAAAATTTTCTAAAAGAGTGTTGAGATGTTAGAGAATTCAGAAAAATTTTGCGCATATGAAGCTCGAAATGTTGCAATATGCTAGATGAGGAATCTCATCTCACCCCCCAACCAAATCTTGCATTGTCCTCAATGTAAAAAGATATTCCAGTAGCATGAACATGAGAGCAATGATAAAATATGAGAGAGTGAGAATCAATAGTACCTGAGAGAGCGATCATGGAAGTCTCCAACCCAACAACTAAAACCTACTACAATAGTAAAACTGAAGAAAACCTACCTATGCTATACCTCCATCAGACTAGGAGATCAATCATCCTGATAGACAGGATCATTCAGAGTGATGGACACGTCCTCTGAATCAAATTTCTCAACAAATGGTTTAAGGCATTGTCCATTAACTTTAAAACGGTTACCATTTGCTGCATTTTCAATCTCAACAGCCCCATGAGGAAAGATTTCTTTGATAATATATGGGCCGGTCCATCGAGATCGTAATTTTCCCGGAAAAAGGTGAAGTCGGAAATTATACAAGAGTACTTTCTGTCCTTCATGGAAAGATTTCCTGAAGATGTGTTTGTCATGAAAAGCCTTCATCTTACTCTTAAAAATTCTCGAGTTCTCATATGCATCGTTCCGGATTTCATTAAGCTCATTTAATTGGAGTTTGCGAAGCGAGCTAGCCTTGTCCATATCAAAATTTAAAGCCCGAATTGCCCAATAGGCTTTGTGTTCTAGCTCCTCAGGCAAGTGGCAAGCTTTTCCATAGACAAGTCTATAAGGGGACATTCCAATGGGTGTCTTGTAGGCGGTACGGTGAGCCCAAAGTGCATCATCTAATCTTAGGGACCAATCCTTGCGATCCGGTCTCACCGTCTTTTCCAAAATCTACTTGATTTCCCTATTGGAGATTTCAGCTTGCCCACTGTTTGTGGGTGGTATGGGGTACTCACTTTGTGCCTAATACCATATTTCTTCATTAAAATTTCGAAAGGTCTATTGCAAAAGTGAGAACCACCATCACTAATGATGGCCCGAGGCGTCCCAAATCTTGAAAGTATGTTTTCTTTGAGGAACTTGAGAACCGTACGATGATCGTTGGTTCTACATGGGATAGCCTCTATCCATTTAGACACATAGTCTACGGCAAGCAAAATATAGACATGTCCAAAGGATGAGGGGAATGGTCCCATGAAATCGATGCCCCAACAGTCAAAGACTTCAAGATGTTGAATTGGGGTGAGAGGCATCATATTTCGACGGGATAATCCTCCTAACTTCTAGTAGCGCTCGCACGCTTTGCAAAACTCGTGGGTGTCATTGAATAGCGTGGGCCAATAAAAACCATACTGCAGAATTTTTGCAGTTGTTTTCTTGGCTGAAAAATGACCCCCACATGCTTGATCATGACAAAAGGAGATGACTGAATTATGTTCATCATCGGGGACGCATCTCCTTATAATTTGGTTTGGGCAATATTTAAACAATAGAAGTTCATCCCAGAAAAATTTGCGCACTTCCCTTAGAAATTTACGTTTGTCTTGCGCAGTCCAATGAATCGGCATTGCACCTGTGGAAAGATAATTGGCTATATCAGCGTACCATGGTGGATGCACAGCAACAAAGAGTTGCTCATCAGGGAATGAGTCCTCAATAGGTGACTCGTCAATGGAATTTGGTAGGACTAGGCGGGATAGATGATCCGCCACTCCATTTTCTACCCCCTTCTTATCTTTGATCTCCAAGTCGAATTCTTGAAGGAGTAAGATCCATCTAAGCAAACGGGGCTTAGCATCCTTCTTAGAAAGAAGGTATTTCAGTGCTGCATGATCCATATAAACAATGACTTTGGATCCTATTAAGTATGGCCTGAATTTGTCCAAGGCGAAAATGACAGCTAGGAGCTCTTTCTCCGTAGTCGAATAATTAACTTGGGCAGGATTCAAGGTCCTACTTGCGTAGTAGCTGACATTGGGCTTTTTATCCTTCTTTTGGCCTAACACCGCCCCAATAGCAAAATCGCTCGCATCGCACATCAACTCAAAAGGAATGGACCAATCTGGTGGTTGCATGATAGGAGCGGTTGTCAACATGTCCTTTAGCTTTGAAAAAGCTAATTGACATTCGGCACTCCACTCAAATTGGTTCTCCTTTTGTAGAAGGTTGCATAAGGGTCTTGAGATATGACTAAAATCCTTTATGAACCTTCTATAGAAACCGGCGTGTCCAAGGAAGGACCGCACATCGCGTATGCTTTTGGGTGGTGGTAGATTGGAAATTATGTCGATTTTTGCCCGGTCTACCTCTATTCCATTGGACGAGATGATATGTCCAAGGACTATTCCTCTTTGTACCATGAAATGGCACTTTTCCCAGTTTAATACAAGTTGCTTCTCCTCACACCTCATCAAGACCAACTTCAAGTGGTTGAGACACTCATCAAATGTACTACCAAAAACAGAAAATTCATCCATGAATACCTCAAGAAACTCACCCACCATGTCCGAGAAAATACTCAACATGCATCGTTGGAATGTGGCGGGTGCATTACATAACCAGAATGGCATCCTTCGGTAAGCGAAGGTGCCAAACGGGCATGTAAATGTGGTTTTCTCTTGGTCTTCTGGAGCTATCTCAATTTGGTTGTATCCAGAATAGCCATCTAAGAAGCAATAATAGGAATGGCCAGCCAACCTCTCCAAAATTTGATCCATAAATGGGAGAGGGAAGTGGTCTTTCCTAGTAACCGTGTTGAGCTTCCTATAATCAATGCACATCCGCCAACCAGTGGTCACCCTAGTCGGTATAAGCTCGTTGTTGGCATTTTCAATGATGGTAATACCAGATTTCTTGGGGACAACTTGGGTAGGACTCACCCATTGGCTATCTGAGATGGGGTAGATAATACCCACGTCCAATAGCTTTAACACCTCGGCTTTGACAACCTCCATCATGTTTGGATTTAGCCGTCTTTGAGGTTGTCTAGTCGTTTTTGCATTTTCTTCAAGGTGTATTTGGTGAGTGCAAACCGAAGGATCTTTCCTTTTGAGATCCGCTATTGTCCAACCTATGGCTTCCCTATGTTCTTTGAGTAACTCAATCAACTTGAGCTCTTGGCCTTTCTCTAGGTGGGAGGCAATGACAACTGGGAACGTTTCCTCTTGACCCAAATATACGTATTTAAGCTCGGATGGTAATGGTTTGAGGTCAAGCTTCGGTGGTTTGTTGTTAGACGGTAGAGGCCTTGATGTGGTTGGTGGTAATTTCTCAAAATGGGGCCTCCACCGGCTAATATCAACCACCGGTCTTTCTATATTTAATGCCTGCACAATCTCACCAATGATGGGGTCTTCAGAATCCATGAAATGTGCTAAGCATGTCTCCAAACTTTCTAGTGGTTCAAGTTGGAGGAGTTCTTCTTCTTCAAAAGTTTTAAGCATGTTTACTTCGAAGAACTCATCATCATCTACATCCCTATGTATTTTGCCCAAGTGAAACACATTCACCTCTAGTGTCATGTTTCCAAAAGATAGTAGCATCACCCCATTCCGGCAATTGATGATTGCGTTTGATGTGGCAAGGAATGGGCGGCCTAGTATTACCGGTATTTGGGTGCTAGCATCCAAAACCGGTTGTGTGTCCAAGACTATAAAATCTACTGGGTAGTAGAATTTGTCAACTTGGACTAGAACATCCTCAACTATCCCCCTTGGTACACGGATAGATCTATCAGCGAGTTACAACGTGGTTTTGGTGGGTTTTAATTCACCAAGACCCAATTGCTCATATACTGAGTATGGGATCAAGTTCACACTCGCCCCCAAATCTAACAAGGCACGTTCAATCCGGTAGTCTCCAATGATACATGAGACGGTGGGACTACCGGGATCTTTGAATTTTGGGGGGGGGTCTTTTGAGTGAGGATGGCACTCACTTGCTCAGTTAAGAAGGCCTTTTGCTGCACATTATATTTGCGTTTTGTTGTGCATAGGTCTTTTAGAAACTTGGCATAAGAGGGAATTTGTTTGATGGCATCAAGCAAAGGGATATTAATCTTGACTTGTCTGAAAATCTCTAGAATATCATGAGAATTTGGGAGAGATTTTGGGGCAACCAATCTTGAAGGGAATGGTGCTACGGGCTTGTAAATGCGTTCCGGTTGTTGTGGGGCTAAGTTAGATCCATCTTCATCCTCAGAATTTACCGGATCATTAGGCTCATCGGCCTTCACCGGAATAGTTTTGTCAATTTGTTTACCACTTCTAAGGGTGGTGATGGATTTAGCTTGCTCCATGTTTTGGTTGGAAGGATTAGGGATGCACACTTCATGTACTTGTTTTGGATTGGGCTGAGGTTGGGCCGGAAAGGTCCCTTCCCTAGCATTCAAGCGTCCCTTAATCTCGTCAACCGAGACTTTAAGCTCTTGGAACATTTGCTGATTCGATTGATTTATTTGTGTTTGCCCTTGCATAAACGCGTTCAAGGTATCCTCCAATGACAATTGAGGTGGGGCCATATTTTGCATGGGTGGCCCTCTTTGGGAGTTGGTGGGATTGCCCGTAGGAGCATTTTTCCAACTGAAATTTGGGTGGTTCTTCCAACTCTCATTGTACGTATTACCTACCGGTCCATTGAAGGGCCGTTGATAACCATATGTGGCATTGGCTGTCTCATGTAGCACTTCCTGAAACGCAGGAATTGTGGGACAATCTTGCGTAGCGTGTAAGTCGGTGAGGCAGATCCCACATATGGTTTCAACAGCTTCTTTGGACTTGGAAACTCCACTTTTACTAAGTTCCATGGCCTCAACCTTCCTTGTGAGGTTGGCTATCCTTGCATTCACATTGTCTTCCTCCTTAAGGACATAGATCCCTCCTTTCTCTTGAGTGGGCTTGGAGTTATTGGGTTTATCCGATGTATCCCAAGATTGGGCATTTTCAGCCAACATGTCCAAGTAATTCCAAGCCTCATCTGGATTTTTACTCATAAACTCGCCATTGCACATCATCTCCATAAATTGGCGCATATTGGAACTTAATCCATCATTAAAAAAGTTTATAATTCGCCAACTCTCGTAGCCATGATGTGGGCAAGCCAGCAGGAGTTCCTTAAATCTTTCCCAACATTGGAAAAAAGATTCACCTTCTTTAGCCGAGAAATTCATTATGGCCCTTCGCAGGGTGTTTGTTTTATGAGCCGGGAAGAACTTTTTCAAGAATTTCCGGTTCATCTCAACCCATGACCTAATCGAGTGTGGTTTAAGAGAGTGAAGCCAATCTTTGGCTCTTTCTTTCAAAGTGAAGGGAAAAAGTTTAAGTCTGATAGTATCCTCGGAAACATTTGGGTAATGCAAGGTGGCCAACACTTCTTCGAATTCTTGCAAGTGTAAGTATGGGCGGTCAGAGTCTAGCCCATGGAACTTTGGTAAGAGTTGAATTACACCCGGTTTTATGTCAAAGTTTCCACTGTTTGCTTGTAGAACCACGCAAGAAGGTCTAATTGCTCGGGCAGGTTGTAGGAAGTCCCGTAGTGATCTCATTGGAGGAACATTCTGTACCTCATTCTCTCCTACTCCTTCCTGATTTGCGTTTGTAGTTGGAGTAGGGGGGGGGGGGGGGGGGGGGGGGGGGGGAGGATTCCTTACAGGTGTTTATTCCATACTCCCCAAACTTTCACAATGCTCTTGGTAATTCCAGACTCGTCTATGGACTGACAATGGTCCAACTAAACCACCTTCAGATTGGAGACGATTTGAGTGATTACGTTCCCAACGGGACATAAACCACTCAACCAAAAATCAAAACTAATCCTAACCTAGAAAACTGAAATCTGAAATTAATCTGAAAAAAACTAAGTTAGAAAGGTATCACCTGATGCGCTTGAACTTAGAGAAGAATTCCTACAAAACAGAAAAATTTGTTAGTTCTAAAAAAAATCAGAAAAAACCTATCTACTTCTACAGCCACTGAACTATTTGAAAACCGTTATCTAAATCCCCGGCAGTGGCGCCAAAAACTTGTTCGCTCGCCTCAAGTGTAAGGCTGCGCTGTAGTAATAAATCTCGGTAAGACCGAGGTCAATCCACAGGGAAATAGAAACAACTTCCAAAGCACTCCAGCAACTCAGTTCTTGGAAGAAAATCAGATTCAATTGAGTATTTAACTAAAACAGCAACTTAATGAAAAGTCAGGGATATAAAGTACTAAGGCATTCAAGGATCCACTTGTAGCAATCCTATGTCAATTCAGTCAATCCAAGTAGAGAACACAACTAGATTCGAAGTCCTATCTCTCATCTAGTTGGGAAATAAAGCATTCACACACATTTAATCCAAATCAAGTTGAACTTCCAAGTTCTAGCCCCATACAATCAATGTAGAATTCAAATCCATAGCTTGCGGAGTAACAGCCATGCCTATGGACTATGGCCTGCTCAAGGATTACTATAATTCGAATCTAAACAAGCAACCTGTGATAATCTCAGAGAATTGCCAGGAATTCATGTCCTGGGCACATGAACTCTCATAAAACATCTCAAACTACCACTTAAAGAACTAGAACATGAGAAAGATCCAAACTTGAATTAAAAGGTACTTGAATTAAACTGAAACCAACATAGAATTAGCTACAAGCTTCACCTCTCAGCCTTAGCTGAGAGGTTCTAGCCGAGCATAGTCATGCTACAACTAAAAACTCTGAATAAAAGCATAAAAAAATAGAAAACCAGAAGTTGGAGAGTTGCAGACACTCCACGCTCGCTTCCTCTCTCCAAAACCACGTTCCTTCCCTGCTAAGATGACTTAGGAAGAGCCCCTAGGTGTCCTTTTATAGTAAGAAACCTTCCTTGCGTCGAAATCTGTGAAAGGTTATGTAGTGCGTAGTGTTTTTCGGAGTCCATATTTAGAAAGGACTCTAGTTACGCAGGGCCGACCGGTCTAGACCGGTCGGACTGGGCTTTTAAACAGTCCAGGGGGATTACAGCCGACCGGTCAAGACCAGTCGGACTGGTCTGTTCATGGATCCAGCAAGTGTAACCGACCGGTCATGACCGGTCGGACTGATCTATCAACCATCCAGTGTGCATGGCCGACTGGTCAAGATCGGTCGGCCTTTCTTCAATGTGAACAGTCTTCATGGCCGACCAGTCGGCCTTCTTCCATTTGCTTCTTTTTCCTTTCTTTTTCTCCTTTTTCTTCTTTTCTCTCTTCTCCTTGCTTTCTTCTTTCTTTGGTCTTCTTTCATCCTTCATCCAAAAGCTATAAAAGAGTTCTTTTGGTCCCCAATTGGATGAAGTCCACTCTCATTCCTATAATCACAAAACATGTGTTAGATAGGCCTTTAAGTCATGAAAATCATGCAAACCATGTCATGTAATGGGCAATGCAATGTATAAATTGGAGGTTCAACAACTAGCATAGTAGATGACACATGGCTTTTTCTCTTTTCTTTGGCCTAGCACGGCCCCAATAGCATAGTCGCTAGCATCGCACATAATTTCAAAAGAAAGGCTCCAATCAGGTGGTTGCATTATGAGAGCATATGTCAACATACCTTTAAGGGCGGTAAAGGCCTTTTGACATTCTTCATTCCACTCGAATGAATTTTCCTTTTGAAGTAGGTTACATAAAGGACGAGAGAGTGAACTGAAGATAAGAACTTTAGTTGAATGAGTTCCCACATGAAGATCGGGCCATTGTACACAAGGCAATCAAAGGATCTACCATGCCCAGAGTTGATGATAGATCAATGAACTACACAAGCATAAACAATGCTCAGAAGGTAAGCTACCAAGCTTAGAATCACTAAGAATCACATGAGCTCGGAGTCATCAAGAGATCAAAGTAAAACCAAACTAGTACTTGATTCAAACTCATATTGAACTCAAAATTCTTCAATTAAAACATAAAAGGAAACCTAGGTTGCATCAATCCATCAAAAACAAATCAAAAGCTTCACTTCTTAGCCTTAGCTAAGAGGTTTTAGTTCATCTCTAACATCCTTGAACTAGAAGCCTCAAAAACATAAAAACTACTAAAACAGGAAGAAAACTAAGAAAAATTGAAGTAGAATCCGTCTCCCAAGCAATCCCCACGTCTTAGCATGCCTTGGTATGAAGAGGAGAAGTCCCTTTTATAGCTTTCACACCCCACAAACGAAGAATCTTCTAGAATTTGCGTAGAATTTACGCACTGCGCAGAGAAAATCGGAGGCAAACTTGGAAATTTCTAAAATGGGGGCATTGTCGATTGATCGCTCAGTTGGGCGATCAATCGTTAGTTCAAATAACTGTAAAAACTGCCTTTTTCGGATGTGGCGATTAATCGACTGGCTGAGAGATCAATCGGTCACTTCTGGCAATCAATCGATCAATGTCCAGCGATCAATCCGAGGGTGCAAAAAATGTCCAGAGAGTTTTTTCCAAATTTCTTAAAAATATTCATTCTGGCGATTGATTTATGGGATGGCCGATCAATCGCTTAGGCTGGGCGATCAATCACAATTTTGCACTTTAGTCCGGCAACAATTTTGTCAATTTCTGCTGTGAGCGATCAATCGCTCAAGTCTGTCGATCAATCGCTCAGGCTAATGTTCACTCCCCAAGTGTAGGGTTGCGAAGTAGTAATAATTCGAAAAGACAAAGTATCGTTCCCACAGAGATTTATGAATGGGTATTCTAAGAATTTGTCTAAAATAACTAGTAATTAAGATCCTATTAAGAACTAAAACTGAAAAATAGCAATTTGGGTTTAAACAGTGAATGTGTAAGGTAATTCTAATCTCAAAAGGCACTAGAGCGCCAAGGATCCACTTTTGATAGGTTTCAATGTATCAACACAACTAGGTCTCTCATAACTCAATCGGAATCGAATTCATATCTCTATCCGATCCGAATATAGAGCGGTTCAATCAATAATTATCTAAAATAGTTGATCATTCATTGATTCGATTCCCACAATAATACTCAGGCCTTGGGCACACTCAATTGTGTAGGCCAAGCCTCTTTCCAATCTAGTTGAGATTCACAACCATAGCTTTCATCAAATCCTGTCACTAGAATTGATTACAACTAATGATTAGAACTCTAATTAAATCAAAATCAATCAACAAACAGTTATTTCAGATTACTACAAAAGATAAGAACTTTAGTTGAGTGAGTTCCCACATGAAAATCAGCCCATTGTACACAAGGCAATCAAAGGGTCTACCATGCCCGGAGTCGATGATAGATCAATGAACTACACAAGCATAAACAATGCTCAGAAGCTAAATTACTAAGTTAGGATCACTAAGAATCACATGAGCCCGGAGTCATCAAGAGATCAAAGTAAAAACCCAACTAGAACTTGATTCAAACTCACATTAACTAAAATTCATCAATTAAATCATAAAAAGGAAACCTAAGTTGCATCAATCCATTAAAAACAAATCAAAAGCTTCACCTCTTAGCCCTAGCTAAGAGGTTTTAGTTCATCTCTAACATCCTTGAACTAGAAGCCTCAAAACCATAAAAAACTACTAAAACAGGAAGAAAACTAAGAAAACTTGAAGTAGAATCCATCTCCCAAGCAATCCCCACGTCCTAGCATGCACTGGTATGAAGGGAAGAAGTCCTTTTATAGCTTGGAGGTATCCATTGCGTAAGAAACTTCCAGATTTCGCGTAAGGATACGCAATTGCGCAGAGAAATTCGGTGCCCGAATTAGAAGCTGCCGTTTTTGCATGGCCGACCGGTCGGACTGGCCTGGCCGACCGGTCGGACCTGTTAGTCCATCAGTCCAGCGAGTGAAATAGGAGAGGTGACCCGTTGGCCGACCAGTCACGACCGGTCGGACTGACCTGGCCGACCGGTCACGACCGGTCGGATTGTATAATTCCTCTATCCAGTGAGCCTTCAATTCAGGAAGTGGGGTAGCCGACCGGTCTTGACCGGTCTGGCTCCCGTGGCCGACCGGTCGGACGACCGATCTGAGTTCTTTTTCTTCTTCATTTCTTTCTTTGTTTCTTCTTCTCTCTTCTCTCCTTGCTTTGTCTTTCTTTGGTCTTCCTTCATGCTTGATCTAGTGGTTTTCAATGCTTTTAAGGAGCTCTACTTAGCCTTGAATTAGTGAAATCTCCATCTTGTTCCTACAATCACAAATCATGCATTAGATTAGTCATTTAAACATGAAAACCGTGCATAATGAGTGATGAATTGGGGTTAGAATATGCACAATTAAGAGCTCAACACACCCCCTAACCAGCATTTTGCTAGTCCCGAGCAAAACATGCGTGAAACAAGTTTCATTCTCCAAAACCCAATTTCTTTCAGAAACTATTCTTCTATACATTCCAAGACATACAAACATAAAAATCAGAGAAATTAGATGATAGATGTTGAAACCTTAAACTCTCAGAACATAATAAGTGTTTATATGAAATTCCCGCTGATTGATTGATAAATAGAAGAACTTGAACAAATTCAACCTAGTGTGCATAGTGAAGGTTCATCTCATGAGTTTTCAGGATTATCTTCTTCATAAATCAACTAAACTATAGATCTCAAGGTGCATAGAGCAACAACAAGCCTATGATAGGAATTTGCCTTACCGTCCTTCCGACGACTTTCACACTACGTCCCATTTCCGGCTTTGGTTACGGGTAGACCATCCTTCGGTTGGTAGTAGGTAGCCCTAATCAAAATTTTCCACCATTTCCCATCATTCCCAATTTCATCCTTCCTTTTCGTTTTTCTTTTACATTAGATAGGATTTTTAGAAATTCATATCTTTCATTATTTTCCCATGGACCAGGATGGACAAAGTACCCCGGCTTGGTTTCTCAATACCTTAAATTAAGGTCTAGTTAATCCACAAATCACATAATCCTTTCAAATCACGAAAATCGTGTAATGTGAACTAGGTGCAAAAGGTGTTCAAATTTTCTATCAATCATAAAAAATAGGTGAATTCACATATAAAACCATTACATTAAAAGAAGTTTAAAGCTTGCAACATCCCTCACTTCATAGCTCCTCTTCTTATACTCATGCTATCTCGAATGCATAAAATCAAAGTTTTCCAAAAGAGTTTTGAATTTTAGAAAAATCTCAAAAAATTTCTATATCATTGCTCGAAATGTCACAAAGGCTAGCAGATTCATCATCTAAGGAATCTCTCTCACCCCCCAACTAAAAATTTACATTGTCCTCAATGTAAGAATGTATACAATGAATGCAACACATGAGAGCAATGCCAAAAGAAAAAGAGAGTGAGAAAGAGAGATATCACCTGAAGCATATATTTCATGGCAAGATTAGCTTTTGGAGATGGATTACTTCACAACTTAAATCAACTGATCAAAACAAATCCTAATGGGAAAGCATTCTAGAAAATCTTCCTCCGTCAGAATAGGAGGTTAATCCCAACAACTCATCCAAAAGCATAAAGTCAAGCAGAATCATTAGATGGATCAAAAGGTTTCGCAATAAAGTCATCCAATATCCTGCTTTATAATATACATGTGTGTAATTGATCCAGATAACCCAATGAAAATCCCAAAAAGGAATTTCAGCGGGTTCCTTAATATTTTCAGCACATGTATAGGAGGAGACATCATCATATTTATCAGAAAAAATATGTCTCCATTCAGATTTTCCTGGGCTTTGGTATTGCAAGTATGGATCATCCCAGGGTTGGTGGAGTTCAGTGTGCATGATCCACAAAGGTATAGAAATATGAATTGATTTCTTAGCACAAAAAGGTATCGTTTCCACATCCTTCTCTCGGCTAGCGTCATATGCCGATGCCGACTCTAAAAGTGTGACCATATCCCTTATCATGTCATCGTTCTCATCAAGGGAGTAAGTCACATCTTAAAAAAGGCACTAGAGCGCCAAGGATCCACTTTTGATAGGTTTCAATGTATCAACACAACTAGGTCTCTCATAACTCAATCGGAATCGAATTCATATCTCTATCCGATCGGAATATAGAGCGGTTCAATCAACAATTATCTAAAACAGTTGCTCATTCATTGATTCGATTCCCACAATAATACTTAGGCCTTGGGTACACTCAATTGTGTAGGCCAAGCCTCTTTCCAATCTAGTTGAGATTCACAACCATAGCTTTCATCAAATCCTGTCACTAGAATTGATTACAACTAATGATTAGAACTCTAATTAAATCAAAATCAATCAACAAGCAGTTATTTCAGATTACTACAAAAGATAAGAACTTTAGTTGAGTGAGTTCCCACATGAAAATCAGCCCATTGTACACAAGGCAATCAAAGGGTCTACCATGCCCGGAGTCGATGATAGATCAATGAACTACACAAGCATAAACAATGCTCAGAAGCTAAATTACTAAGTTAGGATCACTAAGAATCACATGAGCCCGGAGTCATCAAGAGATCAAAGTAAAAACCCAACTAGAACTTGATTCAAACTCACATTAACTAAAATTCATCAATTAAATCATAAAAAGGAAACCTAGGTTGCATCAATCCATTAAAAACAAATCAAAAGCTTCACCTCTTAACCCTAGCTAAGAGGTTTTAGTTCATCTCTAACGTCCTTGAACTCGAAGCCTCAAAACCATAAAAACTACTAAAATAGGAAGAAAACTAAGAAAACTCGAAGTAGAATTCGTCTCCCAAGCAATCCCCACGTCCTAGCATGCCCTGGTATGAAGGGAAGAAGTCCTTTTATAGCTTGGAGGTGTCCATTGCGTAAGAAACTTCCAGATTTCGTGTAAGGATACGCAATTGCACAGAGAAATTCAGCGCCCGAATTAGAAGCTGCCGTTTTTGCATGGCCGACCGGTCGGACAACCGGTCGGACTGGCCTGGCCGACCGGTCACGACCGGTCGGACCTGTTAGTCCATCAGTCCAGCAAGTGAAATAGGAGAGGTGACCCGTTGGTAGACCGGTCACGACCGGTCAGACTGTATAATTCCTCTATCCAGTGAGTCTTCAATTCAGGTAGTGGGGTGACCGACCGGTCTTGACCGGTCTGGCTCCCGTGGCCGATCGGTCGGACGACCGTCTGAGTTCTTTTTCTTCTTCATTTCTTTCTTTGTTTCTTCTTCTCTCTTCTCTCCTTGCTTTGTCTTTCTTTGGTCATCCTTCATGCTTGATCTAGTGGTTTTCAATGCTTGTAAGGAGCTCTATTTAGCCTTGAATCAGTGAAATCTCCATCTTGTTCCTACAATCACAAATCATTCATTAGATTAGTCCTTTAAACATGAAAACCGTGCATAATGAGTGATGATTTGGGGTTAGAATATGCACAATTAAGAGCTCAACAGCTGAGCGATCAATCGACGGATCAATCTTCAGAAACTGCAACTTCTGCATTTTACTTTAATAGCCCTGCAGCTCTGCACTTTGGTTTTTCTGGCCCTGCCAGGTCTTTTAACATGATTTCTTCACTGTTTTTCTTTGTTTCTCAACTCCATCTTCCATAGCTTCTTTCTTTCATTCTTGGGCTTTCTTCCTTTGATCCTCAAGGTGTCTTAAAGCGGTCTTTTAGCATTAGATTCAAAAGGTCCCTCTCTCATTCCTACAATCACAAACCATGCATTAGAATAGTCTTTAAACATAAAATCCATGCATAATGAGTGATGAATTGAGGTTAGAATATGCACAAATAAGAGCTCAACACACCCCCCAACCAGCATTTTGCTAGTCCCGAGCAAAACATGTGTGAAAACAAGTTTCATTCTCCAAAACCCAACTCTCCTTCAGAAACTATTCTTCTATACATTCCAAGACACACAAGTGTAAAAATAAGAGAAATTAGGTGATAGAGGTTGAAACCTTAAACTCTCAGAACATAATAAGTGTTTATATGAAATTCACGCTGATTGATTGATAAATAGAAGAACTTGAACAAATTCAACCTAGTGTGCATAGTGAAAGTTCATCTCATGAGTTTTCGGGATTATCTTCTTCATAGATCAACTAAACTATAGATCTCAAGGTGTATAGAGTAACAACAAGCCTATGACAGGAATTTGCCTTACCGTCCTTTCGACGGCTTTCACACTACGTGAAATTGCGGTTTTACCGCTTGTAGAGATACTCGGAGATATGTCTATGGACTTAGAGGGGGTGATATGGACCTTTTTCAAATTCTTTTCGCCTACTTATGCAATTCAATAAAATAAGCTTTGTAAGCAAGAACACCTCGGCTTCCAAGCCTTGGTGGGTCCAATCAAAAGACTAGCAAGAGTAAAGCAATAAGCAATCCTAGTCAAGCATGCATGGTACATAAAGGAATCAAGTAATCAAGCTCCTAACCTATGCATCTTGTGTAGACTTATGAGAGTGGATCAATGAGCTCAAGTTTACACAAGTAGTGAAGGTACATCTTGTGTGAGGATGCCTAAAAAGTGCCCAGCATGCATTCCTATCAATCATTCATAATTAAGCAATTAAACTAACAATGCAAAGATAGAATGTGCTTAAGAACAATCACAAACACAAGGATGTATAGTGGTTCGACTACGTGTCTACTCCACTCCCGGTTCAAGTACTCAACCCCTTTGAGCACACCGGCATTCACTATCGGAGGTTTTAAATGAGGTTCACCTCTCAACCTTTACACGGAGGTTTTATTGGTTCACCTCTCAACCGTATCCGGAGTTTTAGACATAGGCTAACTCTCAACCTTATCGCACGTTTACTCCCGTGTTGGAGGCTCCCCCTTGGAGACTTAGTTTAGGCCCAGCTGACGGGCCAAGGAACGACTAACGTCCCTAGGTCGAGTTCGAAAAACAAACTCTAAAATGGACTCTCAAATTAGACAACCTACTTGTCGGATGAGCCCCTTGTTTAGCGCCGGATTGGGTTGCTTGATCTCCGCTCTCCCGTGCTTCAATCAGCTTCCCTTTGCTCCCTCGATCATGCCGCCGTTGCGTCGCCAATGCCTCAGCCACATTCGATCAAACACCTTGCATGCGATGCCTTGAAATGCCCAAGGCGCTAGGAGGATGGGTTTGAGAACTCTACAACTTAGTGGGAATGGGTTTCCTAGAGTCTCTTACCTACAACGATCTCATCTTCGAGTTTAGGACAGGGATATGCCAATCAAGAAGCTTCCTAACTCTAGAGATCAAGAGGGGATGAAGGTCATCTTCTTCATAAGCTTGGAATGCTCTTAATCTTGTGTTAAAGCACAAGGAAGATGCCTTGCATAGGTCAAGGAATAAGCCTCAAAAGAACTCCTTCAATGGTGGCTTTCCTTCCTCAAAAATCCTCCTCTAAATGCCCAAAACCGGAGCTCTATATGTAGGGAAATAGAGCCCCAACGGTCAAAAAACGGCTATATGCCGACCTGTCCCGACCGGTCGGACTCCCCTACTGAATGACAAGCATTGTATAGGCCAAGAACATGGGCCAACCGGTCATGACCGTTCAGACCCCCTCATTGGATAGCCCAAACGCTTCAGGCCGACCGGTCATGACCGGTCGGCGTCCCTTGTTGGACATGTGGACATGCCAGGCCGACCGGTCATGACCGGTCGGCCACTCTTGCTGGCCTCCTTGATTTGTGAAGGCCGACCGGTCTTGACCGGTCGGCTGGCCATTGAGCATGCAGCAGGGCTGCTGTCCGACCGGTCATGACCGGTCGGACCAGCCTGGGTCCCCTCTTCAATGTGCTGAGTTCTTCATTCTTCAGCATGTAGTTTTAGGCCAAGGTTTGGATGATCAAATGGGACACCTAGGGCCTATCTATGATGCCTAAAGGGTTCTATATATGGTCAAGGTCATCAAGGATACAAAGGGGATAGGTTTTGGTCGAGGTTAAGGCACCAAGGCATCACTTTTACCTGAATCTTCTCCCTTGATGCGGCTGGACGTCTTGAGTCTTCAGTCTTCGTCTTCATTGGGCTCAACCGACATAAGACTCACTGCTGTAAGTGATTGACAAACAAGGTGCACTAGTATGCCACGGAAAAGTGCACTAACACTACGTCCCATTTTCGGCTTTGGTTACGGGTAGACCATCCCCCGGTTGGTAGTAGGTAGCTCTAATCGAAAATTTCCACCAATTTTCCATCATTCCGAATTTCATCCTTCCTTTTCCTTTTCTTTTACATTAGATAGGATTTTTAGAAATCCGTATCTTTCGTTATTTTCCCATGTACAAGGATGGACAAAGTACCCCGGCTTGGTTTCTCAATATCTTAAATCAAGGTCTAGTTAATTCACAAATCACATAACCCTTTCAAATCATGAAAATCGTGTAATGTGAACTAGGTGCAAAAGGTGTTCAAATTTTCTATCAATCATAAAAATAGGTGAATTCACATATAAAACCATTATATTAAGAGAAATTCAAAGCTTGCAACTGTTCGCTCGCCTTAAGTGTAAGGCTGCGATGTAGTAATAAAACTCGGTAAGACCGAGGTCGATCCACAGGGAATTGGAAAACAGGTTCCAAACTATTACAGCAACTCAATTTTGCAAGAAATAGGAGATTCAATTGAAGCAATTATACTAAAATAGTAACTTTAATGAAAACAATAGTTTAAAGGCACTAAGGCATTCAAGGATCCACTTGTAGCAATCCCATGTCAATCCAATCAATCCAAGCAAGATACACAACTATATTTGAAGTCCTATCTCTCATCTAGTTGGAAAATAAAGCATTAAACACATTCAATCCCATTCAAGTTGAACTTCCAAGTTCTAGTCACATTCAATCAATGTAGAATTCAAAATCATAGCCTTCGGAGTAACAACCATGCCTATGGACTATGGCCTGCTCAAGGATTACTATAATTCGAATCTAAACAAGCACCATATGATAATCTCAGAGAATTGTAAGGAATCCATGTCCGGAGCACATGAACTCTCATAAAACATCTCAAATTATCAACTTGAAGAACTAAAATAGATAAAAATCCAAACTTGAATTGAAAGTACTTGAATTAACTGAATCAAATCATGAAATTAGCTACAAGCTTCACCTCTCAGCCTTAGTTGAGAGATTCTAGCCGAACATTATCATACTACAACTAGAACTCAAGTAAGAAAACAAAAAAACTAGAAAAACCGGAGTTTGGAGGGTTACAGACGCTCCACGACGACTTCCTTCCTCTCCCACGACGTCCCTTGGCTTCTATGATACCCTAAGAAGAGCCCCTACGTGTCCTTTTATAGGGAGGACGCTCGGTTGCGTCGGAATCTTCTAGAAACCAGGTAAAGTTACGCAATATGCAGTATTTTTTGGAGCCCAAAATAACAATTGCCTGTTTTGTATGTGGCTGACCGGTCGGACGACCGGTTGGACTGGCCTGGCCAACCGGTCACGACTGGTCGGACTTACCTAGCAATCAGTCCAGCAAGCACACAGGGGAGGACAACCTGTTGGCCGACCGGTTAAGACCGATCAGACCAAACTGGTCTTGTTCTAGCGAGCTCAGCAGAGGGCACCGACTGGTTGGCCGACCGGTCAAGACCGGTCGGACCAACTGGTCCTTCTTCCAGTGGTTTTCAAAGGTGTGGCCGACCGGTCGGACTAACTATTCTTCTTCTTTTTCTTCTTTTCTTTATTCTCTTTTCTCCCTCTTTCTTCTTCCTTCTTTGGTCCACCTTGGACCTTCATTCACAGGTTCTAAATGGACCCTTCTTGGTCTCCAATTGAGTGAAGTCTGCTCTCATCCCTACAATCACAAAACATGCGTTAGATGGGCCTTTTAATCATGAAAACTGATTTAGTGGGCTATGCAATGTATAAATTGGAGGTTCAACACAGCCCCCAACCAGCTTTTTGCTAGTCCCGAGCAAAACATGTGTGAAACAATTTCAAACCTCCTAAAGAGCTCTCCTTCAGAAACCGTGTTTCTATCCATTCCATGACATACAAGTATAAACTTTGGAGAAATTAGGTGCTACCAGTTGAAACCTTAAACTCTCAAAGCATAATAAGTATCCACATGAAATTCCCGCTGATCGATTGATAAATAGAAGAACTCGAACAAATCCAACCTAGTGTGCATAGTGAAAGTTCATCTCATGAGTTTCTGGAATTATCTTCTCCATAGATCAACTAAACTAAGGATCTCAAGGTATACAGAGCAACAATAAGCCAATGACAGGAATTTGCCTTACCGTCCTTCCGACGACTTTCACACTACATCCCATTTTCGGCTTCGGTTACGGGTAGGCCATCCCCCAGTTGGTAATAGGTAGCCCTCTTCGGAAATTTCCACCAATTTTCCATCATCCCCAATTTCATCCTTCCTTTTCATTTTTCATTTAAATTAGATAGGATTTTTAGAAATCTATATCTTTCGTTATTTTCCCATGGATAAGGATGGACAAAGTACCCCGGCTTGGTTTCTCAACACCTTTAAATCAAAGTCTAGCTAATCCACAAATCGCATAATCCTTTCAACCCATGAAAATCGTGTATGTGAACTAGGTGTAAAAGTGTTCAAATTTTCTATCAATCACAAAAATAGGGGAATTAACATATAAAACCATTATATTAAGAGAAGTTTAAAGACTTACAACATCACACACTTCGTATCTCCTCTTCTTATACTCATATCATCTCGAATGCATGGAAATAAGGTTTTCTAAAGGAGTTTTGAAATTTTAGAAAATTCGAAAAAAGTTCTGCATATGAGGCTCGAAATGTTGCAACATGCTAGATGAAGGATCTCATCTCACCCCCCAACCAAATCTTGCATTTTCCTCAATGTGAAAAGATATGGAATGATCATGAACATGAGAGCAATGGTAATATATACGAGAGTGAGAAGAATAGTACCTGAGTGAGCGATCATGGAAGTCTACAACCCAACAACTAAAGCTACTAAAACAGTAAAACTAAATAAAACTAAACCCAATCTACGGAAAGCAATAAAGATAACTAACCCGTCCTTGTAAAAAGAGGATCTCCATCAGACTAGGAGATCGATTATCATTATAACATCCAAAAGGACAAAGTTGAGCAGGATCATCAAGTGGTGTAACAAATTTTTCAGTAGAACTAACCACCATCCTGCTTTGGAAAGTACATTGGTGACATCAACTAGTCTAGCCCATTGAAAATCCTATTGAAAAATTTCAGCGGGTTCTTCAACAAAATTGTCACATGTACTAGGAAAGGAGAATTGCATTGGTTGGAAATCATTGAATATGGATTTCCTTTCCTTCATGTCTGGGCAAAAATTATTCAAGTATGGGTCATCCCAGAAGTGTGCTTTGGTTTGAACAAACCGAAGAGATGTGGAGACTTGTATTTTTTCTTCACAAGTCGATATAATCTCCACAAAATCAGATTTCACTGGTGCTTCCACAATTGAATTTTCAGTTTGGTGTTCTGTGGAAGGAAACTTTTTAGGCATCGGGGAGGTCTCTCTCAAAGCATGTGCAATGTCCTGAATCATGGGATCATCCCAATTCTCAAAGTACGTAAGGCACTCCTTAGGTGTATAAGAGACCTCATCGGAGGAAATTTTCATATTTGGACCCTTTATATCTTCCTTCTTCTCAGAATTTTGTGTAGGTTGGAGTGGGTCCTCAACCTCTACACTTTCAGAAATTGGCCTCTCTGTAGGCAAGTCAAGCGCCAATTCTTCCAAATCCTGCATAACAAATTTGTGTAAATCAGAAATTGGCGACTTGTCAAATAAATTTTCAGAAATTGACACTTCCAAGGTTTATTAAAATTAAAATTGAATTCATCCTTAGAATGTGTCAAACATGTCCCCAAGCTTTTAGGTAGATCATGTTGAAAAAACCCCTCATCTTCTATAGATTCTATCATGTTTACCTCATGGGGGCCATCATTATCATCCCAATCCTCAAAGGGATCAAAGCTAACAATATCTAGAGGATCAAAATTCTACCTTAAAGTGAACTCCTCTTCCACGATTGAATCAATCATATCAACCTCGTGGACATCATCATCATCCCTATGCCTTTTGCCCAAGTGGAACACATTCACCTCCAACGTCATGTTTCCAAAGGACATTTGCATCACTCCATTCCGACAATTTATAATTGCGTTTGATGTAGCAAGGAATGGGCAGCCTAAAATCACCGGTATTTGGGTGCTAGCATCCATGACCCGTTGTGTGTCCAAGACGATGAAATCCACCGAGTAGTAGAATTTATCAACTTGGACTAGCACATCCTCAACTATCCCTCTTGGTACACGGATGGATCTATCAGCGAGTTGCAATGTGGTTTTGGTGGGTTTCAATTCACTAAGACCCAATTGCTCGTATACCGAGTATGGGATAAAATTCACGCTTGCCCCCAAGTCTAGTAATGCACGCTCAATCCGGTAGTCTCAAATGATACATGAAATTGTGGGACTACCGGGATCTTTGAATTTTGGGGGGTATTTTGAGTGAGAATAACACTCACTTGCTCATTTAAGAAGGCCTTTTGCTGCACATTATATTTGCGTTTAGTTGTGCATAGGTCCTTTAGAAACTTGGCATAGGAGGGGACTTGTTTGATGGCATCAAGCAAGGGAATGTTGATCTTGACTTGCCTAAAAATTTCTAGAATATCATGAGAGTTTGGGAGAGATTTTGGGGTAACCAATCTCGAAAGGAATGGTGCTACGGGCTTGTAAACGCGTTCCATTTCTTGTAGGGCTAAGTTAGATCCGTCCTCATCATCAGAATTTACCGGATCATTAGGCTTGTCAACCTTCACCGGAATAGATTTGTTGATTTGTTTACCACTTTTAAGAGTGGTGACGGATTTGGCTTGCTCCATATATTGGTTGAATGGATCAGGGATGCTTACTTCATGTACTTGTTTGGGATTGGGCTGAGGTTGGGCCGGAAAGGTCCCTTCCCTAGCATTCAAGCGTCCCTTAATCTCATCAACCGAGACTTTAAGCTCTTGGAACATTTGCTGATTTGTTTGATTAATTTACGTTTGCCCTTGTATAAATGCTTTCAAGGTATCCTCCATTGAGAATTGAGGTGGGGCCATATTTTGCATGGGTGGCCCTCCTTGAGAGTTGGTAGGATTGCTCGTGGGAGCATTCTTCCAACTGAAATTTGGGTGGTTCTTCCAACTAGTATTGTACGTATTACCCACCGGTCAATTGAAAGGCCGTTGATACCCATATGTGGCATTTGCATGTTCATGTAATACCCCTTGAAATGCAGGAATTGTGGGACAATCTTGCGTAGCGTGTAAATCGGTGTGACAAATCCCACATATGGTCTTAATAGCTTCATTGGACTTTGGAACTCCACTTTTACTAAGTTCCATGGCCTCGATCTTCCTTGTGAGGTTGGCTATCTTTGCATTCACGTTGTCTTCCTTCTTGAGGATATAAATCCCTCCTTTCTCTTTCTCTTAAATAGGCTTGGGGTTGTTGGGTTTATCTGTGGTATCCCAAGATTGGGCATTTTCAGCCAACATGTCCAAATAACTCCAAGCCTTATCTGGATTTTTGCTCATAAACTCGCCATTGCATATCATCTCTATAAATTGGCGCATATTGGAACTTAATCCGTCATTGAAAAAGTTTATAATTCGCCAACTCTCATAGCCATGATGTGGGCAAGCAAGTAGGAGGTCCTTAAACCTCTCCCAACATTGGAAGAAAGATTCACCCTCTTTAGCCGAGAAATTCATTATGGCTCTTCGAAGGGTGTTCGTTTTATGAGCCGGGAAGAACTTTTTCAAGAATTCCCGGGTCATCTCATTCCATGAACCAATCGAATGTGGTCTAAGAGAGTGAAGCCAATTTTTGGCTTTTTCTTTCAATGAAAAGGGAAAGAGTTTAAGCTTAATGGTATCTTCTGAAACATTGGTGTATTGCAATGTAGCCACCACTTCTTCGAATTCTTTCAAGTGCAGATATGGGCGGTCAGAGTCTAGCCCATGGAACTTTGGTATAAGTTGAATTACACCTAGCTTTATGTCAATGTTTCCGCTATTTGGTGGTAGAACCACGCAAGAGGGTGTAATTGCATGGGCTGGTTGTAGGTAATCCCGTAGTGATCTCATTGGAGGAACGTTATGTACCTCATTCTCTCCTACTCCCTCTTGATTTGCGTTTGTAGTTGGAGTAGGAGGGGGAGGATTCCTGAAAGGTGTTTTATCCATACTTTCCAAACTTTCACAACGTTCTTGGTAATTCCAGACTCGTCTATGGACTGACAATGGTCCAACTAAGCCACCTTCGGATTGGAGACGATTGGAGTGGTCACGTTCCTAACGGGACATAAACCACTCAACTAAAACTAAGCTATTCCTAAATCCTAGAAATTTGAAATTAAGCTGAAAATTGGAAAAAAAAATCTGCAAAAAGCTAAGTTAGAAGGATATTACCCGATGTGCTTGAACTAGAGAAGAAATCCTACAAAACAAACAATTTTGATTAGTTCTAAGAAATCAGAAAAAAACCTATCTAATTCTACTTCAACAGCCACTAAAACAATTTGAAAACCATTATCTAAATTCCCCGGTAGCGGCGCCAAAAATGTAACGCCCTGGAAATTTTAAACCTCGAGCCTTGAAATTACTTGAGCACTTCTAGAAAATTTTCTAATTTAATTATCAATTGAGAGTGCAGACGCCCAATTTAGAACTAAGACTCTAGAAAATTTGTATTGAAAACCCTAGTTTGGACGATCCGATTTGATCGAAACCTTGTAAGACATTTAGACACAGCAATCTAACCGTACATTCTTTGTTAGATATCATGGATAGCTACGGATTCCTTTTTAATTTTCTAATCCTACATCCGATCCGTTGATTAATGAATCTCAATCTATGATGTAATGAAATCACAATGGATTAACCTATATAACCGACTTACAATGCAGATCCACCTTAGACTACCCTAATCAATGAACCAAACCTCAATTATCTTGAGTTTAGAAACCGATTTGACAAAATAGCCCCTTTGACATGTAAAACCATATGAATGAGATTAACCGCCCTTAACTTGCAAATAAATACACCCCGTATATCACATCATGTACCTAGCTATGCCCGCTACAACCTAGTGAAAGGATTCGCTGAACTTTGTTCTCTAAATCATTTAAATGGTGTCCTGAAAACTTAGAACAGCTATAGACGGTTCGTTAGTGGGCCATTGATCACGAATCTATGCGGAATCGATTGCCTTAATAGGCTTGAACTTTCCCCTATATCAGATACCCGACACCCTATCCCGAACTGCACAACTTAGATCAAGACCAGAGAGGGTGAGTTGTGTGACTCGCCTCAACCTTGGGCCATCTGGAACTATAAATACTAAGCCCCATTTGAGAATTTCATTTGAGATGAAATTAGGGATTTTGGGTAGCTAGGAATTGAGGATTTCTTCCGGATTCGTCGCATGCGTCGCCGAATTCTTCAATCGATCGATGCCAGCCATCAATCATAGGTAATAGTCCGATCTACACTCCGAATTACAAACTCAAATCAGACTTTTCTTTCTCAAAACCATCTTTATTTGAATTTATGTAGGATTTTCGCTACTTCTTTCGAATCCTTCGTTCTAGACGTTGTTAGCGTGTAAATTTACCAACACAGGTGAGGACTATTCTTCTAAGTTGGCTATTATCAGCCCACGAGGGTTCCAAATAGTGAAAATTGGGTTTTTCTTGAATTCCATTCAAAGTTAAGTGCCGAATGATTTATGTTTTTTATTGATGTTTTGTATGTGTTGATTAATTACATGCTTACTTCGATGTGTGGATTGATTGCCCATTTGAATCGATTTTATGAAAATATGAGATTTGATGTGATGTGCATATCAAGTGTTTGATGAAATTCCTGAGTGAACAGAAGTTCACATATGCTTGAGTAAGTGGATTACCATCCACCCAGGCTAGTGCCTGATTGTGAATTTGATGAGTTGGCCTGCAATAGCACGCCAAGTGTTTGATTTTACGCCCATATATGAAATGAAGTATATCGCATATCAACTGTTTGGTCTTATGCCTGATTGAGACAATGAATGCTATGATGTCCTATTCCTCTCACAACATGCTTAGTATATTATTTAATTGACATGATTGGGATTGATCTCTGAAAATCACAATTTATGGACTGCCTAGTTGGGTTTGGCCGTCACGGACTTGTTTGGTAGACTTGGGGGTAACATGACCGACCGACCGACCGACCCTAGCTACGCCGGTTTGGTTGATGTTTCGCTCGGCCTACCAAATCAGTCAATTTCAAGGTTAGTCATATTTGTTTGATCATTGTTACATATTCTGTAGAATCTCGAATACCACAATTACCATTGTTATGCAGTCACTTATAATTGTACTTATCAAGTCTCATGAGCCAGACGTGGAATATGGGTAACTGTGTTTGTGCTGTCTTTGGCTAGTGTGGGTGACGAGCCCTCCAATAGCCTTGAGCATTGAATCCTACATACTGCAGCTCATGGGCCAGGCATGGTATATGGGTAACTATGCTTGTGCTGTCTTTGACCGGTATTGATCTTGATGGTCTTATTAAGAGTCTTGAGCACCGATGCTAGGTGACGAGCCTACCATCATTGATCTTGGGTGACGACCCATTACCATGCATATGACATTCTAGGGCATCAAGACCCTTATCATTTGATTCATTATTCAGTTATGTTGGGTGACTGACCTAAATTGGGATTCCAAGAGCCAGGCATAGGACGCCCTGGCCTGGCGGTGGGCCCCGGCCTGGTAGAGGGTACCCCGACCTGGCATTGTCCAGTGTTCGGTAAGGCCACTTTCCAGTGTCCGTCTTTACTCGCTGTCTAGTGTTCGGCTGCGTTCCTGTCGGTCGTGTTCCTGTTTAATAGACTTTTGATGAGATTGAGGTATTCTGGCTTCACCAATACTACTGATTGAATACGGAATTAAATAAATACTTGGTAAACATGCATGCATCACATTTTCACTTGCGTTGGTCCGATGCTGCTGCTGGGTGGTAACCCCACCGTTTATTTCTCCGGAACATAACATCTGCATATCATGACTGCATGCATTATTCAACTAGAATAAGAACTTAATTGTAAGGTTATGTTATCTGTTTATGTTGGGGTGGTAGGTGTGAGAGCCCCACCATTTGTTATACTTCACTACTTGTACTTGATTGTGTTGATGACATGTTTAACTTAAGGAATGGTAACACTGAGTATGATTACTCACTCCCACCTGGGGGGGTGTTTTAAAACACCAACCAGTTATTTTGATGCAGGAGTTGCTGCCACTTGATGCATGAGATGCAGGACCTGTTGGCTTACCTATGTCGTGCATTTCAATTTCTGCCTTGAATTGGACGTCTTGGGTCAATATTCTTAAAGATTTCATTGTACATGTATATATTGAGCCCCAGTTGAGTGGACTCCTTGATTGTGTGGATAATTGTATGTATTTACACTTTAAATTCAAACTGAATTATACACTGTTTAGGTTAAATCTCTATTTATGAGTTGATGCCATCGATTTGTGCCATTAAACTATACTTCCACAAAATATAGTCCGCCCGGAAGAGTCGGGAGTCGCGGACTGCCCGACACTTGATTTTCAGGACGTGACAAAAAACTTGTTTGCTTGCCTCAAGTGTAAGGCTGCGATGTAGTAATAAAACTCGGTAAGACCGAGGTCGATCCACAGGGAATTGGAAAATAGGTTCCAAACTATTACAGCAACTCAATTTTGCAAGAAATAGGAGATTCAATTAAAGCAATTATACTAAAACAGTAACTTTAATGAAAACATTAGTTTAAAGGCACTTAGGCATTCAAGGATCCACTTATACCAATCCCATGTCAATCCAATCAATCCAAGAAAGATACACAACTAGATTTGAAGTCCTATCTCTCATCTAGTTGGAAAATAAAGCATTAAACACATTCAATCCCATTCAAGTTGAACTTCCAAGTTTTAGTCCCATTCAATCAATGTAGAATTCAAAATCATAGCCTTCGGAGTAACAGTCATGCCTATGGACTATGGCCTGTTCAAGGATTACTATAATTCGAATTTAAACAAGCACCATATGATAATCTCAGAGATTTGTAAGGAATCCATGTCCGGAGCACATGAACTCTCATAAAACATCTCAAATTATCAACTTGAAGAACTAAAATAGATAAAAATCCAAACTTGAATTAAAAGTACTTGAATTAACTGAATCAAATCATGAAATTAGCTACAAGCTTCACCTCTCAGCCTTAGCTGAGAGATTCTAGCCGAGCATTGTCATACTACAACTAGAACTCAAATAAGAAAACATAAAAACTAGAAAAACCGGAGTTTGGAGGGTTGCAGACGCTCCACGATGACTTCCTTCCTCTCCCACGACGTCCCTTGGCTTCTATGATACACTAGGAAGAGCCCCTAGGTGTCCTTTTATAGTGAGGACGCTCGGTTGCGTCGGAATCTTCCAGAAACCACGTAAAGTTACGTAGTGCGCAGTATTTTTCGGAGCCCAAAATAGCAATTGCCTGTTTTGTATGTGGCCGACCGGTCGGACTGGCCTGGCCGACCGGTCGGACTGGCCTGGCCGACCGGTCATGACCGATTAGACCTACCTTGTAATCAGTCCAGCAAGCACACAGGGTAGGACGACCTGTTGGCCGACCGGTCAAGACCGGTCGGACCAAATTGGTCTTGTTCCAACGAGCTCAGCAGAGGGCACCGACCGGTTGGCCGACCGGTCAAGACCGGTCGGACCAACTGATCCTTCTTCCAGTGGTTTCCAAAGGTGTGGCCGACCGGTCAGACTAACTATTCTTCTTCTTTTTCTTCTTTTCTTTATTCTCTTTTCTCCCTCTTTCTTCTTCCTTCTTTGGTCCACCTTGGACCTTCATTCACAGGTTCTAAATGGACCCTTTTTGGTCTCCAATTGAGTGAAGTTTGCTCTAATCCCTTCAATCACAAAACATGCGTTAGATGGGCCTTTTAATCATGAAAACCATGCATATAATGTGATGTAGTGGGCTATGCAATGTATAAATTGGAGGTTCAACAACAACATCCCTCACTTCGTATCTCCTTTTCTTATACTTATATCTGTTCGCTTCCCCAAGTGTAGGGTTGCGATGTAGTAATAAACTCGGTAAGACCGAGGTCGATCCATAGGGAAGGAAGTAAACAATTCCAACTATCCTAATAACTAGAATCAAAGAGGTTTGTGAAATTGATTTTTAACATAAAATAGAAAATCTAATAATGAAAAGATAACTAGAGCATCAAGGATCCACTTATAGCTCTTCTTAGATGCATCATTCGCTATGGTTTCTTATTCTCTCAACTAGAATCGACATTCCTGTCTATCTAGTCGGATGATAGAACTGTTAAACCAAACATTCTGTAATATGTAAGTTCTATGCATAAGATTCACTCAATGTAGGCCGAGCTGAGCATGCTCAATTGCATAGGTCATTCCCCTTTCCAAAAGGTCCAGTTCACAATCATAACCATCCTCAAGTCCTCTCACAAGACAAGGCTAGATCATGATTTGAACTAGATTCAAATCACATGCACAATCCATACATATTCAGAAAAACAGAAAAATAGAACTTTGGTAGGAAGTCCCTTCATGAAGAGCTTAGTACTAGAGCGCACTCCGATTCCTCGGATCATACAGGTCTAGACTGTTGCAAACGAATTAAGAAGATAAGTAATTCATCCAAACATCCATGAGTCATCACAAGACTAAGAAAAATTACTTAAAAACTTGTATAAACTTCAAACCTTAGTTCATAATCATGAATTCCAAACTAAAAACTAATAAAACGAATTAAACAATCTAAGAAAACTATAAGGTTCACCTCTTAGCTCTAGCTAAGAGATTAGCTAATAAAAAGCATATTAAAAACTAGAACTAGAACTAAGAAAAGGAAGAAAAACTAGCTGGAGGAGGCTAAGAAGCCTCCTATGACTTGAACTCCTTGCTCCCCACGTCCTTGGTTGCCCTGGAATAGAAGAGAGCACCCCCTTTTATAGTGCAGCAATAGTACAGCAACATAGCAGAATTTGTTTCGCTTGGTACGGCTTAACCAATGGTCGGATTGCCTTCAAAATTGATTTGTAGCTTCCTTGTAATGTGATCTTCCTCATAGATGATTTAGATTTCCAAGATTGTCTTCTGAATGGGCCCACCAATCACATCACCGACCGCCTCTCAAAATCGCGCACTTCGGGTACCTTCAGAACCAGTCATCTTGCTTTCAAAGCTCCGGAGTGTACAGAGGTCGGATTGATCTCAAATTTTGAACATGAGTAGAAAACTTCCTCCTCTACATGATAGACGGATTAGATTGTCCAAAACGATCTTAGAATGTGGTCCGAAAATTAGAACAATTAGGGCTTTTATAAACTCTGCGCAGTTGGAGCTTTCTGGATGGTCCATCTTTCTTCAACCGGTACGATCAAACCACACACCCTTTTGATCTAAAACTTTTGTGGTTATTCATATATGGATGTGGTCTAAAAGATGGTCAAAGTAGATTTTTCATATCCTCAATGATGGGCCACCTGGACCGGCCCAGAGTGGAACAGCGAAATCTGGAACTTTCTGGACAGTCCGTATTGTTTTGGTCACCACGATCAATCCGTAACTCCGATCGACACGAAACCACTTGGGTTAGTTCGGCGTCGAGTTCCTCTTCGACATGGATGTGTTGGATTTCCAAATATCATCAAGATCGGCCCAGAAAACTGGTCCGAAAAACCAGGTGCGGGAATACATTGCTGTTTTAGAATCTGGAATCTGAAACTTGCATGGCCGACCGGTCACGACCGGTCGGACAAGGCTGGCCGACCGGTCACGACCGGTCAGGCCCTCTTTGGCATTACTCCAGCAAGCATGGCCGACCGGTCAAGACCGGTCGGGCTTCCTTGGCCGACCGGTCAAGACCGGTCGGTCTCTTTTTCTTCTTGTTTTCTTCCTTTCTTTCTTCTATTTTCTTCTTTCTTTGCTTCCTTCTTCCTTCAGCCCTCCTTGGGTCTTCATCCAAGGTTCTAAATCAGCTCTTTTGGTCATCAATTGGGCAAAGTAACTCTCATTCCTACAACCACAAAACATGTATTTGATTAGTCTTTAAATTATGAAAACTATGCATAATGAGTGATGAATTGGGGTTAAAATATGCACAATTAAGAGCTCAACACACCCCCCAACCAGCATTTTGCTAGTCCCGAGCAAAACATGCGTGAAACAAGTTTCATTCTCCAAATCCAACTCTCCTCTAGAAACTATTCTTCTATACATTCCAAGACACACAAGCGTAAAAATCAGAGAAATTAGGTGATAGAAGTTGAAACCTTAAACTCTTAGAACATAATAAGTGTTTATATGAAATTCCCACTGATTGATTGATAAATAGAAGAACTTGAACAAATTCACCCTAGTGTGCATAGTGAAAGTTCATCTCATTAGTTTCTGGGCTCATCTTCATCATAGATCAACTAAACTATGGATTTTAAGGTGCACAGAGCAACAACAAGCCTATGACAGGAATTTGTCTTACCGTCCTTCCGACGACTTTCACACTACGTCCCATTTCCGGCTTTGGTTACGGGTAGACCATCCCCCGGTTGGTAGTAGGTAGCCCTAATCGAAATTTTCCACCATTTTTCCATCATTCCCAATTTCATCCTTCCTTTTCCTTTTTCTTTTTAAATTAGATAGGATTTTTAGAAATCCATATCTTTCGTTATTTTCCCATGGACAAGGATGGACAAAGTACCCCGGCTTGGTTTCTCAACACTTTAAATCAAAGTATAGTTAATCCACAAATCACATAATCCTTTCAACCCATGAAAATCGTGTAATGTGAACTAGGTGTAAAAGTGTTCAAATTTTCTATCACTCACATCAATAGGGGAATTCACATATAAAACCATTATATTAAAAGAAATTCAAAGCTTGCAACATCACTCACTTCGTATCTCCTCTTCTTATACTCGTATCATCTTGAATGCATAGAAACAACGTTTTCCAAAAGAGTTTTGAATTTTAGAAAAATCGAAAATTTTCTACATAATTGCTCGAAATGTCACAAAAGCTAGTAGATTCATCTAAGGAATCTCACCCCCCAACCAAAATCTTACATTGTCCTCAATGTAATAAGATATGCAATATGCATGACATGAGAGCAATGACACAAAACAAAGGAGAGTGAGAACGAGAGTACCTGAGGTAGCAAGTTGATCAATTCTAGCATCTTCCATTATCTCAATGAGACTTATTCAATCCTAAATGCAGAAAGAAATCCTAACCTACCTACCTACCTTTGATTAGTCTGATCGACTACATGATCACATTTGAGGAGGATCTTCATGAATTTCAATAGGTTTCTCATGAGGACCATCCAAAGTCCT
This sequence comes from Liriodendron chinense, assembly GCA_003013855.2. Lineage (NCBI taxonomy): Eukaryota > Viridiplantae > Streptophyta > Magnoliopsida > Magnoliales > Magnoliaceae > Liriodendron > Liriodendron chinense. The sequence goes on from ML058376.1 coordinate 742,678, forward strand.
GCTTGAATGTATACATGTGTGCGTTTCTTCATGAAAGTCCAATCATAGTATGCACCACACGCATGTAAGGAGGAGATAAGAGCAGCAAAAAGATATCTCCTCAAGTTCTGAATTGGGTTGTAATTGATTAAAAACGGGTCCTCCCAATCAGAATTTTCAATGGGTTGAAGAACCCATGATGGTGGAGAGACATTCATTAAGTATTTTTCAGTTTGGATTGTCTCCTCCACAAATTCAGATTTGCATGGTGCTTCCATAAACCATGGTAAAGAGTGTAAATCAGTGGAATGGTGTTCTTCAGGCACTGACACCATGTCTAACAAACTATCCAACTCCTTAATCATCTCATCATCCAGATCATAGGGGTGGGTCATGCATTCCTTTAGGAAATCGAGAGAGTCGAATGAAGGGTCCTCGTTCTCCCTAAGTGATTGAGGAAATTCTGTTTCAAGGGTAAGGAATTCCTCCTCTATAGAGGGGAGGTCTTCCAAAGAAAAATTTTCAGATTTAGTGGTAAGCACATCATCTAGCATTGGTTGATCTTTTGAAATTTCAGATTGTGCCACCCCATCATCCAAAGAAGCAGAATTTTCAACCCAAGGGAGTTCTTCCACAATAGAATCCGGCATGTGTTGTTGGTGGAAGGACTTAAAAATATCGACTTCGGCCATCTCTCTAGCAAGAATATCTTTCGGTGATTCAAAAACATTCGGCCCTTTGGAAGAACAAATCATGGACTCACAATCATCCTTTAAACCCTCATTGTAGGCAATCAAACTATCATTTTCAGATTTTGTAGATTCCTCGGGTTCGTCAACCGTCCTTGAAATCTCTTCATCATTCAAATCGGAATAGCTAAAAGAGATAGTTGATTTACCATAATCGATGGTAATGGTGGGATCACTGAGATCAATACCCTCTAGAAGTTTAGTCATTAAATCTAGAGAAGGTTGGGTTTGGATAGCCTCATCCTCCTCATTGTTGGGGATTGATTTGGTGTTCCCAATGTTGGGTTCAATATTTTGAGATGGCGAGAGATTTTGTATGCATTGCTCAGTTATTTCCATAAACTCTCGCAATGTATCCTCAAGAGTTCGTGTCGGTTGAGGATCATGAGAAAGAAACTCTTGAGGATAATTGTTGGCATCCATGGTTGGCTCATCTTCCATTGGACTAGAGGTGTGAGGACTCTCTCGATGAAGACCATACGTGTTATATGACGAAGACTGATAAGATGGTTGATAAGCATAACCATACAAGTGATCACGCAATGTCTTTACCGGTTGGTCATTACTCCCCCGGTCCTTTTTCTTATTCCTACCTCTTGTTAAACTTGGTGGGATACTCATGTTATTCTCAACCCAGTAATCACGTAGCGTCTTACGTTGGGGGGTAGTGGAGGTTGATTTACTCTCAGAATAATACTTATGCTTAAATTGGTTCCAATCATAAAGAGTTTTGATTCCATGGTCTGTCATCTCATCTTCCAAAGGGTATGCATAAGCACCACACTTCCAATCAGCCATAATGAGATTTTAAAGAGTTGGAACTACCCTAATCTAGAAAAAAGAACAAAAAGAAGGGAGATGGAGAGATGTTACCCAATAGAGCGAGATATATGTCAGTAACAATGTCCTACAAAATCCAACAAAAAAATTGTTAGTAATCTAGAAAAAAAATCAAAAAATCTTCTTCTATAAAAACTGAAAATCCTACCTAACTAAGACTACTCTATAGTTACTAGAACAATTAGAACCGTTTAACCTCTTCCCCGGCAACGGCGCCAAAAACTTGTTCGCTTCCCCAAGTGTAGGGTTGCGATGTAGTAATAAACTCGGTAAGACCGAGGTCGATCCATAGGGAAGGAAGTAAACAATTCCAACTATCCTAATAACTAGAATCAAAGAGGTTTGTGAAATTGATTTTTAACATAAAATAGAAAATCTAATAATGAAAAGATAACTAGAGCATCAAGGATCCACTTATAGCTCTTCTTAGATGCATCATTCGCTATGGTTTCTTATTCTCTCAACTAGAATCGACATTCCTGTCTATCTAGTCGGATGATAGAACTGTTAAACCAAACATTCTGTAATATGTAAGTTCTATGCATAAGATTCACTCAATGTAGGCCGAGCTGAGCATGCTCAATTGCATAGGTCATTCCCCTTTCCAAAAGGTCCAGTTCACAATCATAACCATCCTCAAGTCCTCTCACAAGACAAGGCTAGATCATGATTTGAACTAGATTCAAATCACATGCACAATCCATACATATTCAGAAAAACAGAAAAATAGAACTTTGGTAGGAAGTCCCTTCATGAAGAGCTTAGTACTAGAGTGCACTCCGATTCCTCGGATCATACAGGTCTAGACTGTTGCAAACGAATTAAGAAGATAAGTAATTCATCCAAACATCCATGAGTCATCACAAGACTAAGAAAAATTACTTAAAAACTTGTATAAACTTCAAACCTTAGTTCATAATCATGAATTCCAAACTAAAAACCAATAAAACGAATTAAACAATCTAAGAAAACTATAAGGTTCACCTCTTAGCTCTAGCTAAGAGATTAGCTAATAAAAAGCATATTAAAAACTAGAACTAGAACTAAGAAAAGGAAGAAAAACTAGCTGGAGGAGGCTAAGAAGCCTCCTATGACTTGAACTCCTTGCTCCCCACGTCCTTGGTTGCCCTGGAATAGAAGAGAGCACCCCCTTTTATAGTGCAGCAATAGTACAGCAACATAGCAGAATTTGTTTCGCTTGGTACGACTTAACCAATGGTCGGATTGCCTTCAAAATTGAAAATCGCTTCCTTGTAATGTGATCTTCCTCAATGATGATTTAGATTTCCAAGATTGTCCTCTGAATGGGCCCACCAATCACATCACCGACCGCCTCTCAAAATCGCACACTTCGGGTACCTTCAGAACCAGTCATCTTGCTTTCAAAGCTCCGGAGTGTACAGAGGTCGGATTGATCTCAAATTTTGAACATGAGTAGAAAACTTCCTCCTCTACATGATAGACGGATTAGATTGTCCAAAACGATCTTAGAATGTGGTCCGAAAATTAGAACAATTAGGGCTTTTATAAACTCTGCGCAGTTGGAGCTTTCTGGATGGTCCATCTTTCTTCAACCGGTACGATCAAACCACACACCCTTTTGATCTAAAACTTTTGTGGTTATTCATATATGGATGTGGTCTAAAAGATGGTCAAAGTAGATTTTTCATATCCTCAATGATGGGCCACCTGGACCGGCCCAGAGTGGAACAGCGAAATCTGGAACTTTCTGGACAGTCCGTATTGTTTTGGTCACCACGATCAATCCGTAACTCCGATCGACACGAAACCACTTGGGTTAGTTCGGCGTCGAGTTCCTCTTCGACATGGATGTGTTGGATTTCCAAATATCATCAAGATCGGCCCAGAAAACTGGTCCGAAAAACCAGGTGCGGGAATACATTGCTGTTTTAGAATCTGGAATCTGAAACTTGCATGGCCGACCGGTCACGACCGGTCGGACAAGGCTGGCCGACCGGTCACGACCGGTCAGGCCCTCTTTGGCATTACTCCAGCAAGCATGGCCGACCGGTCAAGACCGGTCGGGCTTCCTTGGCCGACCGGTCAAGACCGGTCGGTCTCTTTTTCTTCTTGTTTTCTTCCTTTCTTTCTTCTATTTTCTTCTTTCTTTGCTTCCTTCTTCCTTCAGCCCTCCTTGGGTCTTCATCCAAGGTTCTAAATCAGCTCTTTTGGTCATCAATTGGGCAAAGTAACTCTCATTCCTACAACCACAAAACATGACTAAAAGTGAATGTAATCAATATAAAAGAGCACTAGGGATTCAAGGATCCACTTGTAGCAATCCTTGATGCATAATTCGCTGTGGTTTCCCAATTACACAACTAGAATCGAAATCAAATCCTATCTAGTCGGATGATAGAGCGGTTGTAACATACAATCTGTCATATGTGTGATTATAAACACGATTCCCTCAATTTAAGTTAGGACTTGAGCATGGTCGCTCGCCTCAAGTGTAAGGCTGCGATGTAGTAATAAATCTCGGTAAGACCGAGGTCGATCCACAGGGAAAGAGGTAAACAATTCCAAGTACTCTAATAACTAAAATCTAAGAAGTTTAAGAAAGTAGTTTTTTACATGAAATAGGAAAATATGAAAATAAGAAGAACTAGAGCATCAAGGATCCACTTGTAGTAGTCCAATGCCAATCCATTCATCCAAGTACAACACAATTAGAATCAAAGTCCTATCTATCATCTAATTGGAAGATATAACATTCAAGCACAAACAGTCCCACTTAAATCTGAAAATTAGATTTCTAGTTCTAATGAAGCACATAGAACTTGAACTTGCAGCCTTCGGAGCAACAGTCATGCCTATGGACTATGGCATGCTCAAGGGTTACTACAATTCGAATTTAAATAACCCAATCATGGTAATCTCAGAGAATTGCAAGGAACTCATCTTCAGAGCAAACAAACTCTCACAAAACTTCTAAAAATCCAAACTTTATTCAAACTAGAACTTCAAAATCCAAAATTAAGAAAATGGTACTTGAAATAAAAGAATTAAAGTATTGGAACTAACTACAAATTTCACCTTTAGCTCTAGCTAAGAGGTTAGCTAAGGAAAAACATATTAAAACTAGAACTAGAACTAAGAAAAGGAAGAAAAACTAGCTGTAGGAGGCTAGGTAGCCTCCTAGGATTTGAACTCCTTGCTTCCCACGTCCTTGCTTGGTTTGGAATAGAAGAGAGCACCTCCTTTTATAATACAGCAAGAGTACCGCAACATAACAGATTTTATTTCGCTTCGTACGGCTTAACCAATGGTCGGATTGTCTTCAAATTTCATTTCTAGCTTCCTTGTAATGTGATCTTCCTCATAGATAATTTAGATTTCCAAAATTATCTTCTGAATGGGCCCACCAATCAGATCAGCAACCGCCTCTTAAAATCGCGCAATTCGGGTACCTTCGGAACCAGTCATCTTGCTTTCAACGCTCCGAAGTGTACAGAGGTCGGATTGATCTCAAATTTTGAACATTGGTAGAAAACTTCCTCCTCTACATGATGAACGAATTAGATTGTCCAAAAAAATTCCAGAATGTGGTCCGAAAATTAGAACACTTAGGGCTTTTATAAAATCTGTGCAGTTGGATCTTTCTGGATGGTCCATCTTTCTTCAATCGGTACGATCAAACCACACATCCTTTTGATCTGAAAATTTTGTGGTTATTCATATATGGATGTGGTCTAAAAGATGGTCAAAGTAGATTCTTCATATCATCAATGATGGGTCACCTGGACCTGCCCAGAGTGGAACAGCGAAATCTAAAACTTTCTGGACAGTTCGTATTATTTTGGCCACCACGGTCAATCCGTAGCTCCGATCGACGCGAAACCACTTGGATTATTTCGGAGTCGAGCTCCTCTTCGACATGGATGTGTTGGATTTTCAAATATCATCAAGATTGGTCCAGAAAACTGGTCTGAAAAAATTGACACGGGAATAGCCTGCTGTTTGGAATCTGGAAGTGTGAACTTGCATGGCCGACCGGTTTAGACCGGTCGGACTGGGCTGGCCGACCGGTCTTGACCGGTCTAGCCTTCTTGGCCGACCGGACTTGACCGGTCTAGCCTTCTTGTTTTGACATGTTCTTTCTTTCTTTCTTCTTCCCTCTCCTCTCCTTGCTTTGATCCACCTTGGCCTTCATCTAGAGCTCCTAAATGTGCCCCTTTTGGTCTCCAATTGGGTGAAGTCACTCTCATTCTTACAATCACAAAACAAGCATTAGATGGGCTTTTTAAACATGAAAACCATGCATATAATGTGATGTAATGGGTCGGCAAATGTATAAATTGGAGGTTCAACACACCCCCCAACCAGCTTTTTGCTAGTCCCGAGCAAAACATGCGTGAAACAAGTTCAAACCTCCAAAAACCAACTCTCCTTCAGAAACCATGTTTCTATCCATTCCAAGACATACAAGTATAAAATTTGGAGAAATTAGGTGATAGAAGTTGAAACCTTAAACTCTCAAAGCATAATAAGTGTCTACATGAAATTCCCGCTGATTAATTGATAAATAGAAGAACTCGAACAACTTTAACCTAGTGTGCATAGTGAAAGTTCATCTCATGAGTTTCTGGGATTATCTTCTTCATAGATCAACTAAACTATAGATCTTAAGGTGTATAGAGCAACAATAAGCCTATGACAGGAATTTTCCTTACCGTCCTTCCGACGACTATCACACTATGTCCCATTTCCGGCTTTGGTTACTGGTAGACCATCCCCCGGTTGGTAATAGGTAGCCCTTTTCGAAATTTTCCACCATTTTTCCATCATTCCCAATTTCATCATTCCTTTTCCTTTTTCTTTTAAATTAGATAGGATTTTTAGAAATCCATATCTTTGTTATTTTCCCATGGATAAGGATGGACAAATTTCCCCAGCTTGGTTTCTCAACACCTTAAATCAAAGTTTAGCTAATCCACAAATCACATAATCCTTTCAACCCATGAAAATCGTGTAATGTGAACTAGGTGTAAAAGTGTTCAAATTTTCTATCAATCACATAAATAGGGGAATTCACGTATAAAACCATTATATTATGAGAAGTTCAAAGCTTACAACATCACTCACTTCGTATCTCCTCTTCTTATACTCGTATCATCCCAAATGCATAGAAACAAAGTTTTCCAAAAGAGTTTTGAATTTTTAGAAAATTCAAAAAAAATTGCACATATGATGCTTGAAATATTGCAAACTGCTAGATGAGGAATCTCATCTCACCCCCTAACCAAAATCTTACATTGTCCTCAATGTAACAAGATATACAATAAGCATGACATGAGAGCAATGAAATAAAACAAAGGAGAGTGAGAACGAGAATACCTGAGGTAGCAAGTTGATCAATGCTAGCATCTTCCATTGTCTCGATGAGACTTATTCAATCGTAATTTCAGAAAAATAAATCCTAACCTACCTACCTACCTTTGATTAGTCCGATCGACTACATGATCAAATTTGAGCAGGATCTTCATGAATTTCAATAAATTTCTCATGAGGACCATCCAAAGTCCTGCTCAACAATAAACATGTGTGCTTCTTATCATTGAAGTCCAATCGTATTGTGCACCACATGTATAAAAGAAAGAGATAAGAGCAGCAAAAAGATATCTCCTCAAATTCTGATATGGGTTATGATCGATAAAAAACGGGTCCTCCCAATCAGAATTTTCAATGGCCTGAAGGACCCATGATGGTGGAAAGACATTCATCGTGTATTCTTCAGTTAGAGTTGTCTCCTCCACAATTTCAGAATTATATGGTGCTTCCACAAACAATGGTAAAGAGTGTAAAACAGTGGAATGGTGTTCTTCAGGCACCGACACCGTGTCTAACAAAATGTCCAACTCCTTAATCATCTCATCATCAAGATCATAAGATTGGGCTAAGCACTCCTCTAGGGAATCGAGATAGTCGGATGAAGGATCATGATCTTGCTTGAGTGAGTGCAAAAATTCAATTTCGATGGTGAGGGACTCGCCCTCCATAGAGTGGAATTCTTCCAAACTAGGTTCTCCATAACTAGTATGAGGCACCAAGTCGGAAGTATACAAGGCTTTAACAATCTTTTGAATAATGGGGTCGTTTGAATTTTCAAAGTGAGCCAAGCATTCATCCAAAGAATCTGAATTTTCACTCATGGGAGTCCCATTCTCCACATTAAAATTAAGCATGTCAAGTTGGTGGAGTGACTCAAAAATATCAACCTCGGCCATCTCTCTAGCATGCATATCCTCTAGAGACTCATAATCATTATGCCCTTGGGAAAAAGAAACCATAGGTTCATAACCATTACCAAACCCTCATTGTAGGCAACCCCACTACCGCTTTCAAATTCTATGGATCCCTCGGGTTCTTCAACCGTCATTGAAGTTTCTTCATCATTAAGTTCAAAGCATCCAAAAGAGATAGTGGACTCACCATAATTGATGATGATAATGGGATCATCGAAATCAATCTCCTTTAAAAGTCTATTCATTAAATTCGAAGAAGGTGGGACTTGGGTAGCCCCATCCTCCTCATGAAAGGGGATTAATTCGATGCCCCCAATTTCGGGCTCAACGTCTTCATCAGATGGTGAGTAAGCTTGATTTGATTGTTCATCTACATACTCATTCCATATTTCCTCAAGTATTTGTGTATACTTATCATCACAAGAGGAAGACTTTTTAGGGTGATTGTTAATAACCATGGTTGGTTCCTCCCTTGAACAAGGAGAATAGTGGTTCTCCCAATTAAGACCGTACGCATTGTAGGATGAAGAGTTATATGATGGTTGATAGGCATATCCATACAAGTGATCACGCATTGTCTTAACCGGTTGGCTACTATTCACCCGTTCCTTTTATTGTTGCACACCTCCTACCATAACCGGTGGAACACTCATGTTATTTTCAATCCAGTAATCACATAATGTCTTCCCCGGATGATCATTATTCAATTTTGCTTCGTTTCGGTATTCCCCCATCGTCTTACGTCGTGTCCCAACATGTGTATTGCTTTCATTAATGTAATCACGCATCGTCTTACATGGGGGGGTAGTGGAGGTTCTTTGAATCTCAGAAAAATACTCATGCTTAGAGGGATCCTGATCACTATGAGTTTAGGTCCCCCAATCCGACGTCTCATCCTCCAAAAGGTACTTATACGCACAATTCGTCCAATCATACATGATGAAATTTTTAAGGAATTGGAAATTACCCTAAAATAAAAAAAAACAAAAAAAAGGGAGATGGGGAGATGTTACCCAATAGAGTGAGATCTATGTCAGCAACAATGTCCTACAAAATCAAAAAAAAAATTGTTAGTAATCTAAAAAAAAATTAGAAAATCTACTTCTATAAAAACTGAAAATCCTACCTAACTAAGATTACTCTATAGCTATTAGAACAATTAGAACCATTTAACATTTTCCCCGGCAACGGCGTCAAAAACTTGTTCGCTCGCCTCAAGTGTAAGGCTGCGATGTAGTAATAAATCTCGGTAAGACCGAGGTCGATCCACAGGGAAAGAGGTAAACAATTCCAAGTACTCTAATAACTAAAATCTAAGAAGTTTAAGAAAGTAGTTTTTCACATGAAATAGGAAAATCTGAAAATAAGAAGAACTAGAGCATCAAGGATCCACTTGTAGTAGTCCAATGCCAATCCATTCATCCAAGTACAACGCAATTAGAATCAAAGTCCTATCTCTCATCTAATTGGAAGATATAACATTCAAGCACAAACAGTCCCACTTAAATCTGGAAATTAGATTTCTAGTTCTAATGAAGCACATAGAACTTGAACTTGTAGCCTTCGGAGAAACAGCCATGCCTATGGACTATGGCATGCTCAAAGGTTACTACAATTCGAATTCAAACAACCCAATCAGGTAATCTCAAAGAATTGCAAGGAACTCATGTCCGGAGCACATAAACTCTCACAAAACTTCTAAAAAACCAAACTGTATTCAAACTAGAACTTCAAAATCCAAAATTAAGAAAAGGGTACTTGAAATAAAAAAAATTAAAGCATTGGAACCAACTACAAATTTCACCTCTAGCTCTAGCTACGAGGTTAGCTAAGGAAAAACATATTAAAACTAGAACTAAAACTAAGAAAAGGAAGAAAAACTAGCTATAGGAGGCTAGGTAGCCTCCTAGGACTTGAACTCCTTGCTTCCCACGTCCTTGCTTGATTTGGAATAGAAGAGAGCACCTCCTTTTATAATACAACAAGAGTACCGCAACATAACAGATTTTGTTTCGCTTCATACGGCTTAACCAATGGTCGGATTGCCTTCAAATTTGATTTCTAGCTTCCTTGTAATGTGATCTTCCTCATAGATGATTTGGATTTCCAAAATTATCTTCTGAATGGGCCCACCAATCAGATCAGCAACCGCCTCTCAAAATCGCGCAATTCGGGTACCTTCAGAACCAGTCATCTTGCTTTCAACACTTCGGAGTGTACAGAGGTTGGATTGATCTCAAATTTTGAACTTTGGTAGAAAACTTCCTCCTTTACATGATGAACGGATTAAATTGTCCAAAAAATTCCAGAATCTGGTCTGAAAATTTGAACACATAGAGCTTTTATAAAATCTGCACAGTTAGATCTTTCTGGATGGTCCATCTTTCTTCAACCGGTACGATCAAACCACACATCCTTTCGATCTGAAACTTTTGTGGTTATTCATATATGAATGTGGTCTAAAACATGGTCAAAGTAGATTCTTCATATCATCAATGATGGGTCACCTGGACTGGCCCAGAGTGGAACAGTGAAATCTGAAACTTTCTGGACGGTTCGTATTGTTTTGGCCACCACGGTCAATCCGTAGCTCCGATCGACACGAAACCACTTGGGTTATTTCGGCGTCGAGCTCCTCTTCGACATGGATGTGTTGGATTTTCAACTATCATTAAGATGGGCCCAAAAATCTGGTCTGAAAAACCAGACATGGGAATAGCTTGCTGTTTGGGATCTAGAAGTGTGAACTTGCATGGCCGACCGGTCTAGACCGGTCGGACTGGGCTGGCCGACCGGTCTGGACCGATCTAGCCTTCTTAGCCGACCAGTCTTGACTGGTCTAGCCTTCTTGTTTTGACGTTTTCTTTCTTTCTTTCTTCTTCCCTTTCCTCTCCTTTCTTTCTCCTTTCTTTGATCTACCTTGGCCTTCATCTAAAGCTCCTAAATGTGCCCCTTTTCGTCTCCAATTGGGTGAAGTCACTCTCATTCCTACAATCACAAAACAAGCATTAGATGGGCTTTTTAAACATGAAAACCATGCATATAATGTGATGTAATGGGTTGGCAAATGTATAAATTGGAGGTTCAACAGAACACACTCAATTGCATAGGTCAATCCTAGTTCCAATAGATTAAGATCACAATCATAATCATCATTATACTCTGTCACAAAGCACAATTAGATCATGATTTGAACTTTATTCAAATCACATATACAATCAACACATAATTCAGAAATTAGAACAAAAAGGTAGAACTTTGGTTAAAGTTCCCACATGGAAATCCAAGTCTAGAGCATATTGAATCCGATTCCTCGAAGCGTACAGGTCTAGAACTATGTAAAACAATTAAGAACTAAAACAATTCTTCCAAATATCCATGAGCGATCACAAGATTAGGAAAAACTACTTAGAACTTTATTCAAACTTATATAAACCATTGTTCTTCAATAAATCCAACTTGAAACCAAAACAAAACGAATTAAAGTATCTCAGATTCACTACAAGCTTCACCTCTTAGCCCTAGCTAAGAGGTTTAGCCGTTCATGATCCAAGGAAGCATGAAAATAACTAAAAACATAAAACTAGATAACACAAACTAGAGGGAGTTGTGGAACTCCAAATCCGACTTCCGCTGCCTCCCACCTTCGTAGATCTCTTCTAGGATGCCCTAGCTACGATCTTTAGGTCCCCTTTTATAGTGGAGAGGCTCTACCGCCTCAGAATCTTCCAGATTTTCGTAGTACTTACAAACTTGCGCTAAAAAATCAGAGCTTCAAGAGGAAGCTCCTGAAATCTCGCTGTAATACACTGGCCGACCACTCTAGACCGGTCGGACTGGGCTGGCCGACCGGTCTAACCTGTCTGTGGGGCGCCCAGTGTGCAAGGATGAGGGGGGTAGGCCTTGGCGGACCGGTCAAGATCGGTCGGCCTCTTGTATTTTGAGTCCAGAGAGCTAAAAGGGGATGGTCGACCGGTCTAGACCGGTCATGGCCCTCTTGGCCGACCGGTCAGACTAGATTTTCTTCATTTTTCTTCTTTCTTACTTCTTTCTTCGCCCTCCTTTCTTTCTTCTTTCTTTGGCCCACCTTAGATCTTCATCTCAGGCTCCTAAATGCAATCTTTTAGCTATCGATCGAGCGAAGTCCCTCTCATTCCTGCAATCATAAAACCATGATTTAGAATAGTTTTAAGCCTGAAAACCATGCATAGTTAGTGATGAAATGGGGTTAGAATATACATATTTAAGCACTCAACACACCCCCCAACTAGCATTTTGCTAGTCTCGAGCAAAACATGCATGAAACCATTCATTCGTCTAAAACCCAACTCTCCCTCAATGACTATGCTTCTATACACTCGAAGATATGCAAATGTAAAAATCCAAAAAGCTAAGTGATAGCGGTTGAAACGTTAAACTTTCAAGAACATACCAAGTACTCACACGGATTTCCCGATGATTGATTGATAAATAGAAGTATTTGAACAATTTAACCTAGTGTGCTCAGTGAATGCTCATCTCATGGGAATTCAGGATTATCTTTTTCATAATTCAGCTAAGTTACGGAGTTCAAGGTGCACTGATCAATAACAAGCCTTCGACAGGAATTTGCCTTACCGTCCTTCCCACGGCTTTCGCATTACTTCCCATTTCCGGCTTTGGTTATGGATAGACCATCCCCCGGTTGGTAATAGGCAGCCCTTTTCGAAATTTTCCACCATATTCTCCATCATTCCCATATTTTCACCCTTCCTTTCCCGTTTTCTTTTTCATTAGATAGGATTTTTGGAAATTCATATCTTTCGTTATTTTTCCATGGACAAGGATGGACAAAGTACCCCAGCTTAGTTTCTCAACACCTCGAATCCAAACTTAGCTAATCCACAAATCTAATAATCCTTTCAAAACATGAGAATCGTGTGAAGTGAACTAGGTGTAAAAGTGTTCAAAAGTTCTATCATTCATAAAAATAGGGGAATTCACATACAAGACTAGTACCCTAAAGAATGTTAAAAATGTTCAACATCACTCACATCGCCTCTCTTTTTCTTGTACTTACACCATCCCGAATGCATAGAAACAAAGTTGTCCAATGGAGTTTTGAATTTTTAAAAAAAATCTGAAAAATCTTCTTCATGTTGCTTGAGATGTTACAAAACACTAGATTCATCCTAGTGATCCCACACCCCCCAACCAAATCTTGCATTGTCCTCAATGTAAAAGATATGCAATAGGCAAAACATGAGAGCAATTATAAAATAAAGGGAGTGAGGAATGAGAGTACCTGAGAGAACAAAAACTGAAATTCGACCTCCTTCTAACAAACCTATGAAAAAGCAAACCAAAATCAACAAAATCCTAATCTTAATTACTATATACCTCCATCAGACTAGGAGATCAAGTATCCTAATACACAGGATTAGTCAGAGGTATGGACATACCTTCTGAAGAAAAATTCTCAAAGAACGGCTTTAGGCGTTGACCATTTGCTTTAAAGATATTACCGTTCCTTGGATTCAACAATTCGCCGGTCTCATATGGATAAACAGTTTTCACAATGAAAGGACCGGTTCATCGAGACTTCAATTTCCCTGAAAATAAATGTAACCGAGAATTATACATAAGGAATTTTGATTGATCGTAAAGGTCTTACGAAGGATGTTCCTATCATGGAACACCTCCGTCTTATCCGTGTAAATTCTCACGTTTTCATAAGCCTCGTTCCGGAGTTCCGCAAGTTCATTTAATTGAAATTTGCGCAACAAGCATGCCTTGTCAGAATCAAAATTCATCTTCTTTAGCGCCCAATATGCCCTATATTCTAACTCCATGGGCAAGTGACAAGCTTTCCCATAGACAAGTCTATAGGGAGACATTCTAATGGGGTCTTGAAAGTGGTACGGTAAGCCCAGAGTGCATCGGTAAGTCGAAGCGACCAATCTTTGCGATCGGGGTTCACTGTTTTCTCCAAAATATGTTTAATTTCCCTGTTGGATATCTCAGCTTGTCCACTTGTTTGTGGGTGATACGGAGTGCTCACCTTGTGATTGACGCCATATTTTTTCATTAAACCTTCAAATGGGCGATTAAAAAAATGGGATCCACCATCACCTATAATGACTCGAGGTGTTCCAAACCGGGAAAGGTATTTTCTTTTAAGAAACGAATGAATTTTTTATGGTCATTGTTCTGACATGGAATCGCCTCGACCCATTTTGAAACATAGTCGACGGCAAGTAAGATATACAGATTTTCAAAAGAAGATGGGAATGGACCCATGAAATCGATGCCCCAATAATAAAAAATTTCAATTGGTAAGATGGGATTGAGTGGCATCATAATTCTACGGGAGATTCCTCCTAATTTCTGACAAGGCTCACATGTTTTACAAAAGTCATGAGTATCTTTGAACATGGTGGGCCAATAAAACCCACATTGCAGAATTTTGGCTATGATCTTCTTAGCCGAAAAGTGGCCACCACACGCCTGAGAATGACAAAAGGAGATGATACTTTGTTATTCATTATTCGGCACACATCTCCTTATGATTTGATCGGGACAATACTTGAATAAGTATGGGTCGCCCCATAGGAATTTTCTCACCTCATTGAAAAACTTATCATTATCTTGCTTTTTCCAATGTGTCGGAATTGTACCTGTAGTAAGATAGTTAGCAATGTCCGCATACCATGGCAATTACGAGACTTTAAAAAGTTGTTTATCAATGAACATGTCATTGATCGCGGTCGTCTTAGGGGAATCGGTGAGAACAAGTCTAAAAAGATGGTCAGCAACTACATTTTCTACTCCTTTCTTATCACGTATTTCTATGTCAAATTCTTGGAGTAGAAGGATCCATCTCAATAAGCGTGGCCTAGCATCCTTCTTAGAGAGAAGGTACTTAAGCGTGGCATGGTCGGTGAATATGATAATCTTGGATCCGATCAAGTAGGACCTAAACTTGTCTAAAGCAAAAACTACGGCCAAAAGTTCTTTTTCTGTAGTAGTGTAGTTTGCTTGAGCCAAGTTTAAGGTTATACTTGCGTAGTAGATGACGCATGGGTTCTTCTCTTTTCATTGGCCTAACACAGCCCCAATAGCATAGTCACTCGCATCACACATGATTTCAAAAGGAAGGCTCCAATCAGGTGGTTGCATTATGGGAGCACATGTCAACATACCTTTAAGTTTGTCGAAGGCATGTTGACAATCCTTATTCCACTCAAATGAGTTTTCCTTTTGAAAGAGGTTACATAAAGGATGAGAGCGTGAACTAAAGTCCTTTATGAACCGTCTATAAAATCTGGCATGTCCTAAAAAGGACTGCACATCACGTACGTTTTTGGGGGGTGGAAGGTTGGAGATAAGATCGATTTTAGCCTTGTCCACCTCAATTCCATTTAGTGAGATGATAAGACCAAGGATAATTCCTTTTTGAACCATAAAATGACATTTCTCCCAATTCAACACAAGTTTCTTGTCTTCACATCTTTTTAAAACAGTTTTTAAGTGCACAAGGCACTCATCAAAATTATAACCAAATACAGAGAAATCGTCCATGAAAACTTCAAGAATCGTCCCCACCATATCAGAAAAAATACTCAACATACAATGCTGAAAAGTGGCAGGGGCATTACATAGTCCAAACGGCATCCTTCGATAGGCAAAAGTGCTAAATGGACAAGTGAATGTTGTCTTCGCTTGGTCTTCTAGGGCGATCTCTATTTGGTTATACCCTGAATACCCATCAAGGAAGCAAAAGTGGGAATGACCTCGCCAACCTTTCTAAAATTTGATCAATAAATGGTAAGGGGAAGTGGTCTGTGCTTGTAACTGTGTTTAGCTTCCTGTAGTCAATGCACATTCTCCAACCGGTAGTGACTCTGGTTGGCACGAGTTCATTATTAGCATTGGCTACAATGGTTATTTCAGATTTCTTAGGCACCACTTGAGTTGGACTCACCCATTAACTATCGGATATTGGGTAAATGATACCCACATCCAACACTTTCAACACCTCGGCCTTAACCACCTCTTTCATATTTGGATTGAGGCGTCTTTGTGGTTGCCTAGATGTCTTCGCATTCTCCTCAAGGTGTATGCGATGAGTACAAATCAGGGGGTCTATGCCTTTGAGATCCACAATTGACCATCCAATGGCATTTTTGTGCTCTATTAGAGTGGCTATCAGCCTACTCTCTTGTTCCTCATCCAAGTGGGAAGAAATCACCATCAGATATGTCTCATCTCGACCTAAATAAACATATTTCAAATCAGTGGGTAATGGTTTTAGGTCGAGCTTCGATGCTTTGATATTAGATGGAAGTGGCTTATTCTCGCTTAAGGGCAAAGGCTCAAATGGTATCTTCCATCTTTTATTATCAATTACCGGCATAGAATCTAAAATGGCATCCATCTCTCTTATCATGTCATCATCAATCTCATGAGAATGGGCCAAGCATGCCTCCAAGGGATCGAAATAGTATGTCAGAAGGGATTTGTCTTCCACGAATGATTCAATCAAATTTATTTCGTAGACCTCGTCATCAACATCCTATGGTTGTTTGCATAAATAAAAAATATTCAGCTCGAGTGTCATATTTCCAAAGGACATTTGTATCATCTCGTTTCTACAATTGATAATTGAATTTATGAAGTGGCAAAGAAAGGGCGGCCAAGTATGACAGGAATTTGAGCACCGGGTCCCATCACAGGATGTGTATCCAAGACAACAAAATCTACTAGATAGTAGAATTTATCAACTTGGACGAGGACATCTTCAATCATCCCTCTCGGTATACGAATAGATCTATCTGCGAGTTGAAGTGTGGTTTTGGTGGGTTTTAATTCACCTAACCCAAGTTGTTCATAGACCGAGTATGGGATGAGGTTAACACTTGCCCCAAGATCGAGTAAAGCTTGTTTGATCCGGTAGTCACCTATGATGCATGAGATGGTAGGACTAGCTGGATTCCTTGTATTTTTGAGGCACCTCTTGTTTAATGATGGCGCTCAAATTCTCAGTCAAAAGTACTTTGTTGTGAACATTGTGTTTCCTTTTGACTGTACATAATTTCTTCAAAAATTTAGCATAAGATGGTATTTGTTATAGCATCTAACAAGGGAATGTTGATCTTCACTTGCTTAAAAACCTCTCAAATTTTTAGATTTTAGTTTAAAGATTTGGTTGAAATCAACCTTAGGGGAAACGGGGTGACCGGCTTGTATTGCCTTTCCGGGTCTTTCTCATGTGGAGTGTTATTCAAGATATCATCCTTATTGGCAATTTTCTTGATCATTAGGCTTTGAGGCCTTCACGGAATTGGATTTATCAATTGTTTTGCCACTCCTCAAAGTGGTGATAGCTTGAACATGCTCCGTATTTTAGGAGGATGGGCTGAGGTCCTGTATCTCAAATTGGGTTCTTGGGTTAGGAAGAGGTTAGGCAGGAAGTGTGCCTTTCTCCCTACCACTAAGATGAGATTCAACTCTAGCCATTGAAGTTTTCAAATCGTTGATGGCTTGAGATGAATTCTAGTTGAATTTTAGTTGTTCTTGCATGAACCCATCGATTTTATGAGAATTATTCTTGTTGTACTCAACTTGGGTCGAGACGAATGTACCCACTATTTCCTCAAGCGTAGCTTTTGGGTTATTATTTGCATTCTCTGATGGCCCATTCCTCCAACTGAAATTGGGATGGTTCCTCCAACCATAGTTATACGTGTTCGAGTTTGGATTGCTAAATGGTCGTTGATAATTATTTATGGAATTTGATTGTTCTTGTAGAACTTCCTGGAATGTAGAGATTGTAGGACAATCCTGTGTTGCATGTTGGTTACCGGAACAAATCCCACAAATATTTTCAACTTCCTTAGTCTCTTCTCCCTTCCCTAATTTCATGGCCTCAACTTTTCTTGTGAGGCTAGCTACGTGTACACTTATGTTATCTTCTTCGGAGATGACATAGATTCCTCCCTTTTCTCTTTGTTGGCTCATCTTAGGAATTTACTGGTTTAGTTATATCCCAAGATTGTGCATTCTCGGCTAAGATATCAAAATAGTCCCATGCTTCCTCGGCTTCCTTATTTATGAATTCTCCATTGCACATCATCTCTACGAATTGGCGCATGGGCGAAGTCAGTCCTTCATAGAAAAAGCTTATTACCGGCCAAATTTCGTAGTCATGATGTGGGCATGTGTTTAATAAGTCTTGAAACCTCTCCCAACATTGGAAGAAGGTCTCATCCTCTTTTTGCACAAAATTCATGATTAAGCGCCTCAACATATTTGTTTTATGAGTAGGGAAAAACTTTTTAATGAACTCCCTAGTCATCTCAGTCCATGTGCCGATTGATCTTGGCCATAATACATGGAGCCAAGCCTTAGCTTTCTCTTTAAGAGAAAAAGGAAATAACCTAAGTCTCACAACATCATCAGATACGTTTGCAAAGTGCAACGTGGCCTATCACCTCATCAAATTCCTTAAGATGTTGATATGCGCTCTCACTATCTAAACCAAGGAACTTGGGAAGGAGTTGGATTACTCCCGGTTTTAGATCAATATTCTCTACATTGGTTGAAAAAATTATGCATGAGGGAGTACTCGCTCTTGCAGGTTGCAAGTAATCACGTAAAGTTCTAGGTCGAAGAACATTCTCAACCTCATTCTCACCAGTTTCGATTTGGCCCAAATTTGATTGGCCATAGGGTTAGGTTGATTCTCAATCATACTATCTAACAAAATTGGAGAGTCTAAACATTTCTTAGCATGTGGTTCCTTATCAATCCCTTCAACAACTTTCCCCTTCACTAATGAGTCAGTTATTAGAATCCCGAACCCAATGTGGCATGCAAATCACATAAAAGTAAAAAATTGAAAAGGGTTAGAAAAATCTAATTGAAGTGACTTCTTCGACACCTAGAATACCTACAAACAAAGAAAAACAAAATAAACAAACCAAGTTAGTAGGACTCCTAAAAATCTCAAATAGAAACTATTTTTAGAAATTTTGTAAAAACCGTCGAAATTCCCCGGCAACGACGCAAAAAACTTGTTCAATTCCCCAAGTGTAGGTTGCGATGTAGTAATAATTCGGTAGAGACTGAGATCGTTCTCAGAGATTTGTTAGGAATTCACAAAATTACTTATAATATTCTCTAATTAAGAGCTAACCAAACATATTTCTAAAATTGAATATATAGAGAATTCTTAAACTAAAAGTGAATGTAATCAATATAAAAGAGCACTAGGGGTTCAAGGATCCACTTATAGCAATCCTTGATGCATAATTCACTATGGTTTCTCAATTACACAATAGAATCGAAATTAAATCCTATCTAGTCGGATGATAGAGCGATTGTAACATACAATCTGTCATATGTGTGATTATAAACACGATTCCCTCAATTCAAGTTAGGACTTGAGCACACTCAATTGCATAGGTCAATCCTAGTTTCAATAGATTAAGATCACAATCATAATCATCATTATACTCTGTCACAAAGCACAATTAGATCATGATTTGAACTTCATTCAAATCACATATACAATCAACACATAATTCAGAAATTAGAACAAAAAGGTAAAACTTTGGTTGAAGTTCCCACATGGAAATCCAAGTCTAGAGCGTATTGAATCCGATTCCTCAGAGCGTACAGGTCTAGAACTATGCAAAACAATTAAGAACTAAAGCAATTCTTCCAAATATCCATGAGCCATCACAAGATTAAGAAAAACTACTTAGAACTTTATTCAAACTTCTATAAACCATTGTTCTTCAATAAATCCAACTTGAAACCAAAACAAAATGAATTAAAGCATCTCAGATTCACTACAAGCTTCACCTCTTAGCCCTAGCTAAAAGGTTTAGCCGTTCATGATCCAAGGAAGCATGAAAACAACTAAAAACATAAAAATAGAAAACACAAACTAGAGGGAGTTGTGAAACTCCGAATCCGACTTCCGCTGCCTCCCACCTTCGTAGATCTCTTCTAGGATGCCCTAGCTATGATCCCTAGGTCCCCTTTTATAGTGGAGAGGCTCTACCACCTCAGAATCTTCCAGATTTGCAGTAGTACCTACGCACTTGCGCTAAAAAATTGGAGCTTCAAGAGGAAGCTCCTGAAATCTCACTGTAATACACTGGCCGACCGGTCTAAACCGGTCGGACTGGGCTGGCCGACCGGTCACGACTGGTCTAACCTGTCTATGGGGCATCCAGCGTGCAAGGATGAGGGGGGTAGGCCTTGGCCGACCGGTCAAGACCGGTCAGCCTCTTGTATTTTGAGTATAAAGAGCTAAAAGGGGGTGGCTGACCGGTCTAGACTGGTCGTGGCCCTCTTGGCCGATCGGTCAGGACTGGTCGGACTAGATTTTCTTCATTTTTCTTCTTTCCTTCTTCTTTCTTTGCCCTTCTTTCTTTCTTCTTTCTTTGGCCCACCTTGGATTTTCATCCCAGGCTCCTAAATGCAATCTTTTAACTATCGATCGAGCGAAGTCCGTCTCATTCCTGTAATCATAAAACCAAGCATTAGAACAGTCTTTAAGCCTGAAAACTATGCATAGTTAGTGATGAAATGGGGTTAGAATAGACACATTTAAGCACTCAACAAAGACTAACCTTTTGAGTTTTTATTCTCTGGATCTCTTCCTGAAGTCGTTTTGTTGCTTCATCACTTTTTTGTTTTTAGCTGAAGAGTTGGGATTGTGCTTCTTGCTTTCTCTTTAACTCTGAGACATGCAAATACTTTTTTGTTTTTAGCTCAAGAGTTGGGACTGTGCTTCTTGCTTTCTCTTTAACCCTGAGACATGCAAATACAAAAGGTGTTAGAAGTAGATAGGATGGCAAAAGGGCATAACAATTGTTGACTAACCTAAGATTTAAGAAAGTTCAACTTCTGAATATAATCATCCCTTAGCTTTTGAGCGTCATCATCAGAAGTAGCTAAAATAGTGTCAAGATTGCAACGCATACCCTCAATCTCTTTCTGTCATTAATGAATATAGATAATAAAGCATGCATGAATCTATACTAGAAGCACAAAAACAAGCAGTGAAAATAGGAAAGTTACTAGCAAAATTAACTTTCTTTTCCTGCTCCAACTCAAGCAAAATTTTCTTTTCCATCTTGGCCAGCTTGTTCGCCTACTTAGGAAGTGTACTGCCGACCAATGGACCCCACAAGATGGGTTCCAAAGACCGTCCATACAGTGGACCTGACACTCGATAGTCCACGGACAACAGTTCTAGTTGAATGCTCACTATTAATAATCAGGGATAAAGACAATAGTTCTGCAAACACACACACACACACACACACACACACACACACACAAATAAATAAATCAGAACCCAAAAAAAAACCCAAAATGCCAAGTTCAATCCTCCAAAAAATAAAACTCAACAACCGGTAATGCAAGGATAATCAATCTTATTTTTTGCAGCCCATTTTCCATACACAAGTCCCTCCAGATATCATGAGCCTATTTTCATACACAAGTGATCCCTCCAAATAGCATGATCCTATTTTCATACACGTCCCTCCGTTTTTGTGGGTGCCAATGTCCCAAAGAGCCTTTGTCGTGGTGGCAGGCCTTAATCTCATGCAAGACTGGCAATTGACTAACGTTGATGGTCTTAAACAAGCCAGCCAAGACGTGAAGATTATTTACCTTAAGTAGGCGACAATCGGATTCTAGTTGTTGCCGAGCAATGACCATTACTAGAGTGTTATGGAGGAGATGAAGAACTTTGCGAGTTCAAAGTGTTAATAGACTTAATTACCTAAGCTATAGGCATACATAAGAAAAGCTTTGACATATGGCATAGTTGCACCATTAACGAGGCCAATTGCTAGCCCATTGGTGTATGGAACGTGATCTAAAAATTAGACAAACCAGATGATCTTAGCCATCTGATTTTGATCTTAAGAGTTTTCCTTGGGTTTTTTCTTTTTTTTTTTCTTTTTTTTACTTGTAACCATCCATTTAAGAATCATCAATTGGGTGCTTAGGATTACTTGATGAGTGTGATTTTTGAAATATGCTCCATGAAAAATGTGCCCACAAATTTCATGGTCCGAATAGAGATGGGTCACACCACCTTACCATGTTCAAAATGTTAGTAAACTGTCATAGCGGTCCCAATTTAAGGGTATTTCACCATTTTCATGGCTAATGGCAACTCTTCCACCAAACGCATGGAAATTTTTTGTGTCAATCCAAACTGTTCAAATCATTAACCCAATTATAATTGGAGCCTAGAAAAAAGAAAGAAAGAAAGAAAGAAAGATAGATAGATGATGGTAATAATTGGGTCAGTCATTGTCTTTAAAGTCTTCCATTTAAGTATCCAACCATGGACATTCTTCAGCTAATTTTTTTCATATATTATGCAAAGAAGGATAGATCTTATTGCTGCAATGCATTTGATTTCATGTTCTTGAGAAATATTAAATGTAGAAAATAAGAGTATATGCACAAAAAACATGGGGGTAAGTCAATTGCCAGGTACAATTTTCTTGCTCAACACTTGAAAAAATTTTCTTGTTCATTATTGTATTTCTTCATTAACAGGTCATTTGGATGCTTGAAAATGGTTTAAGTGGTAAATGATTTACCCTCTCCTATTCGGCTATAAACTATAAATGATTCCCAAGTAAATGATTGCCTTTGTTTGGATAGCCCGAAAATTGTTTAAGTCCTGTAAATGAAGAGCTAATATTTCCATTTATTAAGTGGTAAATGGAGAAATTGTAAATAAAATCACAAAGCAATAAATCATTTAAAGTTAGCTCCATTTACAGACATCCAAATGATCTTTTACGTCTGAAAATGGGCTTCCATGGATTTCTTTTCCGAACTAAATCTTCCATGACTTTATATAATTTGGGAGCTTTCATGTCTAAAGGATTGCATCAACCAACAGGAAATGAAATGGATTGGTGGTGGGACCCTAACATACCGCCAAGATGTGGTTAGATAAAGACTCGATTTCTGGGTATATCATTCTTCTTCCAGCCCCCCTGTTTGAGATGAATTCTGCAAACACATGGTTCAAAATTGAGCAAGAATATCCAGGTAAAATTATCATGTAGATGAAAGGGCAATCTGAACTGGCCTAGTGCAACTATTGACATGTAAATTATCATGTTAAGGAAAGAATAATGCAAATATGTGCAGGAATGAGACATCATTTTCTATATGACATGTATAAATATTTGATATGCATTATGAATAGTATAGAATGAAAGAAAAGCCTGAGCTAACCTTTTCTTCCATCATCATCATCATCATCTAAGCCTTATCCAAACATAATGGGACCAGCTACAAGAATCTAGGTTGATCAGTGATCATAACCATTAATATGGTGGGCCACCACATATACAGGTAATAGCAAAAAAATAGCAATGATTACTAAATGTACACTCCTTACCACCTGGCCATTCTTAGTTTCATGAAAAAAAAAAAAAAAAAAATAGTTGGTAGCAGCAGGATAGTATGGGCCCTCACTTGATTCTCTTTACCTCTTTCACACCAACATTAGCCCTCGCTTCCCGATGTAGTCTAGTGCAACCTAAAGACAGAAGTGCAGATGCAAGGCCCATGTTAGTTAAGATACTTTACCATTGCTAATAAAGTTAATCACAACAATTAGTAAATCCCAACATGATGCATTGCAAAATTATCTAAACAATGGTTAGAACATTGCTTTGTACTGGGCGATCTCAGTGTTATATCTCTCTCTCTCTCTCTCTCTCTCTCTCTCTCTCTCTCTCTCTCTCTATATATATATATATATATATATATATATATATATATATATATATATATATATATATATATCATCTTTATTATCTATAACGGGGGGAGCCTTGGACATTTTTTCCCTCACAATTTGTGCTTGGATGCATTCGGAGCTTCAATTATTAGGGTACAAGAAAGGAATTTAATCTTTAACTTGGGGCAACTCATCATTTATAAAATGTAGTCCTTTGGCAAGTAGGGCTATCAACAGGCTAGGCTTAGGCTGTCTTCGGCTTGGATTTTGAACTCTTTGGGGCAGGCCTGTCTTTTGCCAAAGCTGTTACATCATTACAAAAATAAAAATAAAAAATTAGATAAAAACATTAGACATAATTTTTAAGAGCAATAACCAAACATTCTCAATAGTTGAAACAAGAAGTAACTAATCACAAACCATCATGATTCAAAACACCTATTGCAAAATCGAAAGTAGCTGGAAAGCAAAAGATTACCTTCTAGCATAAATATCCAGTAATGAATCAATCATCAATACTAACTTGTCTTGCAAATGCAAGCTATCTCATCAAACACATGCTGTGCACACAAACATTTCATCAAACACATGTTGTGAATACTTGAACATTCACAACAAACAATTAAAGGCAAGACTATTCTATACATGGCATACATTTATAAATTGAAAACTGTTAAACAGTGACATTTCATCAAACACATGTTGTCCACACTTAAACATTCACAACAAACAATTAAACAAGTCCCACATCTCTGAAAGGAGCAAGATCTGACTCTCTTGAATCCCACCCACCAAAGAAGAACCCAACTCTATACACAGATCTGAAGAAATCAGAAAATAAATGAGCTCGGATGAAAAAAAAAACTCTAAAAATCATAAATCAAATTAGTCCAGATGAAAAAAAAACTCCAAAAATAAAAAACTATGAACACCTACATGAAAAACCCCCAACACTAATCCATCAATAGAAACATACAAAATTAGAAATCCACCAAACAAAAGAACATATCTAGATCGGCCTATGAAACAAAAACCCCAAAAATCTATAACTCTAAATGGTGGAAACGAAAAGAAGAACCCTAAACCCCCACCAATCCATCAAAAGAAAATATGAAAAATCAAGAAACCCATGTAGATAATCAATCCACAAGGCCTATCAAACAAAAACCCAAAAAATCTAACTCTAAATGGTGATAAAGAAAAGAAAAACCCAAATCCCCACCAACCCATCAAAAGAAAATATAAAAAATCAAGAAATCCATCCTAGATAATCAACCCACATGAAATTCAACTTGAACAAAAAAGAAAGAAAGACAGAGAAGGAAGCTTTACCTATTTCGAAAAGAGGGTTTTGGAAGCCCTAGACATTCCTGAAAAAGGGTTTTGGAAAACCCCTCCTGAAAGTGCTATTAACTTTCTAAAATGGGCTCTGTTGCTGAAATCATGCTTTTTTGCATTTTTGTGACGCATTTTACGACGAATCAAATTCGTCGCAAACAAGTGCTTGGTTTAACGACGTACAAGTCCGTCGCTAATCGTTTTTGACGGGTCAAAATGGCGGGATTTACCGACAAATATAGTCCGTTGCAAGTCCAGTCGTTTCCCAATATTTTCCTACGGATTTGGTCGTCGAGAATTATACGACGGATTATATTCGTCGCTAATTATAGATTTGCAACGAATTTACGTCCGTCGCAAATCTTAGGACCATTCCCCGTCCTTTGAATTTGCTTTTATAGGTGAAGCGACAGACGTTTTACATTAGCGACGGACTTAGTTCGTCGTTACACCAAGCATTTTTGGGGATGGACATTGTCAGTCTAAAATTAACATTTTTGACATAGTGTAACAGCTGTACCACCACCATAAAATGTACTTTCAGACCAAAAAAATTTTAATTTTTTTTGTAGACTCCTAACTCATTCCCCAGCACCCCCATAAAAATTCCAAATCAATTCGATAGATAAATTAGGAAAATTTCTAACAATAGAGAAAACTCTGCACAAAATGCTACTGACGTGCTGTATTTTTTGACTTAATTAAGGCAGAAACATGTGTTACCATAGGAATTCTAATATGAGAAAAATTAGGGTTATTCCACACTTAACATACAGCTTACCTATAATTTCAGGAGAAACCGCGCCTGGTTTGAGAGAGAATTCTAAGAGTGCTTGTAAGTCCTACATTCTAAATTCAGAATTACCCTAGTCCTTTAGCCTTGGAACCTCCTTGATTAGACTTAATTTGTAAGCTTGTGCCTTAAAAGTGTTCCTTAGGTTTACTCATATGTCCTTGTGAATTTTCGGCCCAACTCTATTACTCTAGGTAGGTTATCACAACCATAGTATGTCACTTACCAATGCCTACATAGTCTTTAACCATGTTTGGCGATGAAAGTAAATAGGACCTTCTAAGGTTTTGACTTGTTGTATTGATGGATTTTATTTTGTGTGATTTTGTTGATATTTTTTATGCACATTTTGGGAGAGTACATAATGGTCCCCATGATGTTGACTAAATCAGCCACACGGGAGGGCGGAACTGTACCTAATACATTAAGGACTTGTTTGGGAGCTTGTAAATGGAAGTAAATGGGAAATGGATTTGGAGGTAAATGAATTAGGAGTAAATGTCTTTGCATAGTTATATTTGGATAGGAGTAAATGAAATGCATTTGAAATCAAAATATTCCGTTTGGATGGGAGTAGATGGGAGGAATTGGAATGCATTTGAAATTTCAATGTATTCACATAAATATATGTGATATCCCAAATTGACTTTAATATCCTAACTTAGTGTACTTATGTGATATTTAATAGAATGATTATAATAAGCCCATTGAAATGTATACTAAAACAAAAAATAAGGATATTTCGAGCCTCAGGTAGGCCACAAACGTAAGGATCACAAACAAGCAACTTGCGAATGTTTTTTAACCGTCTATTTAGATGGCCATTCTTTATATGATTTGGATCATTCTTTTGGTGTGATTTTAGTGATGTAGCCAATATTTGGATTGTCGAGGAGCATCATTAGCATGACACATGTATGGCAGGACATGTGCATAGTGGCACCTTTGTTTACACGTGTGACTCTCCGAGGGAGCTCAAAAAGGCATTTCACC
This sequence comes from Liriodendron chinense, assembly GCA_003013855.2. NCBI lineage: Eukaryota > Viridiplantae > Streptophyta > Magnoliopsida > Magnoliales > Magnoliaceae > Liriodendron > Liriodendron chinense. Next base: position 769,417 of record ML058376.1, read on the forward strand.
GTATTTATTGTTAGTGCACTTTTTTGTGGCATACTAGTGCACTATATTTGTCAATCACGTGAGTCCTTATATTGTAATGTCAGTTGAGCCTTGGCAAGCTGAAGACTGAAGATTCAAGTAGGACCAGAAACATCAAGGAAGAAGAACAGGTAAATGAGATGCCTTGGTGACCCTAACCCTTTGGACCAAAACACCCAAAACCTCTTAGATGACTTGGACCAACTAGGAATACCTTTAGTCGTCATCATTGGTCACTAGAACATCTTGAAAAACATGATAAATTAAAATAATTAAAGATGTGGAAGTTGCTGTAAAGAAAACTGCCCAAACAGTAATTTCCGATCGAACTCCGATCAATCGGAATTGATTTTCCAATCGATTGGAACACTATTCGATCGATCGAAGATTTTATCCAGCAACTTGATGATTCACTGGACTAATATTCCGATCAATCGGAACTATTTTCCGATCGATCGAAACTATGCTTTTATGCCCGTTATTTGACCGTTGGAGGAAATTTTGTAAATACGGGAGTTACGATTTTTGGGCTATTAGAGTGGATTTTGAGGATTTAGAAGCCACCGCCATTACTTATCATTTGGAGCTCTAATCCTAATCCATACAAGTCATTCTCCTTATGATTCATCATAAGCTTAAGGCATTCAATGCTAAAATAAGAATGGGCTTATTCTCTCTTAATTCCTATGAGTTTAGACACCTTGATCATAGTTAAATTCTCTGTCTAAACACCACCTAGGAGTCCAAATAGGTGTATCCTTCTAGGAAACACATTTCCTACCATTTGTAGAGGTTACAACATTCCCCAGCACATTGGGCATCTCCAATGGAGCATCACGTGCAAGGTAGCTGATCTTGGAGCTGAAGCATTGGCAAAATAGCGGCGTCAAAGATCGAGGGAGTATAAGGGGAACTGATTCAAGCACAGTAGAGCAAGAAGAAGCAACCCAAAGCAGTGCTATAACAGGGCTCAAATCCGACAAGTGAGTTGTCATTTTTAGAGTCTATCCACTCTTTTCCCTGTGGAAATTGAGTGTAGAGTTTGTTTATCAAACTTGATTTCTATGGTCGTTTGTCGATCCTTGGCTTATTAGTTGAGCCTAAAACGTAGGGACGTTTGCTGTTCCTTAGCATATTTGTCGGGCTTAAAATTCAGGGACGTTTACCGTTCATGGCATGTTTGGTGGGCATAAACAAGTTTCCAAGGGGAGCCACAAACATGGGTCTGAACGTGTAGGTTGGGAGGAACCTTGTAAACTCCCCGGTTGGGTAGATCCAAGTTAAAACACCTTGGTTGGGAAGAACTATATTTAAACTTTCCAGTGAATGTCGGTGTGCTCAAAGGGGTTAAGTACTTGAACTGGGAGTGGAGTAGACTTGAAGTCGAATCACTATACATCGTTGTGTTTGTGATTATATTTTAGCACATTTCTTATTATGCATTGTGTTTAATTGTTTAATTATGTATGTTTAATTATGAATGAATGTTAGGCACTTGATAGGTATATCCACATATATAACATGTACTTTCACTCTTTGAGTAGACTTAAGCTTAATTGATCCATCTTCATTTAAGTCTACTTGAGTTGCATAGACTAGACTCTTCATTGGTTTAATCTTTTATTAATCTATGCTTGCTTAGACTAGGTTGTTTATTGTTTAAACCATATGCTAGTCTTGTGATTGGACCCACTTAGGCTTGGAAGCTGAAGTGTTAATTACTTACTTTGTTTGAATTGATAAATTACATAACTAGGCGAAAAGAATTTTAAAAGGTCCTAATCACCCCCCTCTAGGACTTAGCCATAATTTTAGTTGCTCATTAAGCTTTCGCACGCGTATACATAAGGTGTCGTATTAGACCACTCGACGTAATTTCATTTGGTATCAGACTGGGTTACTCTTCAAGGACTTAACCGTCTAGAGTGAGATCTGATACTAGAGCACTAGCATCATGACTACCCAAGATGGAATATTGCCAACCATCCACCATACTTTGACGGGTCCAATTATGCCTATTGAAAGGCTAGAATGAGGAATTTTTCTCCAATCCATGGAATGATCCGTATGGGCAACAACATGAAATGGATATTACTTGCCCATGGAACAAGTGGAGATTGATGGTAAGATCATTGTCATTCCCAAAGATGATGAAAAATGGAATGACAATGAGAGAGCTCAATATGTGGCAAATGCCAAAGCTCTCAACGCGATTTTCTGTGCGGTTTCTCCGAAAGAATTTCAGCTCATTCTCACATGCGTTACTGTAAAAGAAGCAGTGAGATATATTTGAGGTAATCCACGAGGGAACTAGCACAGTAAGACACTCGAAGCTTTAGCTCTTAACCACCAAACTTGAAAATATTAGGATGGAAGAGACTAAAACTTTCATGGAGTTTTATACTAAACTTTCTGATATTTGCAACTCCATGTTTGCCTTAGGAAACGGGTTCCTGTAACTGCCCCAGATTTTCGAGATTTATTCGAAAAATTTTTAAAATTCATTTTTAATTTATTTTTATTAATTATCGTACATTTACCGTTGATTTGCAAATAGCGGGACATCCCTAGGAGATCCGATAGGGGACCCTTTACAAAAGTTCCTTAAAATGATCCCATAAACATCGTAGAAAGATCAGATTTCAAAAATCACATACTTTTCAAATAATTACGAAAATGCCATTAGTTAAACTTAAGTTAAGATGCCATTTTTAAGTATTATAGTTTCTGACGATCACTTTAACGGAAAACCCTGGATTTAAGATTTTAGGCACATATTAACCATACATGTTAAATTTCAGCCCTTAAATCATAGTAGAAGTGGTCAAATTATCAAATTAGCCCCTTAACCCTTGATTTTCATATCCATCGAGTGAGGAAAGTAGATGGTTAGTCGTAGTCGAATATTTCTCTTCATATGAGTGACTTTGATCATCTTTATCATAGACCAATAGTGTGATTTGAGTGCCCCACCTTGATAAGCCTCTTTCTTATGCGCGAAGTTATCCCGTTTTAGAAATTAACGAGTTACCAACTCTTTTTAAATCTGAACCTTTCAATTTACCCACTTATCACCGTTAATCGCTTCTCAAATTTGGACCAACCATTATACTCATATGACTACGAGTTTATACAAAATTTGGACCCCGATCTATAATCCTACACCGTTGAACCAAAAAGCCAGCCCCTTCCTCTTCCGTCAAAAGTTGAAATTTCAAGCATTTCTCATCATCAATCAACCACTAAACTTTGTACAATTGTTTGCCTATCATGAATACATATTTTTTCAAAATTTGGGCCCTGATCATCAAGCGTAGACCATTAATTGAGATCTAGCACATTTTAGCACCCATTAGGCCATTTTCAAGGATTGGCCAATTTAGAATGTGGATCATCAAGAAATTTACGTATTCTGACCCTACTCTTCGAACTTGATAAGATGAAAAGATTGGAATTGATCAAAGATCATCTGAATATTGAGATTTGAGAAACCCACCTCAAGAGGTTGTTACACACTCGCGTGCACATCCCTCTCCATATTTCTACTACGCACATCCAAATCCTTCTCCTAACCCTAGCCTCCATGCCCTAGAGAAAGAGACAAGAGAGAGAGAGAGAGAGATAGAGTTATTTCTCATATTTTTTCCAGCGGCTAGGATCTTCTACAACCCTCTTCTTCTAAGTCTATCCTAAGGTGAGGATTTTCCTTCAAGCCTTTCATTAATAATACCACGATTATCATAAGTTTCTTTTGTGGCATGTGAAGTTATTTTGTTTTGAATTGCTTATCCACATAACATGAAGTTTAAGGTAGGATTTGTAATGAATACCATTATATAACGATGTGATTCCTTGTTTAGATTTTTTACTAAGAAGCATGTATATTTGTGTTATTTATCTTTGTGAAATATATGCCCTTATTTCTTAGTCTATGTGTTATAAGTAATATTAGTTTTCATATTGTGATATATATAAAATATATGTATAAGATCATCATATAGACATCCCATTATTGTATACTCTTTGTCCCTAAGTTGGCAAAATTATTCGATGTAGAGAGATGGAACCCATGAGAGGTGTCTATGATAGAAGAATATATCTTGACTTAACTGAGAGAATGAAGTGATTGTTTGTTAATGGATCCTTACATGTACATGATGCTTCATTGGATCCATTTACATTATATGAGTATTTTAATGAATTTGGTCATGATGTACAACATTGGCTTTTTGAGATATGATGAAATCATAAAACAGGACAATGAGTGGACACTAATGGTATACAAATTCTCATGAGCCGGGGTTGGTACCATGAACACTAAGCCCGAGCTGTCGGCCTATGCTGGGTCACTTGTGACTCCCCATAGTGACCATTGAGTTTTATTTAAATTGGTTGTATGCGAAAACACTTAAATAAAGGTGAAATTAAAGTCACGCATTCACTTGGCTCCATGTGGGTGTACGGAATTGAGAATAGGCTAGAGCGTCCTACTTCTCCCGTACACTGTCACGTGTAGATTTGGGCTATGAGTGTCCCGTTTCTCACGTGGTCGGGCCAAAATATGGGCTTGTGCGTCCCAGGAACCTCTGATAACTAGTGGCTAGCGTGAAGTCGTAATAGGGAGTCTCCCACTTCATGTATTGTGATTCTAGCCAGGGTACCTTAGCCAGAGCATGCATTCCATGCATCGCATTAACAAAGATTTTTACTTGATTGTTTTGTTTGAATAAAGATATTATTGTGTTGCGTTACTCTGAGTTTTTAACATTGTTATTCTTGATAGTCTTGGAGGGAATATTCTCCACTATGATAGCGTTTAACGCTATCCCAAACACAATTTAGATGATGCAGGTGAAGATCCAGGTATTGAACCCGATTTTTTAAGGAAAAGTGTTCGATGGTTCGTACGATCACATGGCGGATGACGATGTTAGAGAAACTTAGTTGGTGTTATCATTTATTAAATATTTCTTTTGAGTAGTTGATACATTTATGGAATTGTAATATGTCTTCAAGAGAAGACATGGTTTTATATTTTAATTAATCAGTATGGATATTGGTTGGTTCCCTTATTTAAACATTGATGATGACATAGTAAGTTTAATAGAATAAGATGATAATTGGTTCCGCCATTGTGCTTGAATGCTATATTTTATTATTTAAAAAATTAGTTATTCCATAAATTACTTCGGAATTCGGCCGTAGTGTTATACACGAGAGTCGAAAATCTCGAGTCGTTACTAGTTGGTATTAGAGCACAATCGGGACCTCTAGGTGAGAAGCCCGACCATTTTCATAATAAATATCCCTTAGGGCTTAGATTCCCATGAAATAGAAACAAAAACACCTAGGTTCATCCCCCATTAGATGCATGTGATGTTATGAATATAGTGACTCAAACTTAGGCCCCTTAAAATCATTAAGATAGTCGATGAACGTAAAAATATGAAATTTTATGATTTTTAGGAAGTGGATTCTCACTTTCTCTAGAAGTTTTATAGCTCTCATCATTTTCTCATATTTAGATCAGCGTTACGCTGAGTCATGGGATTTATCTCCCTCAAATTTTAAGGATAACTATTTTATTTTGAATTGTTTTTGTTAAGGATAAATTTCCTGACCCTTCGGCAATGTCACCACTAAGAATTATATTTTCAAAATAGAAAAAATTTTGAGAATTTTTGTACATATTTCTAACTCATCACCCAACACTCTTATAAAATTTCAAATTAATCCAATATTTAGATAAATCATCAAAATTCTATTAGTAGAGAAAATCTTGCGCTGGAAACTGCTGGACTGTTATGTTTTTCAGACTTTTAGAGGTCAGAATCATATCTTACCATAAAAATTTCATCTTGAGAAAAATTTGAGTGATTCTTCACCTAACCTTCAGATTACCCTCCAAATGTCAGGCAAAAAGCACGTTCAGTTTAAGAGATAAAATTCTAAGAGCGCTTATAAGTCCTGTGTTCCAGATTCGACACTATCCTAGTTCCTTAGCTTTGAAAACCTCTAAACCCCTTGTTTAGACTTAGTTATCAAAAGATGGCACCCTTAGAAGTATTCCCTAGTATATGCTCATACATCCCTATGAATTTTAGGCCCAACCCTCTTACTTAAAGTAGATTATCGTAACCATAAAATGCCATTTACCAATCCCTCACATAAATCTTCGACCATGTCTAACAATGAAAGTAAATAGGATCTCGTAAAGTTTTAATGTTTTGTATTGTTGGATTTTAATTTACGTGATCTTCGTTGATTTTATTTTTGTTGGAGAATACATGAAAGTCCCCACAATGTTAGACTAAATCGGCCGCACGGGAGGGCAGAACCGTACCTAATATATTGTGTAAAGGATTGAATCCTCGTTCAAATCCCGAGGGTCGACACTCGGAATTTCGAATGGATACTAATGAACTCAATGCTCAAATGCGAGTAGAAGATCTAAGTATCGGATCCGAATCTACTTGAACTGTTCACCCGTGGTGTCGACATAATACAAATCGCATCCTTGTTCTAACTGGACGACTTTTGTGCATTCTCTTGGAATGTGTGCAATTGTTTTCTTTGGATGACTAAAATAAGATAGATGTATAGACGACCCTAGGACGTAGAAGCTTAGCCACTTAGACCCTATACAGAGTCAGAATACGGTAACCCTAACCTCACCTTTTTGTCGCACTTTCAGCTATTAAAGAACTGTCAATGATATCTCATTCACTTTGTTATCCGCTTGTTTATCCACTCATTCAAGTGACCATCCGATCATGCCAACCTAATCAAACCCAGATCTATCTTTTAAACTCTTGATCAGTCATTTCGTTAGCTATCAGACATCCTTGATAATTATCTAACCCTAATCATCTTAGATGCTTGATTATAAGAGTACCTATCCCAAATCTAAGAAATATTAGGGCGCTAGATGATTGAATAATTTGAGAGACCAATCAATATATTCAGAACCATCTAGGAATCAGAGTGCGCAGTGGAAGCATGATAGGAAAGAAATTTGGGGGAGCTTGTAAAAATCGATGTCGAGTACGGATTTATTTTTAAGGGGGGTGGATTGTGATCGCGTTTGACCCGGAATAGTTCAGAAAGTTAGGCGAGAAGTTATGAAGTGAGATTGCCCTCAATCTTTTATCGACGATGCTTAGGAAACTTCGGGGACGAAGTTCGCTTTTAAGGGGGGTGGTTTGTAACGCCCCAGATTTTCGAAATTTATTTGAAAATTTTTAAAAATTCATTTTTAATTTATTTTTTATTACTTATCGTACATTTACCGTTGATTTGCGAATAGCGGGACATCCGTAGGAGATCCGATAGGGGATCCTTTACAAAAGTTTCTTAAAACGATCACATAAACATCGTAGAAAGATCAGATTTCAAAAATCACGCACTTTTCAAATAATTATGAAAATGCCATTAGTTAAACTTAAGTTAAGATGCCATTTTTAAGTATTATAGTTTCTGACGATCACTTTAACGGAAAATCCTGAATTTAAAATTTTAGGCACATATTAACCATACATGTTAAATTTCAGCCCTTAAATCATAGTAGAAGTGGTCAAATTGTCAAATCAGCCCTCTTAACCCTTGATTTTCATGTCCATCGAGTGAGGAAAGTAGATGGTTAGTCGTAGTCGAATATTTCTCTTCATATGAGTGACTTTGATCGTCTTTATCATGGACCAATAGTGTGATTTGAGTGTCCCCACCTTGATAAGCCTCTTTCTTATGCGCGAAGTTATCCCGTTTTAGAAATTAACGAGTTACCAACTCTTTTTAAATCTGAACCTTTCAATTTACCCACTTATCACCATCAATAGCTTCTTAAATTTGGACCACCCATTATACTCATATGACTATGAGTTTATACAAAATTTGGACCCCAATCTATAATCCTACACCGTTAAACCACAAAGCCAGCCCCTACCTTTTTCGCCAAAAGTTTAAATTTCAGATCTAGGCATTTCTCATCATCAATCAACCACTAAAATTTGTACAATTGTTTGCCAATCATGAATACATATTTTTCTAAAATTTGGGCCCTGATCATCAAGCGTAGACCATTAATTGAGATATAGCACATTTTAGCACCCGTTAGGCCATTTTTAAGGATTGGCCAATCTAGAATGTGGATCATCAAGAAATTTACGTATTCTGACCCTACTCTTCGAACTTAATAAGATGAATGGATTGGAATTGATCAAAGATCATCCGAATATTGAGATTTGAGAAACCCACCTCAAGAGGTTGTTACACAAGACCTCGCGTGCACATCCCTCTCCATATTTCTACTACGCACCTCCAAATCCTTCTCCTAACCCTAGCCTCCATGCCCTAGAGAAAGAGAGAAGAGAAGAGAGAGAGAGAGAGAGAGAGAGAGAGAGAGAGAGAGTTCTTTCTCATATTTTTTCCAGTTGCTAGGATCTTTTACAACCCTCTTCTTCTAAGCCCATCCTAAGGTGAGGATTTTCCTTCAAACCTTTCATTAATAATACCATGATTATCATAAGTTTCTTTTGTGGCATGTGAAGTTATTTTGTTTTGAATTGCTTATCCACATAACATGAAGTTTAAGGTAGGATTTGTAATGAATATCATTATATAACAATGTGATTCCTTGTTTAGATTTTTTACTAAGAAGCATGTGTATTTGTGTTATTTATGTTTGTGAAATATATACCCTTATTTTCTTAGTCTATGTGTTACAAGTAACATTGGTTTTCATAGTGTGATATATATGAAATATATATATAAGATCATCATATAGACATCCCATTATTGTATACTCTTTGTCCCTAAGTTGGTAAAATTATTCGATGTAGAGAGATGGAACCCGTGAGAGGTATCCATGATGGAAGAATATATCTTGACTTAACTGAGAGAATGAAGTGATTGTTTGTTAATGGATCCTTACATGTACATGATGCTTAATTGGATTCATTTACATTACATGAGTATTTTAATGAATTTGGTCATGATGTACAACATTGGCTTTTTGAAATATGATGAAATCATAAAACGGGACAATGAGTGGACACTAATGGTATACAAATTCTCATGAGCCAGGGTTGGTGCCATGGACATTAAGCTCGAGCTGTCGGCCTATGCTGGGTCACTTGTGACTCCCCATAGTGACCATTGAGTTTTATTTAAATTGGTTGCATGCGAAAACACTTAAATAAATGTGAAACTAAAGTCACGCATTCACTTGGCTCCATGTGGGTGTACGGAATTGAGAATAGGCTAGAGCGTCCTACTTCTCCGTACATTGTCACGTGTAGATTTGGGCTATGAGTGTCTCGTTTCTCACGTGGTCGGGTAAAACTATGGGCTTGTGCGTCCCAAGAACCTCTGGTAACTAGTGGCTAGCATGAAGTCGTAATAGGGAGTCTCCCACTTCATGTATTGTGATTCTAGCCAGGGTACCTTAGCCAGAGCGTGCATTCAATGCATCGCATTAACAAAGATTTTTACTTGATTGTTTTGTTTAAATAAAGATATTATTGTGTTGCGTTAATCTGAGTTTTTAACATTGTTATTCTTGATAGTCTTGGAGGGAATATTTCCCACTATGATAGCGTTTAACGCTATCCCAAATACAATTTAGATGATGCAGGTGAAGATTCAGGTATTGAACCTGATTTTTAAGGAAAAGAGTTCGATGGTTCGTACGATCACATGGCGGATGACGATGTTAGAGAAACTTAGTTGGTGTTATCATTTATTAAATATTTCTTTTGAGTAGTTGATACATTTATGGAATTGTAATAAGTCTTCAAGAGAAGACATGGTTTTGTACCTTAATTAATCAGTATGGATATTGGTTGGTTCCCTTATTTAAACATTGATAATGACGTAGTAAGTTTGATAGTATAAGATGATAATTATTTCTGCCATTGTGCTTGAATGATATATTTTATTATTTGAAAAATTAGTTATTCCATAAATTACTTGGGAATTCGGCCGTCGTGTTATACACGAGAGTTGAAAATTTCGGGTCGTTACAGTTCCGGAAGGAAGGATGTGTAAAAAAATACTTAAGTCCCTCCCGGAAAGATTTGGTACCAAGGTAGTAGCCTTAGAGGAGTGTCGAGACATAGATAACATGAAAGTAGAAGAACTTATAGGTTCCCTACAAACTCATGAACTACACTTTAGAGTCCCCTCTAAGAAGAAATACGTCACTTTGAAATCTTCACATAGACACTCACATAAGCAAAAGAAAATTAAAAGTGAGTCGTTCGAAGATAGCGATAATGAGGATGATGAAAAAGAAAAAATAAACAAAAAATTAAAAAGATTCCTCAAATTTGATAGAGGGAGTAGCTGTGACAAGAATGACAAGAATAATGATAAATATAAAGGGAAATTATCCCAATCTTCATCCGTCCGATGTTACGGTTGCAGTCAACATGGCCACATTGCCCCAGATTATCTGAAAGCGCCTAAATCGAAGGGTAAAAAGGCCATGGTAGCCATGTGGGATGATACGGAGGAGTCAAATTCTTAATCTAGTGACTCCACTAGTGATGAGAGACAAAATATAGTGAGAGCTCTCATAGCTTCCACCACTACCCCTCTTCCCCCTAATCTAAGAGAGGATCCCGACCGCTTTTCCTTCTAGGAGTAGAAGGAGTTCCCAACCCCTCACCTCATGTCACATTCTATAAGGGTGTTGAGAAAATTAGTTACCCTTAGGCTAATCAAACTAAACATAGTTAGTAAGGGTAGCTAGAAATGCTTCAATAGAAAAATCTTAAGATTTTAGCCTCATTTTTGTGTGTGTGGGTAAATCAAAGGATACAAGCCTCATTAGCCCAAATTTTGATAATTTAGCTTTGCTTTTATTTGATATATTTGCTGCTAGATTATCATCCGGCTTAGATTAGATAATCTTGCTGAATTTCATGCTTAATTGCATGCTAATCTTTGATTAAGTTTAGTCATGTTGTACATCATTTGAGGAGGTTGGTTGATTGGGCTATAAACCCTTTAGCTTTAATGGTTAACGTATATCATAAATGACCAATTGTACATAATTAACTATGCTTAGAATAACATATTTTCTTGTTAATCATGTTCCCATGCATGCTCCATTTTTTATAATGTTCATGCACCCTACACTCTCTCTAGTTAGTATGTTTTTATAGTTATAACTGTGACATACTAACCTCTCTTACCTTAACCTTAATTGATGTATCATTAAGGGGGAGAGATTGGTTTGTCAATTGCTGACAAAAGGGAGAGAAAGATCGTCCCACCAAAATAAATTTTCTGTTTTGTGTTTCAGGGATTGACAGGTTATGGGGGAGCAATCAAGAGGAGCTTTCTAGTTTACATGTCTTAGTGTATTTCGAGTTGTAATGTTTACTTTCCTTTGACATGTAATTTATTTTATGTTTTGGTAATGTCATTAGTACGAACCATGACATGGGTCTTAGGTTAGGTTTTTGTCACGTAATTGACAAAGGGGGAGAATGTTAGTGCACTTTTCTGTGGCATACTAGTGCACCGTATTTGTCAATCACGTGAGTCCTTGCGTTGTAATGTCGGTTGACCCTTGACAAGCCGAAGAACGAAGATTCAAGTGGACTAGAAGCATCAAGGAAGAAGAACAGGTAAATGAGATGCCTTAGTGACCCTAACCCTTTGGACCAAAACACCCAAAACCTCTTTAGATGACTTGGACCAACTAGGAATACCTTTAGTCATCATCATTAGTCTTAAAACACCTTGAAAAACATGATAAATTAGAATAATTAAAGAGGTAAAAGTTGCTCTAAAGAAAACTGCCCAAACAACAATTTCTACGCACATCCACACACACAACATGTACTTTCACTCCTTGAGTAGACTTGAGCTTAATTGATCCATCCTCATTTAAGTCTACTTGAGTTTCATAGATTAGGTTCTTCATTAGTTTAATCTTTTATTAATATATGCTTGCTTAAACTAGGTTGTTTATTGTTTAAACCATATACTAGTCTTGTGATTGGATCCCACTCAGGCTTGGAAGCCAAAGTGTTAACTGCTTACTTAGTTTGAATTGATAAATTGCATAAGTAAGCGAAAAGAATTTCAAAATGTCCTAATCACCCCCTTTAGGAGATAGCTATAATTTTAGTTGCTCTTTAAGCTTCCGCACACGTTTACGTAGGGTGTTGTGTTAGACCACCAGACGTAATTTCATTTACTTCCAAATTCTCTCTCGTAGAGAGGATTTCATTTACATGCACATTTACTCCCATTTCATTTCATTTACTCTCATTTACTTCCATCCAAACACACCCCAAATACTATTTACCTCCATTTACTTCAAATTCCACCCATTTACCTCCATTTACTCCTATCCAAATGGCCCCTAAGTAAGCAATTGAATCCACATTCAAATCTTGAGGGTCAATACTCGGAATTTCGAATGGGTATTAATGAACTCAATGCTCAATGTGAGTAAAAGATCTAAGTATCGGATTCGAATCTACTTGAATTGTTCACCCGTGATGTCGACACCATACGAACCACACTTATGACTTAGCTTGGGGATATTTGTGTATTCTCTTGAGATGAGTGTGTGTTTTTCTTTTATGATGACTAGTGTGAGATAGACATATAAACAACCGTAAGGCATATAAACTAGGCCGCCTAAACCTTAATATGAGTTAAACTTCGGTATTTCCTAACCTCATCTTTTCGTCGCATGTTTAGCCATCAAAGAACAGTTAGTGATATCTCATCCGCTTGGTTACCCGCCCTGCTTATCTACTCCTTAACATGACCTTGTGATCATGCCTACCTAATCAAACCCGAATCCATCCTTTTAGACCCCCAATTGATTTATCTTAGATATCGAGCAAACATCCTTGGTAATTATTTAACCCTAACCATCTTCCTAGATCCTTGACTGTGGAGCACCCCTAGACCTGAGAAATAGTAGGGCGTTAGATGATTGATTGGTTTAGAGGACCCATTGATATAAACTGAACCATCTAGGAATCAGAGTGCGCTATGGAAGCGTATCAAGCCAGAAATTGGAGAGCTTGTAAAATCAACCTCGAAGTCGGAAAACTTATTTTAAGGGGGGTAGAATGTGATGACCAAGATTGTAATTAACCTAGAATAGATAAAGATAACTAAAGACATGAAAGAGTATCCGAGTCGAACAACATAATAAGGCAGGAGACGCATCCAAGCGAAGAGAGAATAACTGCAATTTTTTGACGACAACGCTTAGGAAACTTTAGGGACGAAGTTTTTTTCTTCAAGGGGGGTGGATTGTAACGCCCCGAATTTTCAAGATTCATTTGAAAAATTTTGAAAATTTATTTTAGTTTAGTTTAATTAAATAGCAAGCATTTACTTTATTTTGAAAATAATGGACCATCCGTGAGAGTTTTGATGGGTGACCCTTTACAAAAATTATTTAGAATAATTCCATGAACGATGTAGAATGGATAGATTTCTCAAAAATCATATTTTCTGATAATTACAATAATACTCTTGTATCCTCTAATTCGCGATTTATGATCAATTGGATATGTAGTTTTCGAATCCAGTCTGAAAGGTAAGCGTAATTTTAGGTGTATAACAATGTTGTATAGATAAATTTTCAAGTAGAACCCATGATCATGGAAATCTTAACCTGGAGCATCTGTAGCAATTGATCGAGGAATGTAGTTGGAAAAGTAACTATACAAAATCGATTATCTTAGTGGTAAACCATTATCCTAAAATTTGTATGATTATCCAATGCGTATAAATATGAAATCCTAAGTGCCCAAAAATATTAATGGCTCACCTTAACCTAGATCCTTGATTTCTAGTTCAGATGGTTCCCATGATTTGATTGATATGAAATTTTATACCATGCCTATCTATCATAAATGAATCACACACGTCGAATTTCAACCTTTAGATCATAGTATAAATGACCTAATTAGTGAATCAGCCCCTTAACCCTTGATTTTAATGTCCAACGAGTGAGGAAAGTGGATGATTAGTTGTAGTCAAATATTTCCCTTCGTGTGAGTGACTTAGATCATTTATATCATGGGCCAACAGTGTGATTTAAGTGCCCCATATTAATAACCATCTTTCTTAAGCCGAAGTTATCTCATTTTAGGAAATAACGAGTTATTAACTCCTTTTAAATCTGGACCTTTCAATTAACACACTTCCTACCGTCAATTGTAACTCAAATTTGGAACATATATTGGCCTCATATGACTACGGGACTCCACAAAATTTGGACCTAAATCTATAATCTTATACCGTTGAACCACAAAGCCAGCCTCTTCATTTTCTACTGAAAGTTGGAATTTTAGATTTAGGTATTTCCTACCACCGATTAATCAAAAAATTTTGTCCAATCATTTGCTTATCATGACTACGCATTTCTCCCAATTTTGGTCCCTGATCATTAAGTGTACACCGTTAATTGAGATCAAGCCTGTTTTAGTACATGTCAGGCTAATTTCAAAGATCGACCAATCTAGAAAGTGGATCGCCAAGAAAATTACGCATTACGACTCATCTTTTAATGCCAAATCAGATTAGTAGTATGGATTTCACAAAGTATCATCATGGATATCATAATGGGGATCGTCAAAGCATTGAACATCTACCTTCATGCGCATGAGGCGTTATACATGAGAGAAAGTCTTGTTAACGTGTGTTATAGAGAAAACCTAAAAAATTCAGCCATCTCTACCCCCTTGCACGTCCAAACCCTAGGGGAGGAGAGAGAGAGAGAGAGGGGGGGGGGGGGGGGGGGGGGGGGGGGGGGGGGAGTTCTCTGATTTTCCAACAATATACTCAGCATCTTCAACCTCCGAGTGTGTCCTTCCAAGAGGTGAGGATTTTTTCTTCAAGCCATTCATAGTTTTCTCTTATTTTTCTAAGTTTCCTTTAATATAGATCGTATTTATTGGATTTGTGTGGATGATTCATATTATGTGTTGATAATCATAAAATTATCGTTAAGTTCCATTATATTATCTTGTGGTATACGTATATGGATGTTTGCATGTGAAAACATAAATATTTTCATGTTTCTGTAAGAACTATGCATAGATTTATCTTAATTCGTGTTATATATGTGCTAATGATGTTTATGATGTTACATGTATTGTGTAAACGAGATTATTTATATGAGTGTTGCACTAATGTACACTCCTTGTTCATATGTTGGTGAAATCACATGACATAGAGAGATGGAACCCACGTGGGGTATCAATGATGGAAATATGTATCTTGACTTGATTATAAGATTACAATGAATGTGTGCCAAGGGATCCTTATGATTTTATGTTTCTTAAAATGGATCCATGTGCTATTCTTGATGATTTTGGCTATGTTGAACAATATGGGCTCTTGGAACAGATTGTATTATAAGCCGGGACAAGGAGTGAACATTGATGGTATATGAATCTCATAAGCCGAGGTTGGTGCTATGGACACTAAGCCCGAGCTGTCGGCCTATATTGGGTTGCTTGCGACTCTCCATAGTGACAATTGAGTTATATTTAAAACGGATGTATGTGAAACTACTTAACTAAAGGTAAAATTAATTTCATGCACTCACTTGGCTCCATGTGGGTATATAGAATTGGGAATAGGCTAGAACGTCCTACTTCTCCCATACACTGTCTTGTGAGATTTGGGTTATGAGCATCTCACTTCTTACTTGGTCGGGCAAAACTATGGGCTTGTGTATTTCAGAAACCTCTAGTGATTAGTGGCTAACGTGAAGTCGTAATAGCGAGTTTTCCTCTTCATGTATTATGATTCTAGTTAGGGTGCTTTAGCCAAAGCATACATTTCATACATCGCATTAATAAGATTTTCTTTGTATGTTTTGACTTAGTTAATATTTTATTTCTGCTTGCGTATACTCTGTGTTATCATTGTTATCATGATTGTCTTGGGGGGATATACTCATTATGATATCGATTAACGCTATCCAAACACATCCTAGGTGATCCAGGTAAAGATTTAGTAGATGAACCGAATTATATGAAGGTTTGTGGCAACAGATGACGGATGACGTAGTCGGAGCGGCGTTATGAAGATTTTACCTGTTTATGTATTTTAGAATAGTTTTCTACTTTAAGCAAAATTGTAATAAGACTTTATAATGAATGCGATAATTAAATATGTTATTTGATTCACTTTCAATGACATTTTGTTGTTAACCTAGTATAGAAATTTATGGAATAAGATAATTTGTTCCTGTCACTGTGCTTGAAAGCTACAAGTATTAAATGTTTGAATGATTAATGGAATGTAGAGGATTTTGTCCTTCGCGCATTTCAGTTAACACCTGAAAACTTGGCTCATCGCGGTATCCACGAGAGTCGAAAATCTCGGGGCATTACACTCCTTGTTTCACAGACTCCAGCTAATTAGACAACAAAACAAATTAAGAAAAAAGAAACAAAAATAACTACAAAGGGAACCTCCATAGCCTACTCCCTTTCACAAACTCTCACCACTGATTGATGCCAATAATAACAAAAACAACAAGCAATACAAGTTACCTTTAGCATGCATAGTGGCTAGAGTATTATAAACAAAAATCCTTTTTTTAACAAGAACTTTGTCGTAGTTTAGCCAGAGATTTTCGTCTTCACCAGAAAGTGGGAAAACAACCCTTATAACTATCAAATGTCGAAGAATGCTTGGCATTGTCCCCTTCTCTTGTTGTGCTCCCCTTCAACTTCATCTGCAAGCTACTGAAAACACTGAAGAAAGATAGAGATAAGAAAGAGGCCAGAAAATGCCTTTACCCGCCTATGGGACCGACCTTGTGAACTGATCCACGTATTCTAACCCACCCCTCCTATTCTGTGGGGCCAACTAGATAGTATCAGAGGGGATCTAAGCTGTCTAGATGGAATGGGCTATAATTTCAAGCCGTCGGACGAAATTTGAGAGTAGAACTCATCGTGGATGGACCACAATAGTGGAACGGTCTGAATTAATGCACGGTTGTAGTCCATCGACAGTTCCAATTTTTTTTTTTTTAAATGACCCTTTGGAAGGTGCACGACTATCCAAATAAAGTGGACGGGTCAGATCAATCGAGGGGTGGCCCCAACTGTTGATATAGTGGGACCCACGCCCCACGCGCAAAAGGGCTCCTCGACTTCCGCGTCGTGCTACCGCCATATGCATTGGTGGCTGTGTAGAGGGGCATTTTGGTTAGGGAAAAGGGCCAATAGTGTTAGGGGGCTAGATAAATAAAGGGCTCTAACACTATGGCCAGCATCACAAATAATGTCATACATTAGGGCTTTTTCAACTATTATGCCCCATAATGGTGCAACCACTGTGATCTAGTTAGGTCGACTGTGGGAATGATGCCCAAGATCAGGGCCAATAATCAAGTGGGCCACATTTGCACGAGAAAAATGGCTTGTTAGAAAACTACGCATCCAGTGGATTGGCCTGATTGTAAGGCCTAAACATGTCTCTAGTGGACCCACCTGATGAACTGCCTGGTCACACACGTAAGCACGTGGGAGCAAAGTCACTCTTTATCTCACACGGGAGAAACAGTCCCCAAGCATACGCGCATGGTACACTCGCCATTCATTTGAGAGCCATCCAAGATGGGACCCACAGCGCCTCTAGTCGTGTATCACGGTCGACACGCTAATGTCATCAACTTTTCTACACATTTCTGGGTAAAAGCTCATAAAATTGGCAAGTTCATAGAATTGGGGACGCGCGTTGAATACCGACACTGCCAGTAGCACGTGGCTACTACGTGTTACTGTACGGTGCTTTGTGGGCCTACCATGATGTATGTGTTTTATACACGCTGCCATCATTTTACCAAGGTAGATCACACCATTGAAAACAGTGGTGATTGAACGACCACCGTCAAAAATTTCATAGGACCCACTGAATGTTTATTTGCCATCCACCTTGTTGATTAGGGAACACAGAGTTGGATGGAGGGAAAACATAAGTATCAGTTTGATCCAAACCTTTTTTGGCTTCAGCAAGTTTTCAATATTGGTCGTTCAATCACCACTATTTCCCATGTGGCCCAGTGAAGCATTCAATGGTGGTCGATCAATCACCACTGTTTCCAATGGTGTGGTCTACCTGAGAATTGCATCTGCCTCATTTTAGGGCTCATGCCCTAAAATTAGCTGAAAAAAATAGATGGACAGTGCGGACTGAAACACCCTACAGAGCACCATCCAGTAGGGAATCCTCCTGTCAGTGTCAGCATGCGACCCGCCTCTTAAAATTCGACGCGGTTTGGTTGGTGACCCACCACCAGCCAGTCAGATGGTATCAAATCTCTGTGGGCCCCACCATAAAATATTCTTAAAATTCAAAGCGATTTTGCTGGTGATTCACCACCAGCCAGTCAAATGGTATCAAATCTCAGTGGGGCCCGCCATAATCTATTTTTTTTATCCACCCCATCCCGGGTCATTACTGTTGAGCTCTTAATTGTGTATGTTCTAACCCCAATTCATCACTCATTATGCACGGTTTACATGTTTAAAGGACTACTCTAATGCATGATTTGTGATTGTAGGAATAAGATGGAGATTTCACCAATTGAAGGCTAAATAGAGCTCTTTATGAGCATTGAAGTTCATTGGATGAAGGTGAAGGACCAAAGAAAGACAAAGCAAGGGGAGAAGAGGAAAGAAGAAGAAATAAATAAATAAAGAAGAAAACGGCCTAGACCGGTCGGCTAAGGAAGCCCGACCGGTCAAGACTGGTCGGCCACCTCATTCCTACCAAGAAGAACTCGCTGGACAGATGGACTGCCCAGTCCGACCGGTCAAGACCGGTCGGCCATAGCTGCTGGAATGATTTTCAATGAAGCCCGACCGGTCAAGACCGGTCGGCCAGGCCAATCCGACCGGTCCAGACTGGTCGGCCATGCGTAAACAGGCTGTTTCTATTTTGGGATTCCGAAATCTTCTGTGCAAGTGCGTAACTTTACGCGAAATCTGGAACTTTCTTGCGTAAAGGACACCTCCAAGCTATAAAAGGACAGTTTTCTCTTCATACCAAAGGATACTAGGACGTGAGGATTGCTTAGGAGACGGATTTCTACTTCGAATTTCTAGTTTTCTTCCTGTTTTAGTTATTTTTTTTATGTTTTTAGAGGCTTCTAGTTCAAGGATGTTAGAGATGAACTAAAACCTCTTAGCTAGGGCTTAAGAGGTGAAGCTTTTGATTCGTTTTTGATGGATTGATGCAACCTAGGTTTCCTTTCATGTTTTAATTGATGAATTTTAGTTCAATATGAGTTTGAATCAAGTACTATTTTGATTTTTTACTTTGATCTCTTGATGACTCCGGGCTCATGTGATTCTTAGTGATCCTAACTTAGTATCTTAGCTTTTGAGCATTAGTTATGCTTGTGTAGTTCATTGATCTACCATCGACTCTAGGCATGGTAGACGCTTTGATTGCCTTGTATGCAATGGCCTAATTTTCATGTGGGAACTCATTCAACTGAAGTTCTTATCTTTTGTTATATAATCCGAAATAGTTGTTTATTGATTGATTTTGATTTAATTAGAGTTCTAATCATGAGTTGTAATCAGGTCTAGTGACAGGATTTGGTGAAAGCTATGGTTATAAATCTCAACTAGATTGGAAAGAAGCTTAGCCTACACAATTGAGTGTGCCCAAGGCCTGAGCATGGTTGTGGGAATCAAATCAATGAATAAGCACTTATTTTGGATAATTGTTGATTTAACCGCTCTATATTCCGATCGGATAGAGATATGAATTCGATTCCGATTGAGTTATGAGAGACCTAGTTGTGTTGATGCATTGAAACTTATCAAAAGTGGATCCTTGGCGCTCTAGTGCCTTTTTAGATTGAAATTACCTTAACCATTCACTGTTTAAACCCAAATCGCTATTTTTCAGTTTTAGTTCTTAATAGGATCTTAATTACTAGTTGTTTTAGACAAATTCTGAGGATACCCATACATAAATCTCTATGGGAACGATACTCAGTCTTTCCGAATTATTACTACTTCGCAACCCTGCACTTGGGGAGTGAACAAGTTTTTGGCACCGCTGCCGGGGATTTTTGCATGGTATTTTTAGAATTTTCTGAATTAACTTCTAGTTAAGATTGTGTTAAGATAGGTTTAGGATTTGTTTTGCTTCTAGAGTAGGTTTTCTTCTAAATACTAACCTACTTTGTTTTGATTTTTGCAGGATTCTAACATAGGTCTAATCCAGGGATTTTTAGGAAGATAAAGAAGAAGAAAGCATCTTAAGTCACAAATCAGGTTTTATCGTTCTAACCTTACTCTTCTTCTTCTCCTACTCATTCCTATCATATTCATCTCAAAGAGTGGGTGGAGACTCCTTTTGGATCTTTGAAAGGTAGGCCTTGTTGCCACCTAGATTCCTATTGATCGGCTCTACCGTCTTGGATCACCTTGTTCTCAGAGATTTCTCTTCTCAATCTTATTCCTCTTTCTCCTTTTTCTGTACTTTTTCTCAAAAGACTCAAAGAGTGGGTGGGGAGTTCTCCGAACCCCCATTGACCAGGAGAAATCGGTCTCTATCCTTGCTTCTGGCTCAGCCATTGCAAGACACATTGTGCTTAAGTCTTAGAGAGGAGTAAAGGAAGGAAAGAAGACTTCTTTTTTCCTTTTGTTCATTCTTTTCGGATTTGCATGCCACATTGGGCTCGAGATTCTAATAACCGACTCAATCGTGACGGAGTAATTGTTGAAGGGATTGATAGAGAGCCTCGAGCTAGAAAACATCAAAATTTTCCTGAAATTACTAGAGAGATGACTGAAAATCAACCAAATCAAGGGGCTAATCAACATCAAAATCCAGCCCCAAACCTTACTGAATTGGATGAGAATGAAGAGGGGGATGTACCTCAACCTAGAACTTTACGTGATTATTTACAACCAGCTAGGACGAGTACTCCCTCTTGCATAATTTTCCCTCACAATGTGGGAAATACTGATTTTAAACCGGGGTTGATCCAACTTCTTCCTAGATTCCATGGATTCGACTCTGAAAGCGCTTATTTACATATTAAGGAATTTGAAGAGGTTATAGCCACAATAAACTATGACAATGTGACCAAGGATACTATAAAACTTAAATTGTTCCCTTTTTCCTTGAAAGAGAAGGCCAAATCATGGCTACATTCCTTAAGACCGAGGTCTATTGGGACATAGGCTGAGATGACTAGGGAGTTTCTTAAAAAATTCTTCCCTACTTATCGAACCAATGCATTAAGAATGGCCATAATGAACTTCGCCCAAAAAGAAGAAGAAACTTTTTTCCAATGTTGGGAAAGGTATAATGAACTATTAAACGCATGCCCACATCATGGCTATGAACGGTGGAGGTTGATTAGTTTCTTCTATGATTGATTAAACTCAACCATGTGCCAATTTGTGGAGATGATGTGCAATGGGGAATTCATGAACAAGGAAACGGAGGAAGCTTGGGATTATTTCGACATGTTGGCTGAAAATACACAAGCATGTGATACATCTAAGCCAACAAGTTCAAAACAACCCCAAGCCAAGGAAAAGGAGAAATTTATGTTTTAGATGGGCAAGATAATCTAGGTTCTAGAGTGGCTAAACTCACACGAAAGGTCGAGGAGATGGAACTAAAGAAAGTGGACACAACCCAACAAAAGGGGGCTGTTGAAACTATTTGTGGTATTTGTGCTTCCAATGTGCATCAAACGCCGGATTGTCCAACAATCTATGCGTTTCGAGAACTTTTATTTGAACAATCAAATGCTTTGAATAGTTATCAACGACCTTTTAGTACTCCAAATTCAAACACGAACAATTCTAGTTGGAGAAACAACCCTAACTTCAATTGGGCGATGGAAACACGGCTAATCAAAATAATCCTCAAAGGGGGCCCCCAATGCAAATGGCTCCACCTCAAATGCCTATAGAGGATACTTTGAAAGCATTCATGGAAGGACAAGCTCAAATAAATCAATCCAACCATACGATAATGCTTAAGCTTAAAAATTCGGTGGAGGAAATCAAGGCTCGCTTAAACACAAGGGAAGGGATGCTTCCAGCCCAACCCATACCAAATACAAAACCACAATGCGAAATAAGTGTGCCTAGTTCTTCTAACCAACATATGGAACATGCTAAGGCCATCACCGCTCTTAGAAGTGGTAAAATCATTGAAAAATCTGATCCGGTGAAGGTTTCAACGCCTAATGATCCGGTATCTTCCAAAGAGGATGATGAACCTAGCATCACCATGAATGAAAAAGAGCCATTGAAAGAATATAGGCATGTTGCTCCATTCCCCCAACGCTTGATTCCAGCCAAACCTCAAGATAAATATCAGGAATTTTTGGAGGTTTTCAAGCAAGTCAAAATCAACATCCCATTGTTGGATGCCATTAAACAAATACCGTCATATGCAAAAATTTTAAAAGACCTTTGCACGGTTAAAAGAAAAATACATGTGCAAAAGAAGGCATTTTTGACAGTGAATGTGAGTGCCATTATCAACCACGGGATGCCCAAGAAATACAAAGATCCCGGTTGTCCGACAATATCATGTGTGATTGGAGACTACCGGGTGAAACATGCTCTACTTGATCTAGGGGCAAGTGTAAACTTAATTCCCTTTTCGGTCTATGAACAATTGGGTTTAGGTGAATTAAAACCCACCAAAACCACATTACAACTTGCTGACCGATCGATTCGTATTCCGAGAGGGGTGATTGAGGACGTTCTTGTCCAAGTTGACAAAGTTTACTACCCGGTGGACTTTATTGTCTTGGACACGAGACCCATGGTTAATATTGGCCCCCAAATTCCTGTCATACTTGGCCGCCCATTCCTAGCTACATCAAACGCTATCATAAATTATAGGAGTGGGGTCATCCAAATGTCTTTTGGTAATATGACAATTGAGTTGAATGCTTTTAATATTGACAACCAACAAGAGGATGAGGATGAGGAGGTCCACGAAATAAATATGATCAATTCTATTGTGGAAAATGAGTCCCTCTCACCTTTTTACTCCGGTCACTTAGACGAAGAAGTGACTCACTCCCTTGATGAGAACGATGATATGATAAGGGATATGGTCACACTTTTTGAGTCGGTATCGGCATATGACGTTAGCCAAGAGAAGGATGTGGAAACAACACCTAGTTGTGCTGAGAAATCAATTCATATTTCCACACCTTTGTGGATCATGCATACCGAACTCCACCAACCCTGGGATGATCCTTACTTGCAATATCAATGCCCAGGAAAATCTGAATGGAGACATATTTTTTCTGATAAATATGATGATGTCTCCTCGTATACATGTGGTGAAAACATTAAGGAACCCGCTGAAATTCCTTTTTAGGATTTTGAGTGGCTCATCTCGATTAGTCACACACATGTTTATTGTAAAGCGGGATATTGGATGACGTTGCTGCAAAACTTTTTGATCCATCTAATGATTCTGCTTGACTTTATGCTTTTGGATGAGTTATTGGGATTAACCTCCTAGTCTGACGGAGGATAATTTGCTGGAATGCTTTCCCATTAGGATTTGCTTTGATAGTTGATTTAGTTGTGAAGTAATCCATCTCCAAAAGCTAATATTGCCA
The DNA here is from genome assembly GCA_003013855.2 of Liriodendron chinense. NCBI lineage: Eukaryota > Viridiplantae > Streptophyta > Magnoliopsida > Magnoliales > Magnoliaceae > Liriodendron > Liriodendron chinense. Next base: position 793,073 of record ML058376.1, read on the forward strand.
TGAAATATATGCGTCAGGTGATATCTCTCTTTCTCACTCTCCTTTGTTTTATGTCATTGCTCTCATGTCATGCATATTGCATATCTTATTACATTGAGGACAATGTAAAGTTTTGGTTAGGGGGTGAGAGATTCCTTAGATGATGAATTTGCTAGCTTTTGTGACATGTCGAGCAAAGATGTAGAAATTTTTTGATTTTGCTAAAATTCGAAACTCTTTTGGAAAACTTTGATTCTATGCATTCGAGATAGCATGGGTATAAGAAGATGAGATATGAAGTGAGGGATGTTGCAAGCTTTGAATTTCTCTTAATATAATGGTACTATATGTGATTTCACCTATTTTTATGATTGATAGAAAATTTGAACACCTTTTGCACCTAGTTCACATTACACGATTTTCATGATTTGAAAGGATTATGTGATTTATGGATTAGCTAGACTTTGATTTGAGGTATTGAGAAACCAAGCCGGGGTACTTTGTCCATCCTTGTCCATGGGAAAATAACGAAAGATATGGATTTCTAAAAATCCTATCTAATGTAAAAGAAAAAGGAAAATGAAGGATGTAATTGGGAATGATGAAAAAATGGTGGAAATTCCGATTAGGGCTACCTACTACCAACCGGGGATGGTCTACCCGTAACCAAAGCCGGAAATGGGACGTAGTGTGAAAGTCGTCGGAAGGACGATAAGGCAAATTCCTGTCATAGGCTTGTTGTTGCTCTATACACCTTGAGATCTATAGTTTAGTTGATCTATGAAGAAGATAATCCCGAAAACTCATGAGATGAACCTTCACTATGCACACTAGGTTGAATTTGTTCAAGTTCTTCTATTTGTCAATCAATCAGCGGGAATTTCATATAAACACTTATTATGTCTTGAGAGTTTAAGGTTTCAACCTTTATCACCGAATTTCTCTGATTTTTACGCTTATGTGTCTTGGAATGTATAGAAGAATAGTTTATAAAGGAGAGTTGGGTTTTGGAGAATGAAACTTGTTTCACGCATGTTTTGCTCGGGACTAGCAAAATGCTGGTTGGGGGGTGTGTTGAGCTCTTAATTGTGCATATTCTAACCCCAATTCATCACTCATTATGCATAGTTTACATGTTTAAAGGACTACTCTAATGCATGATTTGTGATTGTAGGAACAAGATGGAGATTTCACCAATTGAAGGCTAAATAGAGCTCTTTATGAGCATTGAAGTTCATTGGATGAAGGTTGAAGAAGGACCAAAGAAAGACAAAGCAAGAAGAGAATAGGAAAGAAGAAGAAAGAAAGAAATAAAGAAGAAAACGGCCTAGACCAGTCGGCTGACCGGTCGGCCAAGGAAGCCCGACCGGTCAAGACCGGTTGGCCACCTCATTCCTGCCAAGAAGAACTCGCTGGACAGATGGATTGCCCAGTCCGACCGGTCAAGACCGGTCGGCCATAGCTGCTGGAATGATTTTCAATGAAGCCCGACCGGTCAAGACTGGTCGGCCAGGCCAATCTGACCGGTCAAGACCGGTCGGCCATGCGTAAACAGGCTATTTCTATTTTGGGATTCCGAAATCTTCTGCACAAGTGCGTAACTTTACGCGAAATCTGGAACTTTCTTGCGTAAAGGACACCTCCAAGCTATAAAAGGACGTTTTCTCTTCATACCAAAGGATTCTAGGACGTGGGGATTGCTTGGGAGACGGATTTTACTTCGAATTTCTAGTTTTCTTCCTGTTTTAGTTATTTTTTATGTTTTTAGAGGCTTCTAGTTCAAGGATGTTAGAGATGAACTAAAACCTCTTAGCTAGGGCTAAGAGGTAAAGCTTTTGATTCGTTTTTTATGGATTGATGTAACCTAGGTTTCCTTTCATGTTTTAATTGATGAATTTTAGTTCAATATGAGTTTGAATCAAGTACTATTTTGATTTTTTACTTTGATCTCTTGATGACTCCGGGCTCATGTGATTCTTAGTGATCCTAACTTAGTATCTTAGCTTTTGAGCATTAGTTATGCTTGTGTAGTTTATTGATCTACCATCGACTCCGGGCATGGTAGACGCTTTGATTGCCTTGTATGCAATGGCCTGATTTTCATGTGGGAACTCATTCAACTGAAGTTCTTATCTTTTGTTATATAATCTGAAATAGTTGTTCATTGATTGATTTTGATTTAATTAGAATTCTAATCATGAGTTGTAATCAGGTCTAGTGACAGGATTTGGTGAAAGCTATGGTTATGAATCTCAACTAGATTGGAAAGAGGCTTGGCCTACACAATTGAGTGTGCCCAAGGCCTGAGCATGGTTGTGGGAATCAAATCAATGAATAAGCACTTATTTTGGATAATTGTTGATTTAACCGCTCTATATTCCGATCGGATAGAGATATGAATTCGATTCCGATTGAGTTATGAGAGACCTAGTTGTGTTGATGCATTGAAACTTATCAAAAGTGGATCCTTGGCGCTCTAGTGCCTTTTTAGATTGAAATTACCTTAACCATTCACTGTTTAAACCCAAATCGCTATTTTCCAGTTTTAGTTCTTAATAGGATCTTAATTACTAGTTGTTTTAGACAAATTCTGAGGATATCCATACATAAATCTCTGTGGGAACGATACTCGGTCTTTCCGAATTATTACTACTTCGCAACCCTACACTTGGGGAGTGAACAATTACAGGCATGAGCCCAAACTTGAAGCATAACCAAAAGCTCGTGTGCGCCACGCCATAGGAATGATAAGTTCCACCGTTGAAACCATCATAAGGTCTACAATGATGTTATTAGGGCTGTCAACGGCACGGATCATGATTGGTATCCGATTCAGATCCGTTCCGATTTAATCGAATTCGGATTAATAATCGGATCATCGGGTCGGATTTGGATATCCAAAGACGATCCGTTTAATATTCGCGTCGGATTCGGATCAACCTTGATCTAGCCTGTTAACAACCAGATTAAAAAAAAAAAAAAAAAAAAAAAAACTCAACCGTCTCCTTCGTCTCTTCTCTCCACACACGCAATCATGGGCTGTATCATATTCGGATATCGGGTCGGATCATATTCGGAACGGAAATGGATTTCAAAATATTTAAATGGTCGGGTTTAGATCATATACTTGTAATCTGAATCGGATTCGGGTCGAATTTGGGTCGGATCTATCCTTAATCGGATCGGATACGGATCATCACTGATCCGGCTGTATCTGACCCGTTGACAGCCCTAGATGTAATATGTCATCCAAGCTGTTGATAAGAGTCACAAAGACCTGGATGGAGGGAAAACATAAATATCACCTTGGTCCGAAACTTCTGTGGCCTTAAAATAGTTTTCAACGGTAAACATTCAATCCCTACTACTTACTGTGGTGTGGTCCACTTGAACATTAGATCTGCCTCAGTTTTTTTTTTTTTGGCTCATATACTAAAATGAGCTGAAAAAGTGGATGGATGGCCTAGATAAAACACATACATCATGTTGGGGCCTACAGAGATTTGACATCAGCTACGTAGTTGGCGTTAGGGTCATCAGCGAAACCGCGTCCCTTAAAATGATCTGGAAAAACTGATGGACGGTGTGGATACATAATAATTCATACATCAAGGTGGGCCCCACGGTAAACGGCCACGCCGTCTTGGGTGAGGCCGGGGTCTCACCTAATCCGCTCCCCCACATGTCATCTGCACCGTGGTGTTACCCCGGGAACAGCTTAGTGGGTGTACCCCTACCGAATGGCCCACATGGATGATATTTTTTTTATCCACTCCGTCCATTCGTTTCTACAGACCATTTTAGGATGAGGTACCAAAAATTATACAGATCCAAATCTTAAGTGGACCATACCACTAGAAACAGTGTGATTGAGTTCCCCACCATTAAAAATTCCAAAGAGCCCATCCTACAGTTTTAGTAATGTTTATTTGCAATCCAAGCTCTTGATAATGTAAATAAGGTCTTTATGAAGGGAAAATATAAATATCAGATTGATCCAAAAGTTTCGTGGCTCACAAACCGTTTTTAATGGTTATTCATCACTATTTCTAGTGGTATGATCCAAATGAGATTTGGATCTTCTTAGGGTTTTGGATCACATCCTAAAATGATATGAAAAAACAGATAGACTGCGTAGATATATAAAAAATATATCAATATAGGCCCCACACGGTTAGGGTAACACCCACTAAGCTGTTCCCGGGGTAACACCTAATTCGCGCCCGATGAGCGGGTCCCGGAGTCGGATTGCGTACTATCTCATTACGTTATAACGTATCGAGTAAACCCTGTGGGGCCCACCGTGATCTATGTGTGTTATCCACACCGTACATCCGTTTTACCAGTTCATTTTATAGAATGGGACCATCATTAAAGCATATAAAATGCTCAAGTGGACCACATCACAGGAAACAATGTGAATTGAATGTATACCGTTGAAAACTTCTACGGGCCACAGAAGCTTTGGATCAAGCTGATTTTTGTTTTCTGACTTAATCCATGTCTGTTTGACCTTATGAAGAGGTTAGATGAAAAATAAATATCACTGTGGGCCCTAGGATGTTTCCAACGGTGAACATCACTATCCCCATTGTTTCATGTGGTGTGGTCCACTTGAGCTTAGGATATGCTTCAATATTTGGTACTATGCCCTAAAATAATCTTAAGAAACAGATGGACGGCGTAGATAAGCTACATACATTCTTGGTGGGCCCCACATATTTAATCGAGTACGCTTAAGTATGCTATCCGCTTCCCACGTTCCCTGTCTCGTCGTGTCCTGCTCGTGCAACACGAGTACAGGGTTTATCTCCAAAATATTAGAATGGGTGCACTGAGAAAGTGGGTGACACGCCAAATCAGAGTACGATCACCTCAAGAGGTCACCATCCGGCCCTTAGATGGAATATGTCGACAGATGATCTACGACAAAGCAGTCCCAACCGTACACGTGCCCCCGAAGTTCCTGCGTTGGAAGCTATGTGGGGCCCAAAGAGATTTTTGGGACAAATCCACTCCGTTCATCAGTTTTGCAAGATCACAAAGGGACAGGATTAAAAAGAAATCAGGCAGATCCAAAACTCAGGTGGGGCACACCATACCAAAGAGTTATAATGGAAGCGTCCACTGTTGAAACCTTCTCGAAGCCGACCATGAATGCCATCCAAACCGTTCATCGGGTTATTACCGCTCGGAAAACTATAGCTACCAATATCACCTTGATAACAAACTTCCATCCAATACCGGCTGTTTCGTTTGGTGTGGCCCACCTAATTTTTGGATCCATAACTGCTAAAAACAACTTAAGAACATGACAAGTTGGAGCCGGAACATCGAACTTGGGTAGAGACATCTCTTCACCGTACACGTGGCGGGATCGTCCGTCTAGTGGGTCTAGTGGGCTCACCTTGATGATGGGTTGTATATCCACGCCGTCCATTCATTTTTTCAACTCATGAGGTGGTCCCAAAAATTAAGCAGACCCAAATCTCAAGTGGACTGAAACAGTTGTGATTGTCCTACCATTAAAAACGTCCCAGGGCCCACTTTAAGAAACTCTCATTTTCCATCCAACCCGTTGATAAGGTCAACCAGATTAGCTTGACGAGGTGATTTTGTGGCCTCCAAAGATTAATTAGCTTGATCTAAAACTTTCGTGGCCTGCAAAAAGCTTTTAATATTTCATTTACCATTTTTCAAGTGTAGTAGTCCACCAGATATTTGGATCTGCCTATGGAATACAATCTTAACAGGATCTGAAAAAATGGTGGGCGGCGTGGATATTAAAAAAATAAATTATAAATAAAAGGTGGGTCCCACACGGTAAGTGTAACTCTCACTAATCCGCTACCCTTTTGTGCACTCTGGCTTGCAGTGGAGAACAGTGCCACCAGTGCCACCGTGGTCACTGCTGCGTTGACGTGGCAAAGCTCTGTGGGCCCCACCATGATGTATGTCTTATATCCACTCCGGCCATTCAATTTTTTTGCAATGGAGGCAGACTTGTAGCATAAGTGGACTATAAACAGGAAAAAGTGGGGATCAAACGCCTGCCGTTGAAAACTTCTCAAGAGCGACAGAAGCTTTGGATCAAGCTGAAATGTGTTTCCACTTTATCCTGGCACATGTGATCTTATGAACAGGTTAGATGGCAAATAAATATCACGGTGGGCCTTTTCAACAATAGGCATCATTATTACTGTTGTTTCCTGTGGTGTGTGGTCCACTTGAGCCTTGGATCTACCTCTTTTCTTTTTTTTTTTTCTTTTTTTGTTTTTTTGTTTTTTTTTTCCTACTCTTAAACACTTAAAATGATCTGGACATATGCATGAGTGGTGTAGATAAATCAAGGTGGGCCCCACAGAGCCTGAATGGACCGATTTTTATTTTTATTTTTCTTCAATCTTATACACTTAAAATGATCTGGACATATGCATGAGTGGTGTAGATAAATCAAGGTGGGCCCCACAGAGCCTGAATGGACCGATTTTTTTTTTTTTTTTTCAATCTTATACACTTAAAATGATCTGGACATATGCATGAGTGGTGTAGATAAATCAAGGTGGGCCCCACAGAGCCTGAATGGACCGATTTCCGTCCAGGCGGGTCAGAACGCAATCAGCTTCCCCATCGGACAATCGTGGGCATTATCTCTTTACATCTTGGTAGAATAACTTATTTATTTATTTATTATTTTTTAATGTTGTGCTTAGCCAGATAGTATAAGAGGAGTTACAGCTGCATGACTTCTACGGAGGAAAAGAAGAAGAAGGAAGGAAGGAAGGAAGGAAGGAGATGGCCCGAATAGTTCTCTTCCCTTTCATGTCCAAGGGCCACATGATCCCAGTCATCCACCTGGCCCACCTCCTCATCAAACGTGGCCTACCCATCACAATCTTCACCACACCTTCAAACTCTCCTTTCATCCGTCGATCTCTCAGGGACAACGTCGCCAACGCTACCATTATCGATCTCCCCTTCCCGAAAGACGTCCCCGAGCTCCCCGATGGAGTCGAAAGCACTGACCAGCTTCCATCCATGTCCCTCTTCCTTCCATTCATCAACGCCACCAAACTCCTCCGGCCTCACTTCGAACAAGCGCTGGAAAGCCTACCACATGTCGGCTGCATAATCTCCGACGGCTTCATCGGGTGGACTCAACTATCTGCTTCGAGATTGGGCATCCCATGGCTTTTATTCAATGGGATGAACATCTTCGCCATGACTATTTCACGAGTCGTTTTTTGGGACCGGCCCCATGTGGGCCACGAAGATGATGAGCCTTTCTTTGTCCCAAGCTTCCCTTGGATCAAGCTCACCAGGAACGATCTCACCCCTCCATTCGACGACCCCGAACCTAAGGGTCCAATGTTGGATTTCATTGTTGAATTGGGACAACATTCATCGAAGAGCTATGGAACAATCGTCAATAGCTTCTATGAGCTAGAGCCCGTTTATGTGGATTACTGGAAGAAAGAGTTCGAGAGTCGGATTTGGTGCGTGGGGCCGCTTTGTTTAGCAGTTCCCAGAGCTGAAACTCTCCAAAACACCAAGTGTGTGCAATGGCTCGATAAAAAGCTAGCCATGCAACGTCCAGTTTTGTACGTAGCATTTGGTACACAAGCTGAGGTCTCGAATGCTCAATTGCAGGAGATTGCGACCGGTCTGGATCGATCGGAGGTGGATTTCCTTTGGGTGGTGCGATTGAAGGAAGCCGAATTGGGAGATGGGTTCGAGGAAAGGGTGGCGGAGAGAGGGTTGGTGGTCAGGGAGTGGGTTGAACAAGTGGCTGTACTCGAACATGAAAGCGTTCGAGGGTTCATGAGCCATTGCGGTTGGAACTCGGTGTTGGAGAGCATCAGCGCACCGGTCCCGATCTTGGCGTGGCCCATGATGGCGGAGCAGCCCTTGAATGCAAAGCTGTTGGAGGAGCTGGGAATCGGTTTGAGGATTGGAGCCAGCCACGGCAAAGGCCACAATGGATTGGTGCGGTCAGATGATGTGGAGAAGATGGTGAGGGAGTTGATGGCAGGAGAGAAGGGAAGAGAGGCAGCTGAGAAGATGCAGGAAGTGGGACAGGCTGCCAGAAGGGCCATAGAAGAAGAAAGTGGGTCCTCCTGGCGTTCCCTGGACTTGCTTCTAGAAGAGCTGAAATTAGTATAGCGTGCTTGATACATTGAATACGCTTGCAATGACAACCATAAGTTCCAACCATGAGATAAGGTTTGCCAACTATGCATGTACCCTCTGTACACACGCATCTTAACGCATTTGGAAACTTGGCACATGTGTGAAATATTTGAGCCGCGAATTTGGTGGATCCGATTGAGAAGATTACATATGTCAAAAATCTAGTTTAACAGCGGATTCACTGCAACAAATGAGACTTTTTGCAGCAACTTTTTAAGCGACCTGTTAAACTTCATAGCAAAAGGTAAATTTTTTGTAATGAGTCAGAAAATCATCGCAGAATATCGGCTATTTGCGACGACTTTTCAAAACGTCGCAAAAAGTCAACTTTTATGTGACAAGTTGCAATTGTTGTCGCAAAAACTTGCTGCGAATACTTTCGTGCCAAAATTTTCAACATCAAGTTTGGACTATTTGCGATGAATATGGTTTCATCGCAAAAAGTTGGACTATTTGCGACAATATTTCAAATTATCGCCAATAGTAAACTTTTTTGCAAGAAGCGGGGGTAGAAAATACTTTTCGCCACGAGTTTCAAATATCGTCGCAAAAAATCACTTTTTGTGACGAATGAGTTGTTGTCGCAACAAGTGACTTTTAGCGATGATTTTAAATTTCATCACAAAAAGTGTCTTTTAACGATGACTAGTTAAACTCGTCACAAAAAATGAGTTATAAGAACAATTATTACTTTGTTTAAAAATCTAATGGCCCATAAATTAAGAAAATTTAAGATTTTGAAAAATGAGATTAAAAAATCGAGAAGTTTAATAGAAAAAATAATATTTTGAAAAGGAATTGAAATTTAGAAGAAAAAAATTGAGATTAAAAAATCAAGATTTTAATAAAAAAATTAACATTTTGGATAAGAAATTAGAGAAGTTTAAAAAAATTGTGATTTAAAAAAAATGAGATTTTGAAAGAAATTAGATTTAAAAGAAATTGATGAGTTCGAAAAAAAATAGATTTAAAAAAATTGAGATTTTAAAAAGAAATTGAGATTTTGTATTTTGAAAAAAAATGAGATATTGAAAAAATAAGACTTTGGAAAAAAATTGAGAAGTTAAAAAAAAATCGACATTTTGAAAAAAACAAAAGAGAAGTTTGAAAACAATTAAGATTAAATGATTGAAGAGTATATGATTTTAGATATTTCTATTAAATTTCACCCAAGTTTGACCGTTAGATAGCAAGATATATATGGTCTATCAAATGGGTGATCAATCTTGTTCACCTAATATCTTCCTCATCCGATACTTAATTGGGATGAGTGACTAGTCAAATCATAGATCTTGACGAGTAGGATAGAGTGTTTGGACCAGATTTTCAAATTTGGGTAAAATTTTACGTCAAAATTGTGATGCAACTTGCTGACCTCATGAAAACCCAAGAAATGTGTTTAATTGAGTGCCTCGTCATTAAAAACTTCAAATGGCCCATTCTAAGATTTTAGTAATGTTTATTTACAATCCAACCCTATTAATAATCTCAAGAAAATCTAGATGAAGAGAATTTAAAAAGATCATATTGATTCAAAACTTTTGTGGCCCACAAAAGATTTTTATTTTTATTTTTAATCGTTATTCATCACTGTTTTTACTAGTATGGCCCACTTGTGATTTAGATCTACATAGTTTTCTGGGATCACTTCCTAAAATAAGATTTAAGAACATATGGACAGTTTGGATATATAGAAAATACATCAAGGTGGGCCCTACACTATGAAGCTTGCTGATTTCATTCCCAATCTTGTATGCAGGTGAGCTTCATTCCTATTGAATTTTTAACATGTTGGTGACCCATCAACTATACACGTGGTGTAGATGTCAATCCTGCCCGTTCAAATTGTGCCTACCATTGTAGGTGGACCATCGACCATTTCTTTTTCTTGGTCCATTGGATGACCACAAATTGGATAGCTAAAATACTTTAATAGGGATCATATTTAGGTAATGCCCTGTCCAAAATGGGTGCCCTGAGTGCGATCTCTCTTTTTGGAGGTTTCAGGGTTTGAATCGGGAATTATGGAATATCAGGTTTTTTATTTTTTGTTAATGTAAAAATTTGAACAATATATTGCCTGTAGATGTTTTGTTTCAAATTCTTATAGATGTTTTGTTTCAAATTCTTATAGTTTGATTGTTGAAAAACCTTATTTTCCCTTTGCCTCCTATCTTTTTCTCATTTTCTTTGCCCAAAAAACCATCCCGCCCTTTTCATCCTCTCTCTCTCTCTCTCTCTCTCTCTCTCTCAGCAATGATGAAGTCATGAATTCCCATTCCATCCAATCTTTTCTTTCTCGCAACAATTTTTCATTATATTCCAGGTGAGGTCAGATGTGGTTGAGGGTAGAGCTGTATACAAGCCGAGTTAGCTCAGTTGGCCCGCTCGACTCATATTGAACTAGCTTAATTCAGACACTGAGTTCGAACTGAGTCAAGCCAATTTTTTCAGCTTGAAGATTTTCAAGTCGAGCTTGAGCTGACCCTGGCTCGATTTAGCTCGACTTGAAACTAGGTTCGTGTTGACTCACCTCGAGTTCGACTCGACTTGACTAGTTGGAAATGGATGTTTTTTAGTCCCATCGTAAGAGGGCAAAGGATTGAGAGAGAAAACTCTCTATAATTTAGTGCCTCACCATTCAAAATTCCAAACTGCCCATCATAATGTTTTAGTAATGTTTAATTGCAATCCAACCCATTGATAATGTCCAAAAGATCTGGATGAAAGGTAAATACAAAGATTAGCTTAATTCAAAAAATTTGTGTCTCATAAACAGTTTTTAATGATAATTCATCACTGTTTTTAGTAGTATGGTTCACCTGAGATTTGGATCTTCTTGATGTTTAGTATTGCATCCTAAAATGATATTAAAGAATAAATGGAAAAGATGGATACACATAAAATACATCAACTTCGGCCCCACATGGTTAGGATAACATATGCGAATTGGCTAGTGCTAATGGCTAGTACATTAATATTTTTCCATATCATTTTATGGCATGAGTCCAAAACTGTGGTTGATCCAAATCTCAAGTGGACCACATCACAAGAAACGGTGTTAATTGAACGCCCACCATTAAAAGCTTCTCGAGGGCCACAGAAGTTTTGGATCAAGTCGATATTTGTTTTTTCCCAGCATTCAAGTCTATATGACCTGATCAAGAGGTTGGATGTCAAATAAACATTATAGTGGGCCTTAAGAGATTTTTAACGTTGGACATTTAATCAATACAGTTTTCTCATAGTGTGGTCCACCTGAGATTTATATCTACCTCATTTTCTGCATCAAGCCATGAAATAATATTTAAAAATTAATGGACGGTGTGGATGAAACACATACATCATAGTGGGGCCCAAAGAGCATGTGGCAGCATTTTTAGCCAAAACACATTTTGGTGTAAATCACACACTATGCGGAAATGAAAAAAAATCAAAGTTTTGGAAAGGGATTTCCAAAATCCTTTCCCTCCCTTTCTGGGCTCTCACCCTCTCTCACGCTCCTCTCGATCTCCTAACCCTAATCTTCTCTCCCTCTGTTGGCTCTCTCCCTCCCTCAATATCCCAACCCTAACCCTAATTTTATCCTTCTCTCTCCCCCCTCTAAACCCTAAACCCTCTCTCCCTCTGTACAACACATGATGCCATCAACTTTGAGAAATTTCCCTCTGTAAACCTTAGTTTTGAATTCGCAAGGGTATTTTCGTTCGAAAAAACACCGAAGTTTAAAATGGGAAAGTAAGTTTTTCGGAGGTCTATTTTGGCTGATCGGTCAAAACTGATGTCTACGGAGGGAAATTTCTCATCAATTTTCATTGGGAGCGAATTAGTTGTTACCCTAACCGTGTGGGGCCCATATTGATGTATTTTTTTGTATATCCATGCCATCCATCTACTTTACCATCTCATTTTAGGACGAGATCCCAAACCTTAAGAATATCCAGTGGACCATACCACTAGAAAAGTTGATGAATGACCATTAATAACTTTTTGTGGGCCACAAGTTTTTCGGGATGTTGCATCACGTGGACGGCTCAGATTTTGGGGATACATGACATGTGATAAGTCCTCAAAAATCTCTCACGAGTTCTCGTGAGAGATGGTTCGCATCCAGCGTGTGACTTGTTCCTCATGCTTGGATCTGAACATCCAGGTGCTCATAAAACCATTTCCCGTCCTAACAAGGTTCCTAAAAGGCACAAAATTACCATTTTTTCATGTAAGCAAGGAAATCATCTCACACAATGAACCTTATTGGGCTTATATGTTCTTGGTCTGTTACAAGCTTGAGGCCAGTTAACAGTTTGTGATCATATGTCCTGAAGAGTTTTTAACCTTCAAAGTCCAATGATCTAACTGATGAATATGAGTCATGTTTGGGAAGGACACACAAACTTTCAGATCTCGCAATTCCCAACTGACTGAATTATGAGATATGAATGTGGAACTATGAACAAACAATCACCCCACATGACACGTAAGACTTTTTACGTGAAAAACCCTCTATAAATAGAGGTAAAAACCATGAGACCTTGTCCAACCAACAAATCCACTATATAATAGCATTTATACAACGATCATGATCGAGTTTCACACGCTCGAATCCAATTATCTTCACCCCCATGGGCAGATTACAATAAAAGAGAATGATAACAGGGAGATCTCATCACTGAGATAAACTTGAAGAGGCTATGAACACAACCAGTTGCAGATGAATGCCACAAACCCAGTCTTCTCTCTCTCTCTCTTTGATCTTCTTCTTCTTCTTCTTCTTCTTCTTCTTCTCTCTCTCTCTCTCTCTCTCTCTCTCTCTCTCTCTCTGGAATGTGTATGTAGTATCTGTTAACCTAATTTTACATTAACATATGCTTATATAGCACTTACACCCAGAATTGGAAACAAAATAGGGAACCGCATAAAGCTTCCCCAAGTGTAGGGTTGCGATGTAGTAATAATCTCGGTAAGACCGAGGTCGATCCACAGGGAAGGAAGTAAACAATGTAAATTATCCTAATAACTAGAATCTAAAGAGGTTTGTGAAATTGGTTTTGAACATAAAATAGAAAATCTGATAATGGAAAGATAACTAGAGCATCAAGGATCCACTTATAGCTCTCCTTAGATGCATAATTCGCTATGGTTTCTCACTTTCTCAACTAGAATCGAAATTAAGATCTATCTAGTCGGATGATAGAGCTGTTAAACCAAACAATCTGTCATATGTAAGTTCAATGCATAGATTCACTCAATGTAGGCTGAGCTGAGCATGCTCAATTGCATAGGTCAGTCCCCATTCCAAAAGGTTCAGTTCACAATCATAACCATCCTCAAGTCCTGTCACAAGACAAGGCCAGATCATGATTTGAACTTGATTCAAATCATATGCACAATCTATACATATTACAGAAATTCAGAAAAGTAGAACTTTGGTAGGAAGTCCCTACATGAAGATCATAGTACTAGAGCGCACTCCAATTCCTCGGATCATACAGGGTCTAGACTGATGCAAACCAATTAAGAATTTAAGTAATTCTCCCAAACATCCATGAGTCATCATAAGACTAAGAAAAACTACTTAAAGCTTGTATAAACTTCAAACCATAGTTCATAATCATGAATTCCAACTTTAAAACCAATAAAACGAATTAAACAATCTAAGAAAACTATAAGGTTCACCTCTTAGCTCTAGCTAAGAGATTAGCTAATGAAAAGCATATTAAAAATAAAACTAGAACTAAGAAAAGGAAGAAAAACTAGCTGGAGGAGGCTAGGAAGCCTCCTATGACTTGAACTCCTTGCTCCCCACGTCCTTGGTTGCCTTGGAATAGAAGAGAACACCTCCTTTTATAGTGCAGCAATAGTACAGCAACATAGCAGAATTTGTTTCGCTTGGTACGGCTTAACCAATGGTCGGATTGCCTTCAAATTTGATTTGTAACTTCCTTGTAATGTGATCTTCCTCATAGATGATTTAGATTTTCAAGATTATCTTCTGAATGGGCCCACCAATCAGATCACCGACCTCCTCTCAAAATCACGCACTTCGGGTACCTTCAGAATCAGTCATCTTGCTTTCAACGGTCCGGAGTGTACAGATGTCGGATTGATCCCAAATTTTGAACATTAGTAGAAAACTTCATCCTCTACATGATAGACGGATTAGATTGTCTAAAAAAAATCTCAGAATGTGGTCCGAAAATTAGAACACTTAGGGCTTTTATAAACTCTACGCAGTTGGATCTTTCTGGATGGTCCATCTTTCTTCAACCGGTACGATCAAACCACACATCCTTTTGATCTGAAACTTTGTGGTTATTCATATATGGATGTGGTCTAAAATATGGTCGAAGTAGATTCTTCATATCATCAATGATGGGCCACCTGGACCGGCCCAGAGTGGAACAGTGAAATCTGGAACTTTCTGGATAGTTCGTATTGTTTTGGCCACCACGATCAATCCGTAGCTCCGATCGACATGAAACCACTTGGGTTAGTTCGGTGTCGAGCTCCTCTTCGACATGGATGTGCTGGATTTCCAAATATCATCAAGATCGGTCCAGAAAATTGGTCCGAAAAACTAGAAATGAGAATGACCTGCTGTCTGGAATCTGGAACCTGGAATTTGCATGGCCGACCGGTCAAGACCGGTCAGACAAGGCTGGCGTTGCTCCAGCAGCATGTGAAAGGAAAAGTAGTGTTGGCCGACCGGTCTTGACCGGTCGGACCCCATTTTCTGCATTATTCCTTCTTTCTTTTCTTTCCTTCTTTCTTCCTCATTCTCCTCTCTTTCTTCATCATTCTTTGGTCCACCTTGGGCCTTCATCAAAGACTCCTAAATGTGCCCTTTTGGTCACCAATTGAACCAAGTCACTCTCATTCCTACAATCGTAAAACATGTATTTGATTAGTCTTTAAATCATGAAAATCTTGCATAATGAGTGATGAATTGGGGTTAGAATATGCACAATTAAGAGCTCAACAATTGTTCTTTTCGTCTCTGCACAATATTGCCTGATAGATGGACAAATCAAACATCAGTATGGCATGTAGCCACGTAGGTCCCATCTAGCAACCAATGTCAGATGAGCATGAGCCAGAATTCACAATATGAGCTTGATTGTTAATTTGGGATTTTTCGCCATTACTGAATTCAAACCATGGTTCATGATTCCAGGAGCCAAACATGCATCAAGACCATGCCCGGGTTGCTTTTGTACGAAGAACATGATGCGAAGAAATTTGCCACATGGATATGGTTGATTTTCTAAGGATGTGTTAAAAACACTTGGAAGAGTTTTTACTTCTGGCTTTTATGTATTGTTGATTAGATCTACTGATGTTCTCTTGCTATCTATTATTTGATTTTCCATTCAGGAAGTCGATTACTTGAAATATGACAATTGCAACAATCCTGGTACAAGCCTAAAGGAGAGGTAATTCCCCTGCTATCATTGTGTTTTTAATGTGTTTTCTAAGCCCACATGCACCTCTACACTATGTTCTGGTACTTCAAACAAATGCTTTCTAATTGTGTTGATTTTATGCAGTTACTTTTGCTATTCTTGGAGAAAAGACCACTGTCATGTCCCCTAAAGTGCTTATTGGTGCAGGAATCCCTTGCTGCAGGTACCCTCATTCATTTTTCCTCCATCAATTATATTGCTTGTACATGAACTTAAATGTTTGGGGTGATGGGGCGAACCATCATCATCATATCAGCTTGTCCCAGCGATCTGGAGTTTTCTTATGAAATTCTGTTTTGCCAACATTTGAAACAGGAATTATCATGGTTGATTGACAAATGCTGGGCAACCTTGTGCTCACCTGATATCAACCCTCCTTTACTGGGCTTGTGACTAGCTAGCGTGTTGCTATCAGGTGGTGTAAGAATTGATGATGGCATGGCTAAATCCTTATATTTTGCTCACTTTACTGGTTTATCTCCAAACCAGATTGGAGCAAAATGCTGGAGAATTCGTAGTCACTTTCCCAAAAGCAAATCATTCTGGGTTCAGTCATAGTGTGTCATACTTCACTCTCTCTCTTTTGGATTAGACAAAAGCAAATGAATTAAGTATATATCTAAAATTGATATAAAAAAAAGGTCAAAAGTATATGCTCATATGACTATGCTAAATTGTGCCAGTTTTCTATAAATTATTCTTTTTATTAATATTAGTTTCTCTCAACTTTTGGTATTATTGTATACACCAACATTTTTCTAATGATGCATTATGTTAGATCTACATGGCGCGAAAGACAACTGAATTCACCTTTGTTGTTTGCATGGGATGCTAGAGCTTGAATCCCTACTAAATCATTTTTGCTGCTCATAGATATGTTAAATTGTGCTAATTTTCTATGAAGTGGTCTTTTTTCTCCCTTTTAGATGACAATATTCTCTCCCAACTTGGGATTATTGTATACACTACTCATTGTATATACCACTCAAACTGAAAGGGAAATTTTATAGGATAGCTATAAGTCAAGCAATTCTTTATTGGATCGGTAACAGTAATGGTGGCTGTAATGGCCGCCGTTACAACCATTACATTATGGGCTGTTACGGCCCTTTTAATGGTTGATTTTTTTTAATAGAGAAAATATTGGAAAATTCCTAAAATTGAGAGGATTCTAATTTTTGGTAGGCTTAGAATAACGACATAATCATATTTATATTGAATTATTGATCTTGAATATTTAGAAATTAAAAATAGGAGTTTTGTCATTAATCTAAGCCTGCCAAGTTATTAAAATCTACAAACACAAAAGAGCTTGTTGACTTGCATTGCATTATCAAGAAGCGGATCGGACCAGTTGACCTGTAGGCCGACCTGACCCACTGCCTTCATATGTATGGCACATGTATTGACACCTACTTTAGATTATAGAGGAATGGACATGCAATATCTGCATCGCAACCAGGTTTGCGTCGGCCTATGTGGCCTAAACTCATTGAACCTGATAGGCCTGTCATGTCTGTTGATTGAGTCTGATGGCCATTACAGGCAAATGGGGCGTGATTTCAGCTTGGTTGGGCCTTGATAGGAAAGTTAAAACATGCCTGTCCATTCATTTGCGAAACCCTAACCTAGGCACTTCTTGCCTAAAAAACAAGCCCAAGCTTGACTAGATGAGAAGTCCAACAGGTCTGAAAGAAGGTTGAGATTTTTTTTTTTTTTTCAATAGAAGTCTCAGTATTTAATGAATGTATGTCACACCAACAGGCACAATGTTTTGGCATGGCGCTGAAAATGTAGTGCAAGAATCCATTTCTGATGTGTATGGTACATGTATTGTGACTGTATATCAAAATACTGAAGCCATAGGTAGCTTCCTTTGTATTCGTCACAATTTTTTGAGTCCTAGCTTCAATACTAAAGTCTCTAGTTAAAATTTATGAAGAGATGTTTATATTCAAAACTACACTAGTCCTAATTCATGTTTTTTTTTTATTTTTTTAATTTTTTATTTTATGTTTTGCTTCTTATTTGTGCCAGGCTAAGTGTGAAGAGCTAGTGGCCAGGGTGCATATATTGAGTGATTTGTTGGAACAGGAATTGGTGGCCCAGCTGTATGGACACGAAGTGGCATCTATGCTTGAACTCTTCATTGACGCTAAATCATCCCAATACGCCGATGGTGAACGCAATGGTCAGGCTCACAACGCATCTAATGGGATCGGTGCGAAAGCTTTGTACATTGCTGTAAAAATTTAACAGCAGAAAATAAGTGTTCGTAGGATTACTGTCACACTCATAGCTGTATTTGTTTTTTTTTTTTTTTGTTTTTTTTTTTTGTCTTTTCGGATTGATTGAAATGAACATTTTTTTTTAATGTGAATGAATGTATGATTATATAGTTGAATAGGTGAAACACTTTAGCCTCAGTTTGTAATTGAAAGTTAAATATATTATTAGCCTCAGTTGGCAGAAATTGAGCTCAAATATGGATTTAGCCTCTGTAGGCATCAAACGAGGCTAAAAACTGGATTTAGCCTCAATTATTGAGAACACAGGTTAAAAACTAAATTTAGCCTCGGTTGATGCCAACAGAGGCTAAATCCATCTTTAGCCTCGGTTTTGCCTCAGTTATTCAATCCGAGGCTGCAACTCCCGTGGCTAAAGGCTTCAGCCTCAGTTGTTGAGAACTGATGTTAAAAATAGATTTAGCTTCGTTGGAGGCAACTGAGGCTAAAATTTGGATTTAGTCTCAATTGGAAACAATGAAGGCTAAAAACTTGATTTAGCCTTAGTTTGAGCCAATTGAAACTAAAATGATTCAGCTTCAATTGAAAAAACTAAGGCTATAAAATGCCTTTTAGCCTCGGTTGCTAAAAGTGAGGCTAAAGCCTTTAGCTATGGGGGTTGGAGCCTCGGTTTGAGTAACTGAGGCTAAAGGCTTTAGCCTCCGTTTTTAAACCTTTTCGCTACGGTTTTGAACTGAGGCTAAAGACCTTTTTTCTTGTATTGTTAACACCAGTTCATGGCTCCTCTCTTAGGCCTCTCGTGATGATTTAGCCTGAGAGAGGTCTGACACCATTCTCGATCGCCTCCATATGCTTAGTTGGGATTATGCGTTATTCATTAGATACAAGACAATCTCGTGATCACAATTGTTAAAGATATACATCTTTGTGCACCGATTGTGTATGGCAAACAATGGTATTACCATCGACCACTTAACATAAAGTGATAGATGTCCATTGCGATGATGTTGCATTACCTCATAGAGCCATGTGAGCTTCTCTTTGGGGTGATGCTTTTCGCTCTTAAGGCTGAACTTGTCAATGGCCTCTTGATAACCTTGATGACTTCTTTATATTTCACAACATTTATCGTTGATGATAACCATACACACCTTTCAATAAGTGGAGCATGATGTGTGAAAGATGCTCTTTTGTAGCTAGTCTTCTTTTAATTCTTGCTTTAAAAGGAAGAGTTTTTTTCATATAACGAGTCACCCACCCAAATTGCTTGAGAGGTGGTCTTTGTTATCTTCCTTAGGGTCATCATCATATGTCAACTCTTCATAATCATCGTCTTCTTTTCCTTATTATGAGTTGCTTATTGTGATCGGTCAACATGTAGGGCTTGTGGCAATTAATAATGGTGGTTGTTCATATTACGGTACTTATAACATCGGAAAGAAGAAGATGCACTATGTTTTGACAAGATTGTGAGCAATGAGTGGATTATGACGTGTGTTGACGGTAGATGTTGGGTAGTTTAGAAGTAGGTGTCGTGCTTTGTGAGACATTTAAGCGACTACTTTTCTCACTTCACGATTTAGTCCGATTAGACAAGTACCACTAGAACTTGCCAAGGCCTGTTTTAGTTGGCCTTCGATGATAGTTGCCAACTGAAATGCTTGAGACACCATTCAAATTAGTATAATTACAAGATATCGTGGATGTTTTATCCAAGCCCATAATGTAATGTGCTACAAGTTGGTCCTTCAACTTGAGGAGATCCTTATACGCCACAAGTTGGTTGATTTTTTTATTCGTCCATGTTTTGATCTCCTTAACGTAATTGTGCAGCAATTTGTAGTTGTATGGTAAGGTCATGTGGGGAAGCTTTTTCATCTAAACCCAATGTTAGTGCACTTTTCTGTGGCATACTAGTGCACCTTGTTTGTCAATTACTTAGGTCAGTAGGTCTAGTGTCGGTTGAGCTTAATGAAGATGAAGACCGAAGACTCAAGATGGACCGGCTGCATCAAGAAAGGAGAAACAGGTAAATGTGATGCCTTGGTGTGCCTTGCCTTGACCAAAACCTAACCCATAACCTCTTAGATGACTTGGACCAACTAGGTATACCTTTAGTCATCATCATTAGTCTTAGAACTCCATGAAAAACATGATAAGTTAGACTAATTTAAGAGGTGGAAGCTGCTGTAAATAAAACAACAGTTTCCGATAGGACTCCGATCAATCGGACACTGGCTCCGATAGGACTCCTATCAATCGGACAGAAGCTCCGATCAATCGGACAGAAGCTCTGATCAATCGAAATTTTTCCAGCAACCTCGAAAATCCACTAGACATATTTCCGATCAATCGGACAGTCTTCCGATCCATCGGAAGGGGTCCGTCCGATCAATCGGACAGTGTTCCGATCAATCGGAATATCTTCCAGAGACTTCACTGGATAGATTTCTGATCAATCGGACTTGTCTCCGATCAATCGGACAGGTCTCCGATCAATCGGACCTTCTTCCGATCAATCGGAGATGCACGAATCTGCCCAGTTTTTTGACCGTTGGAAGAAAATCTATTTAAGATGGGGGATTCGTTTTTTGAGCCGAGAGAGGAGATTTTGAGGAGATAGGAGCCACCATTATTGAAGATAATTAAGAGCCCTATTCCTAACCCAAACAAGTGATCTTCCTTGTGATTCATCACAAGTATGGAGCATTCAAAGCTCAAGAAGAAGATGCACTTGTCCCTCTTTTGATCTCTAGAGATTGGATTGATCTTGATAGTCATATTCCTATCCAATACTCTATGATGAGATCGGTGTAGGTGAGACTCTCTAAGTAACCCATTCCCATAATTTGTAGAGATCTCAAACCTACCTTCCCTAGCACCTTGGGCATCTCCAATGGAGCATCACATGCAAGGTAGCTGATCTTGGAGCTGAAGCCTTGGCAAAGCAAAGACGTCAACGATCGGGGGAGCACAAGGGGAGCTGATTCAAGCACGGGAGAGCGAGAAGAAGCAACCCAAGACGGCGCAACAAGGGGCTCAATCCGACAAGTAAGGTTATCTTGTTAAGAGTCCATCCACTCAATTCCCTGTGGGAGTGAAGTGTAGAGTTTGTTTGACAAACTCGCCCCGGGGTCGTTAGCCGATCCTTGGCCTATTAGTTGGGCCTAAAATCTAGGGACGTCAGCCGTTCCTTGGCACGTTAGTCGGGCCTAAAACAAAGTCTCCAAGGGGGAGCCACCAACACGGGTGCAAACATGTAGGTTGGGAGGAACCTGTAAACTCGCCGGTTGGGTGGATCCGAGTTAAAACACCTTGGTTGGGAGGAACCAGATTTAAACTCCCCAGTGAATGCCGGTGTGCTCAAAGGGGTTGAGTACTTGAACCGGGAGTAGAGTAGACAAGTAGTCAAACCACTATACATCCTTGTGTTTGTGATTGATCTTGAGCACATTTCTCTTTATGCATTGCATTTAACTTGTTAATTATGAATGCTTAGTTAGGAATGTATGCTAGGCACTTGATAGGCACATCCACACTCACAAGATGTACTTTCACTTCCTCATGTTGACTTGAGCCTTTCTTGATCCACCATCTATAGTCCACATGAGTTGTTTAGACTAGGTTGCTGATTGCTCTTATCTTTTGCTAGTCTTTTAATTGGACTCACTTAGGCTTGGAAGCCGAAGTGTTAATCGCTTACGTAGTATAATTTGCTAAATTTGTTAAGTAGGCGAAAAGAGTTTTTAAAAGGTCCTAATCACCCCCTCCTATAGGTTTAGCCATAATTCTAGTTGCTCCTCAAGCTTCCGCATGCGTATGTGTAGGGTGTTGTGTTAGGCTACCCGACGCAATTTCACCCAAGAGGTGACGTAGCCTTCCCTTAGCATTGTGGGTGACTATACCTACTCTCATCAAGAAAATGCATGTCTCTTAAGCCAGAGTGTGATATGATGATTGAAGTAGAATATATATATATATATATATATATATATATATATATATAGGGCTGTAAATGGTCGGGTTCAGGGTGGGTTTAGCCAAAACCAGACCAGCCCATTTACTAAATGGGTCTGGGTCCAAATTTTGGACCTAGATCCTTTTACTAAATGGGTGGGTTTGGGTCGGGTTCGAGTCAACCCATCAGACCCATTTATAAATGGGTCTGGGTTTGGTAGAGGGAGATTCACCCAGGCCCATTTATAAATGGGTTAGGTCTAATGGGTCCGGGTCTAGATCAACTATGCAAGCATTTTTACAAGGCACTAATAGGGATGCACTCACCATCTTAGTTGTTCCTGTATGAACCCATCAATTTTCATAGAATTAGTCTTGTTATATTCAGCTTGAACTAACACGGATGCACTCAACATCTCCTCAAGTGTAGCTTTTGGTGTGATTATTAGGGATGTGCCTAGTAAAGGTTGTACTTGAGGGTTGTTGTTTGAATTCACAGTTGGTCCATTCCTCCAAATGAAGTTTGGATGGTTTCTCCAACTTGGATTATACGTGTTTGAGTTTGGAGCACTGAATGGTCGTTGATAATTGTTTATGACATTGAATTGTTCTTGCAAAACTTCTTGAAATGCAGGAATTGTAGGACAATCCTGTGTTTCATGTAGATTGGTGGCACAATTACCACAAGCATTATCTACAACTTCCTTAGAGTCAATCAACTCTCCTTTCTTCAATTCCATGGCCTCAACTTTTCTTATGAGGCTAGCCACACGTGCACTCATATTTTCTTCTTCTGTAAGGACATAAATTCCTCATTTTTCTCGTTGTTGGCTTATCCTGTGATTTTCTGGTTTAAAAGTATCCCAAGATTGTGCATTCTCAGCCAAAACATTAAAGTAATCTCATGCTTTCTCGGTTTCCTTGTTCATGAATTCCCCATTACACATCATCTCTACAAATTGGCGCATGGATGACTCAGTCCTTCATAGAAAAAGATTATTACCCACCAACTTTCGTAACATGTATTCAACAAATCCTTGAACCTCTCCCAACATTGAAAGAATGTCTCGTCCTCTTTTTGGGTGAAATTCATGATTAGGCGCCTTAACATATTGGTTTTATGAGTTGGGAAAAACTTTTTAATGAATGCCCTAGTCATTTTAATCCATGTACCAATTGATCTTAGCCTTAATGCATAAAGCCAAGCCTTCGCTTTCCCCTTAAGGGAAAAAGGAAACAATTTAACTCGCACAACGTCATCCGATACACTTGTAAAGTGTAATGTGGCTATCACCTCATCAAATTCCTTGAGATGTTGATAGGCACTTTCACTGTCTAATCCATGGAATTTGGGAAGGAGTTGGATTACTCCCGGTTTGAGATCTATGTTCCCTACATTTTAAGAAAAAATTATGTACGAGGAAGTGCTCGCTCTTGCAGGTTACAAATAATTACGTATAGTCCTTGGTCGAGGAGCATTCTTAACTTCATTCTCTCTCGTTTTCGTTTAATTTTGGCCCAGATTTTGATTGGCCCTTGGATTGGATTGATTTTCAGCCATACTTTCAGAAAAAAATTAAAAATTTAAACGTTTCTTAGCGCGTGTTTCCTTATCAATTCCCTCGACAATTCTCTCTTCGCTTATTAAGCGATTGTTTAAATCTCGGACCCAATGGGACATAAAAATTCAAAAAAATAATTTTTCCTTTTTTTCTTAACTTATTTCTAAGATCGAAGTACAAGGTGTCTTGCAATGGCTGAGCCAGAAGCAAAGATAAAGACCAATTTCTCCTCATCAATATGGGTTCAAAAGAACACCCCATGAGAAAAAAAGAAGAAAGAGAAGTAGATTGAGAAGAGAAATTGAAATTGCGTCGGGTGGCCTAACACGACACCCTACGCATACACGTGCGGAAGCTTGAGGAGGAACTAGAATTATCGGCTGAACCTATAGGAGGGGGGTATAAGGACCTTTTTAAAAAATCTTTTCGCCTACTTTAACAAATCAGCAAATTAAAATACATAAGCGATTAACACTTCGGCTTTCAAGCCTAAGTGGGTCCAATTAAAAGACTAGTAAGAGATAAGAGCAATAAGCAACCTAGTCTAAGTGACTCATGTGGACTATAGAGGATGGATCAAGAAATGCTCACGTCAACATGAGGTAGTGAAAGTACATCTTGTGAGTGTGGATGCCTATCAAGTGCCTAGCATACATTCCTAACTAAGCATTCATAATTAACCAATTAAATGTAATGCATTAAAGAGAAATGTGCTCCAATACAATCACAAACACAAGGATGTATAGTGGTTCGACTAATTGTCTACTCCACTCCCGGTTTAAGTACTCAACCCCTTTGAGCACACCGGCATTCACTGGGGAGTTTAAATCTGGTTCCTCCCAACCAAGGTGTTTTAACTCGGATCCACCCAACCGGAGAGTTTACAGGTTCCTCCCAACCTACACGTTTACACCCGTGTTGGTGGCTCCCCCTTGGAGACTTTGTTTTAGGCCCGACTAACGTGCCAAGGAACGGCTGACGTCCCTAGATTTTAGGCCCAACTAATAGGCCAAGGATCGGCTGATGACCCTAGGTCGAGTTTGTTAAACAAACTCTACACTTAACTCCCACAGGGAATTAAGTGGATGGACTCTTAACAACACAACCTTACTTGTCGGATTGAGCCCCTTGTTGCGCCGCTTTGGGTTGCTTCTTCTCGCTCTCCCGTGCTTGAATCAGCTCCCCTTGTGCTCCCCCGATCGTTGACGCCGTTGCTTTGCCAAGGCTTCAGCTCCAAGATCAGCTACCTTGTATGTGATGCTCCATTGGAGATGCCCAAGGTGATAGGGAATGGTGAAACCTCTACAAATGGTAGGAAATGGGTTTCCTAGAGGAATGCACTTAAATGAACTCCTAGGTAGTGTTTAGACAAAGGATTTAACTATCATCAATGTGTCTAAACCCTAGGAATCAAGAGGGAACAAGTCCATTCTCATGATGCCATTGAATGGCCCAAGCTTGTGATGAAAACACAAGGAGAATGACTTGCTTTAGGTTTGGGATAGAGCCTCTAATGATCTCTAGCAATGGTGGCTTCTATCTCCTCAAAATCCCCTCTGTTGGCTCAAAAATCGAATCCCCCTCTTAAATAGATTTTCTTCCAACGGTAAAAAAATGGGCAGATTCTTGCATCTCCGATTGATCGAACAAAGGGTCCGATTGATCAGGAGCCCAGTCCGATTGATCGGAGACAAGTTCGATTGATCGGAAATCTATCTAGAGAAGTCTCTGGAAGAAATTTCGATTGATCGGAACACTGTCCGATTGATCGGACGGCCCCTTCCGATGGATCGGAAGACTGTCTGATTGATCGAAAATATGTCCAGTGAGTTTTCAATATTTTCTAGGACAATTTCCGATTGATCGGAACTTCTGTCCGATCGATCGGAGTCCTATCGGAACCCCAGTCCGATTGATCGGAGACCTATCGGAAACTGCTGTTTGAGCCTTTTTTATTGCAGCAGCTTCCACCTCTTAAATTAGTCTAACTTATCATGTTTGCATGGAGTTCTAAGACTAATGATGATGACTAAGGGTATACCTAGTTGGTCCAAGTCACCTAAGAGGTTTTGGGTTAGGTTTTGGTCAAGGTTAAGGCACACCAAGGCATCACTTTTACCTGTTTCTTCTTCCTTGATGCAGCAAGGCCACTTGAGTCTTTGGTCTTCATCTTCATTAAGCTCAACCGACACTAGACTCACTAACCTAAGTAATTGACAAACAAGGTGCACTAGTATGCCACAGAAAAGTGCACTAACAGAAATCTCTCAGCCTAAGGTGATCTAAGATGGTAGTTCCGACCAATAGGAATTAAAGCTGCTCGAGGCCAACCAATAAGAGATCCAAGGCGGTTAGACCAACCAATAGGAGTCTCCACCCACTCTCCAAGAGATGAGATAAGAATAGCAAACAATAAAGAAGAGAAAAGTCTAGAAAAATAAAACCTAGAATGAAGAACTAATCTACTTCAACCCCTGAAAATTCCTGCAAAAAAAAAAAAAAAAAAAAACTAAGTTAGTACTAAAGAAAGATTCCTAAAATAAATCACAATAGAAAAATATTTTTAAAAATCCTGTTAAAGTCGTTGAATCCCCGACTGTGGCGTCAAAAACTTGTTCGCTCCCCAAGTGTAGGGTTACGATGTAGTAATAATCTCGGTAAGACCGAGGTCAATCCATAGGGATTAACTAGGAATTCACAGAATATCTTCAAATAATTAATCCAAAGAGAACCAAATCTGTAATTTAGATGTGTAAGAGCAATCTGTAATTTTGAGAATGAGTTTCACAATCTAAAGAAGCAGTAGAGCCCCAAGGATCCACTCATAATTATCCTTGATGCTTAATTTGTATTGGTTTCTCAATTACTCAACTCAAATCGAAATCAAATCCTATCTAGTTGAATTGTAGAGCAGTTAAATCATCCAAATAATCTAAGATATACATTGTTTATTAACATGACTCCCTCAATTCAAGTTAGGAATTGGGCACACTCAATTGCATAGGCCAATCCTAGTTCCAATAGTTTATGATCACAACCATGATAAACATTGAATCCTGTCACTAGATTCTACTAACATCAGAATTTGAACTTAATGCAAATCATATTAACATTCAATCATACATCTCAAATTTCTTAGAAAATATAGAACTTTGGTTTAAAGTTCCCACATGAAGAATCAAATTCTAGAGCGTATTGAATTTGATTACTCGAAGCATACAGGTCTAGATCTTGCAAAACAACTAAGTAATTAAGCATAATTCTTCCAAACATCCATGAGTAATCATAAGATTAAGAAAAACTAACTTAGAACTTTATTCAAACTTAAACAAACCATTATTCAATGTTAAAATCAATCCATGAAACATTAAAAATGAATTAAAATATCTAGAACAACTACAAGCTTCACCTCTTAACCCTAGCTAAGAGGTCTATCCAACCATGCTAGAAGAAATCATAAAAACTAAGCTAAACGTGAAAACTAAAGAGATTCTATGAGGAGAGAGTTGCAGAACTCCAAATTTGTGATTCTCCACCTCCCAATGCTTTAGACTCTTCTAGGATGCCCTAGGAATGGAGTGGAGGTGTCCTTTTATAGCTTTCAAGCCCCACCAATGTAGAAGATTTGAGAACTTGCGTAAGATTTATATAATGCGTAGAGAAAACTGGAAGCCAGACTTAGAAATTTCTATTTTTGGGTGTGGGTGATTGATTGGTTGGGCTGGACGATCAATCAAATTTTTGGGCCAATTGTAAAAACTGCAATATGGACATCTGGGCGATCGGGCAATCAATCGCAAGTGGTCGGGCGATTGATGGTTGGGTCCAAAAAGTGTCTAGAGAGTTCCAGCAATAAATATTAAAAAATCTGGAATTTTTATGGCTCGAGCGATTGATTGCAAGTGGCTGGGTGATCAATCGCAAGTTCGCTTTTCTGTCCAGCAACAATTTCATCAATTTTGTGGGTGAGCGATCAATTGCAAGTGGTCGAGCGATCAATTGCAAGCTCGCACTTTTTTGTCCAATAACACTTTCTAGGTATTTGAGATCAATCTCAAAATTCTGTAGATCAATCTCAAAATTGCTGTATATTAATCTCAAAATCTAAAACTTTCAGATTTCATCTTCTAAGCTTTAAATATTTGATATTGGTTTCTTCACATCTCTTGGTTGCTGGAACTTGTTCTTTTAAAGCTCTAAATCATCAGACTTAGCTTAGTTTCTCACAAATCTCTCTCAATCTCCTACATACATAAAAACACACTTGAGTTAGTTCATTAACTATATTGTTTTATATAAATATAACATGAAATTGGTGATAAGTATGCAATATTCTAGGCTCAACAATATGAATGCAAAATTATGAAAAAACAATCACCCCACACAACATGTAAGACTTTTTATGTAAAAAATCCTCTGAGAATAGTGGTAAAAATCATGGAACCTCGTCCAACCAACAAACCAACTATGTAATAGTGTTTACTCAACGATCACGAATTTCACACACAAATCCAATTATCTTCACCCGTTAAGGGTAGATTATAATAAAAGAGAATGATAATAGAGAAATCTCACCACTAAGATAAACTTGAAGAGGCTATGAACACAACCAATCACGAATGAACATCATAAACCCAGTCTTCTCTCTTTCTTCGATCTCTCTCTCTCTCTCTCTCTCTCTCTCTCTCTCTCTCTTGCTCTGGAATGTGCATGTAATCTTTGTTAACCTAACTCTGCATTAACATGTGCTTTTATAACACGTACACCCAGAATTGGAAATAAAATAGGGAATTGCACAAAGCAATTGCACAATCGTCGGTCGCTCGACCATGGCCAAAACTGTCTAGAAAGCTCAGAGAGAAAATCATCGAATTTCGGCCACCCAAAAACCACCTTCGGTTGCCTGATCACCAAACGTCAGTCGCCTAAAACTGTCCGAAACAGTCTAACAAATAATTGACTCATCTTGGGGAATTTCGGTCGCTCGACCAAACTTGGTCGGTCGCCTAATGACCCCTAAACTACATACATCTTAAGGAGGAACATAGGATAATGCATTCAAAGCTTTCAACTTTATATTCGAAAGGTTTTGATTTTTAGACGGGGCTCATATGAAGGAGAGGTATACAGGAGTATTGTTCATTGCTATAGCGTCTGATGGAAATAATCACATCCTAATGGTAGCATACAGGATTGGGAGTTGGAGAATAACAATAGTTGGAAATGGTTTCTTGAAAATTTACGACGAGTCATTAAGCTAATGAACTAACTCGTTATTATATCGGATCATCATGCAAGTTTGATAAGTGGAGTGAAATTTTTATTTCTTTCTGCAACACATGGATATTACACACACCATCCGTTGTTGCTAAAATTTGGACAATAGAAGAGGTGGTGGAAAGACCACCTAAGAAGGTTGGATGTTACCGATCTCCTCATAGTGGGCTAATAGGATCTCGAAGGTAGATCCTGCACAAAACAAAGAAGGCTAATAGGGTGGCCGAGTACCGGCCGTTAGTCCTCTGATGCCTAAGTCAGATGAGTCTGATAGGGGAACTAGGCAGTAAGCTTTTAGGTAAATAGGTAATGTGTACCTTGAGATGGAGACAGATGCCTCTATTTATAAGCAATCGGAGAGTAGTAATGGGCCAAGATTATGGCTACAATCATGGGCGTTACGTCCGCTCATGATTTTCAGGGGCGTGGATCCCGCTGGACCCATTAGGAGGTGTGCTCTATATCACGTGGACTTATTCTTGATCGTCCGCGTGCCTTTATGGGCTGATAGCAGAGCTCTTCAGCCGAGCTCCATGATAGCAGAGCTCTCCGGCCGAGCATCTAACCTTGGCATAATATTTTAGTACGTGGACCTATGTGACATGTTTCTAAGATTTGAGCTGATGCTCATCGATATGTGACCTTTAAAACAGGTCGGCCTGGTGCTTTGGTCCTTAGCTCTTACCTCGACATTGGTATGTGAGCTTGAACTCTTGCACTTGGTCCTATGGTCTTATGGGCCTTTCTCTTTATGGACTGAGCTCGGCCCACATGGAAATTCCCATAACACCATATATGGACAAATATGATGCATGCATGTAAGGATCAATCATGTGGTGTTACTTTTGGGCAGATGCTAAGTTGTGTAGGAGAAGGGGATTTGAAGATGTCATGCAGTGCATAGAATTGGCCAACCTTGATGCATATAACTGGCTCAATAACATAGAGAAAGAGAGATGAGCATCAACATTCTTTCAGGGTAAGAGATACAACATCATAATGATTAACATAGCTGAGAGCGGTAACACATTGTGAAAACACCCTAAAGAACATCGGATCGTGAGACTTTTGGATGATGTGTGACAGAAGATAGGGAAGTTCTACGTGGTTAGAAGAGAAGATGTCAAGGCTTTCTTTAGAAGAGTAACTTCGTGGGTGAAGGCCTATATGAGGGACCTAGTAGATGAGGTGAGGAGGACAACATGTACAATGATATCTGAGGATGAATATCAAGTAAAAGTCGGGGAGTATACTGACGTCATGACATTGGATAAAGCCAAGTGTGGATGTGGTGAGTTTGATGTAATGATGTTTCCTTACGTGCATGCAATTGTAGTTTGTGCCAAGTATGAAAAAGATCGTTACAATTATTGTTCCTCTTTCTACTCAACAACAACTTACTGATATATATATCGTGAATCCTTGTATCCAGTCCCTGATGTTAGCAAATGGGACATACCACCTAATGTAAGAGTAATATACGATAAAATTCATCCCTTGGTTAGGAAAAGAAAAAGGGGAAGACTGAAGAAGCAAAAAATTTTGAGCCTATGAGAAGTCAGGGAAACTGTCAGATGCTCTCGGTGAAATCGAAGCGGTCACAATCGGTCATCATGTAGTTACCTCCTCACTCCATTGGAAACTGATTTCTGTTGAGCTCTTAATTGTGTATATTCTAACCCCAATTTATCACTCATTATGCAAGGTTTTCATGATTTAAAGACTAATCTAATGCATGTTTTGTGATTGCAGGAATGAGAGTGGACTTCACCCAATAGGAGACCAAAAGGATCTACTTAGGAGGTTTGGATGAAGACCCAAGGTGGGCCAAAGAAAGAAGAAAGCAAAGAGAAGAAAGAAATAAATAAATGAAGAAGAAAAGGAGTCTGACCGGTAGTGACCGGTCGGCCAAGAGGGTCACGACCGGTCTAGACCGGTCGGCCAGCTCTCCCAGACTTTGTTAAACTTGCTGGACATACAAACAATGTTGTCCGACCGGTCGTGACCGGTCGGCCAGCCCAGTCCGACCGGTCCAGACCGGTCGGCCAACAGGTCTGATGGCTCCTTGAGCTTGCTGGACTGTTTCCTAGATGAGTCCGACCGGTCGTGACCGGTCGGCCAAGCCACTCAGACCGGTCGTGCGACCGGTCGGCCATGCGTAAAACTGCGAACCTTCCTATTCGAGCGCCAAATTTCTCTGCACACTGCGTAAGCTTACGCAATTTCTGGAAGATTCTGATGCTGCGGAGCCTCCCCACTATAAAAAGACACTTAGGGATCATTCCTAGGGTATCCTAGAAGGGTTTGAGCAAGGTGGGAGGCGGCGAAAGTGGATTTCGGAGTTCCACAACTCCTTCTAATTTGCTTTCTCATTTTTTATGTTTTTCTTAGTTGTTTCATGTTTCCTTGGATCATAAACAGCTAAACCTCTCAGCTAGGGCTAAGAGGTGAAGCTTGTAGTGAATCTAAGATGTTTCAATTCGTTTAAGTTGGTTTTAAGATTGGATTTCATGTTTAAGAACAATGGTTTGAAGTTTAATTCAAGTTCTAAGTAGTTTTTCTTAGTCTTGTGATGACTCATGGATGTTTGGAAGAATTGCTTGAGTTCTTAATTGCTGTGTGCTAGTCTAAACCTGTATGATCCGAGGAATTGGAGTACGCTCTAATACTATGATCTTCATGTGGGAATTTCCTACCAAAGTTTTACTTTTCTGGATTTCTGTAGTATGTATGGGACTGTGTATTTGATTTGAATCAAGTTCAAATCATAATCTAGCTTTATCTTGTGACAGGACTTAATGATGGTTATGATTGTGAGCTTAGTTTATTGGAATTGGGACTGACCTATGCAATTGAGTATGCTCGTCCTAGCTTGCATTGAGTGAATCATACACATGGCTTTTACATATGGCAGATTATTTGGTTTAACTGCTCTATCATCCGACTGGATAGATCTTAATTTTGATTCTAGTTGAGAAAGTGAGAAACCACAGCAAATTGAGCATCAAGGATTGCTACAATTGGATCCTTGAACCCTAGTGCCTTTTATTAATTGATTACTTCAGTTTAAGTTCAGAATTTCTATTCACATCAATCTCCTTAAAAACTTATTTGTTAGCTTTTCAATAGAAGCTATTGGAAGTGTTTGTGAATTCCTATATAAGTCCCTGTGGATCGACCTCGGTCTTACCGAGATTATTATTACATTGCAACCCTACACTTGGGGAAGTGAACAATTTCCGTGCATATGTTTCGTATATTTGTTGTAATTATTACATACATTTTGTATATGCATAATTTTTTTTTTTAAAGATGTGGAGATGAGTTAAGAGGATGAATATTCTTATTGTATATGAATATTCTTTTTTTTTAATGTCAAATAATCTCAAATGAATGTGGATCAAATATGATCACCGAAAAATTAATCACCGATATTCACTATCGATTGTAGATTGTCAACGTTATTTGTTGATACATAATGGATCAACGACAGTGGTTGTATAACATCGATGATGGACAAAGAGTATTGACGATGGTTAGTGATAGCTTCAGCGACGGTCAGTTGGCATCGGTGATGGAGCATCGGGGGAGGTAAGGGTGTATCAACTATTGTCAGTGGGTAGTGCCAAAGATGGACATTGAGTATCGGCGATAGTCAGTGAGCATCGGGAAAGATAAGGGTATATTAGTGATTGTCAGTGGGTGGTATCGATGATGGTTAGTGAGTATCGAGGGTGGTCAATGAGTACCGATGATGGAGTATCTGGGAAGGTCTACATGACAACATTTTTGCTCGAAATGAAGTGTTACATGCATATGAAACTTTCCTTACAACACTTATGTACATTTGATAATCACCTTAAAAAAATGAAACAATTGTTACAATGCTTATGTACATCTGTCACTCAAATTTAAGGAAAAAAATGTTATTTTACATATCTACTTTAACGAACTCAAATTCAAGGAAATAATTGTTACAAAACTTGTGTACATTTATTTACAACCTTGGGTTATTTTTTATTCACAACCTTGGGCTGTTTAGTATTCACATCCTTGGCCTGTTTTGTTTTTGCATCATTGGGTTGTTTTTTATTCGCATCTTTGCGTTTTAGCTTCACATCTATGTCTTTAGCTTTAAGGGTTTGATTATTAGCTCCTTTATCCAGTGGAGGATTTTTTCTGTTGTTGGCTTCTTAACGAGTGCTTTTATATCTACCACCTGTACCTCTTTTATGACCTATTCAGCATTAACTGCTTCAAAATCTTATGCATGAGTCTTTCTGTACTTCTTATGATAGTTGAAAGACATGGTCTTTTTAAATTTTGATATATCATCTTGCAAATTCACATACAATTCATTAATGTTCATAAAATAACAAATAACCAACTTGGATGAGGACAATAAAAGAGTTTCATGGAATCTTACTGATGCCTATTGAATATCTATCCCGCTAGATAGGAAGTTAACGCATTTCATCACACAGATCCCACACTCGTCCCCACCAACCTATTTTGGGATCCCTTTTATCATTTTGAAATTCCATCTTACTTCCCAGTAACCATTCCCCTCGTCACAGAGATGGAATAACCATCTTAGACCATTTGTCAAGCCAACATGTTCCTCCGTGTAGTAATTCTGTCATTCTTTTCGAAGGCTATCAAACAACCAAACATGCCTCCTTCGCGGTTCTACGACGAACAAAATCCAATGTTTGTTACAGTAGTTGACTGGAATATATACCTACAAAATACATAAGCAACATTATAAGACAACTACTAATATTAAGTCAAGTACATCACATCTAAATGTATTGACAAACTTACATATTCGAACTTCCACATCTCTTTTCAGAGGCCTCCTCCTTTAATAATAACCTGTACATGATCATTCATTTTTTTTCGCAATTACATCTCTGTTCTTATGGTTCCTAACACCATAAGAAAGTAGAAATTCAGCATCCTTACTAAAAAATTACTGACACAAATCAATAAAATATATTCAACATTAGATTAGTATGTGATAAATTATATATGAAGATTAGTATGGGATAAGTTATATCTGAAGACAATTACCAAGAAAATTGTGCTCACGAACATGCAGTCATGTGGGTATTCCCCCGGATCATCCATATGACGTTTGAATAGATAACCAATGTAGAGGTCGATTCCCTGTACAATCCCTCATGTTGTTAGGAAATCATGTATGAAAATACTTAGAAAGATTGTTGTGCAAAAATCTTACTAGATCATCGACCCATTCATTATCCCATACACTTTTCAGCCAAACATAAAAATTACTATCGTATGCAATCTTCACCGTTTAGAAGTCCTCATCAGTAAGCATTTGTAAGGGGTTCAAAATTAATGACTTATAGGCTGAAATGTCTTCTTCTGTGCGAAGTGCTGTATATGGAGTTCGTACCCACATGGAAGCGGTGTTTGTCTCGTCCGTCCTTCCCAACACCTTCACGCCCCTCCTTATGTGGATTTGGGGGAGGTCGTAAATGATGACACTGCCTCTGGAAGAGAGCTCGCCTCATGAATATCATCGAAAATGGCACAGTCCCTCAACTGATATGGTGTGTTGGACCAGGACCCTACCTCATCGGATGGTGTGGATGGGCTTCTTATCTCACCCCTGTCATAAGTAGAGTGCCCCAACTCATCTAATGATGAGGAGGGGCTCTTATAATCAACAAATCGTGTGGCCCGCCCCCGCCCTCGGAATCTACTGAAGTGAGGCGTGCGCCCTACAAGAACACCATATATATTAGATACTTCTCAATAAAATAAAGTTATACATTATAACAATTAGACATTTACATAGCTCCTTTAACTTCACCATGGCCCGTAAACGGTTAATTTCCCTCAACAACTTCTCATTCCACGTGTTAAAGGTTGTCTCAAGCTGCGCAACCCTTTCCATCAGTCCCTTGTTACTGTCATTCAATCTTCTCATAATCTTTCCCATTTAAACCCCCCTCCACTCTCCTTACACTATCTTCCTCAACTTTTTGCATTTCCTCACTCTCATTAATCTTCTTATTTGCCTTACTCCCCTCCTCACCATCCCTATTGTCTATCTTCTTCTTAGTCCTCCTCTCCCTCACCCACCCACCCCCCCCCCCCCCCCCCCCCCCCCCTATATATATTGGCGAACTTGTGCCACGACATAAGTTTTTTCCTCATCTATTGCTGGGATGAGTTCGCTGCAACAATATGTATTTCATGTCAGAAACACTGATTATGACATCACACCACAAATAATCAGCTTGGTAATATTATAACTTATCAACACCTTCTTCAAAACTTTTGATATGTTATATTTGACCACCCTAGCTGTAGCCCAATTCAGATTCTGAAGAATTCTAACAGGGCCCTGTCTGGTGGCCCAACCTTATGGGCCAGACAATGCAGGGAACGACTCATATGCCCAAACCTATTAAATGAAGGAAACATGAATAATTAAAATAAAACATATATAGTATAGTGGCAATGAAATGTAGAAAGTAATACTTTACAGAGGCCTCATGTGAAAAATGATTTACCTACAAGACAAATGCGCATCCACATAAGTTATACATGCTCAGATAGTGTGACTTAATTAAATTATTTGCTTCTTCCATTAATATACAATACCCCAAAGTCCCCCAAGGGTATCTGTCGAATGCATCTATATGATTTACCAAATCTATATATTCTTCTACATATGCCTTTGAGTATGGCAATCCAACAATTAAATTCTCCACGCACATCAATATAGCCAGCTTCACGACGTGGTCATGCTGGTTAGACCATTGGAGACTATTAAATGCATCTTCTAAATGGTCCCTCATAACTGAGGACTTATCTTTGAAATATAGTTATTTAATAATGTTTTTATGTGGTCTCATAACAACTTGCTTCACTTCTTAATGTCTTGACCACTTTAGAACCATGATCAGGGCAAAGTTCATCTCTCTGAAATCGAAAACATGGCAATTAAAGTCAAACCGGAGGTCACCTTTGTGCCTCTGCATCAGGTAATGGAGTAGCGGGTGTTCACTCGCCTCAAGTGCAAGGCTACAATGTAGTAATAATTCTTGGTAAGACTAAGGTCGATCCTCAGGGATTGTCGTAACAATTCTAAGTTTTATAACTAGGATGGGCTAAATTCAGATTTGTAATGATGAATGGTAATTAAGAATATAAATTTATCTACTTAAGAACTAAATCAAGGAAATAAACACTAGAGCACCAAGGATCCATTAATAATCATTCACAATGCCAATTCAAATCATTCAAGTCAATCACTCAATTGGAATCGGAGTTCTATCCGTAGCCAATCGGAATATAGAGCAATCAAATCATCATAATGCATCAAACATAGATAAATCATCCACTGATATGGTTCTCTCATAAACAACTAAGGCATTGGGTGTATTCAATCACACAACCCAATCCTTCATAAAACAAGCAAGATCACATTCATGATTCTTCCTCAAGCCTTGTCACCAAACTTGATTTAGAAGCATAAATTGAACTTCTATTGAACCAAAATCAATACATAAACACCTATCTCAGATTAAATCAAAAGACAAGAACCCCTTCTAGTTTACTTCTAGAAAAGCTCTTAGGAAACTTAGTTTGTAAGATCCCTTAACATGAAACATATCATGATGAATCTAGGATCTCTACAACCCAAAATTCGATCAATTAACACCCCCATTAAGCAATCTCAGTAATCAAAACATCCCATGTAAAAGCAATCACAACAGAAAGAAGATTTACTAAAAATACTAACTTTATTTCAAACTAGAACTAGAAGTGTTCTTCATAAAATCAAAAGGTACTTGAACTAATTCGAATTAGACATTGCAAACAAGTAAAAGCTTCACCTCTTAGCCCTAGCTAAGAGGTTTAGCCAACCATTAATAGGTTAAACTAAAACTTAAAGGAAACTAATGAAAAACAGAGAAAAATCGAGTTTGGAGGAGTTGCAGACGCTCCACAACGATCTCTTTCACCTCCCACGACTTTCCAAGCCTTCTATGATGTCTTTAAATCCACCCCTAGGTGTCCTTTTATAGTAGAGAGGCTCTACCGCTTCAGAAACTTCCAGAATTGCATAAGGACTCCCGCAGCGCATGATTTTCGGAGCTTGCTGAGCAAGCTTGCTGGAAAGTTGTTGAAATACACTGGCTACCTGTTGGCCGACCGGTCTTGACTGATCGAGATGGATGGCCGACCAGTCTAGATCGGTCTAGCAGAGGTCCAGAGAGTCCAGAGAGTGCCCGACCTGTTGGCCGACCGGTCGGACCACACTGGTCCTTGGTCCAGTGACCTATACAGAGGAGTAGGAGGGTGGCCAACCGGTCATGACTCCCTTGGCCGACCGGTCATGACCGGTCAGACCTCATTTCTTCACAATTTCTTTCTTTCTTTCTTCCTCTCTCTCCTCTCCTTGCTTTCTTCTTTCTTTGGCCCGCCTTGCGTCTTCATCAAGGGCTTCTAAATGTGTCTTTTAAGCATCAATGGAGTGAAGTCTCTCTCTCAATCCTACATTCACACAACATGCATTAGAAGGGTCTTTTAAGCATGCAAACCATGCATATAATGTGATGTAATGGGTTGACAAATGTATAAATTGGAGCTTCAACACACCCCCCAACCAGCTTTTTGCTAGTCCCGAGCAAAACATGAGTGAAACAATCCCTTTCTCCAAAAACTCAACTCTCTCTTAAAAACTATGGTTCTATAAACTTTAAGACATATAAGTGCAAAAATCAGAAAAACTAAATGATGAGAGATTGAAATCCTAAATTTTACAAATATGATAAGTTTCATATAGAGTCCCAATCGATTTATTGACAAATAGACAAATCTGAACATGAATGGTCTAGTGTGCATTATGCATGTTCATCTCATGACTTTCCACGATTACTCTTTCTTTATAAATCAGCTAAACCAAAGATCTAAGAGTGTATAGATCAATCAATTGCCTATGATAGGAATTTGCCCTAACATCCTTCCGACGGCTTTCACACTACGTCCCTTTTCTGGCTTTGGTTACGGGTAAACCATCCCCCGGTTGGTAATAGGTAGCCCTTTTCGAAATTTTCCACCATATTCTCAATCATACCCATATTTTCCTTCATTCTTTCATTTTCATATGCATTAGATAGGATTTTTAGAAATCCATATCTCTCGTTATTTTCCCATGGACAAGGATGGACAAAGTACCCCGGCTTGGTTCCTAAACACTTCAAATCTTTAGTCTCACCAATCTACAAGTCTAGTAATCCCTTTAAATCATGAGAATCGTGTAATGTAGACTAGACTTAAAAGTGTTCAAATGTTCTATCGATCATATAAATAGGGGAATTCACATGTAAAACTATCATGTTTAAGTTAATTTAGAGATTTCAAAATCATATCATTTCATCTTTCATTCTTTCATACTCATGACATCTCAAGTGCATGGAAACGAAGTTTTCAAAAGAGTTTTGATATTTTAGAAAAATTGAAAATTTCCTACAAAAACCTTGCTCGAAATGTCACAAATTGGTAGATTCGAGGAATCTCACCCCCTAACCAAATCTTGCATTATCCTTAATATAAAAAGATATGCAATGAGCATGAATCATGAGAGTAATGATAAGATTAAGGAGAGTAAGAACAAGAGTACTTAAGAATCGATCATGGAAGTTTGCAACTCCAAATAAGTAAACAATTAAAATAAATGAACTACTCTCTACCTCCGTCAGACTAGGAGGTTAATCTTGATACACAAGATCATCCAAAGGAATGGAATTTAGCAGAATTAGTAGGTGGAGTAAAAGATTTTTCAGCAATACCATCCACCATCCTGCTTCATAGTACACATGAATGATGTTTGTCATTCTAATCCATTGAAAATCCTACTGAAAAAATTCAGCAGGTTTCTAAAAGTTATCACTTCATGTGTTAGGAAATGAAGATTTCTTCGTTTGGAATTCATCAAATATGAATCTCCTTTCCAACTTATCTGGGAAAAAATTATTCAGATAAGGATCATCCTAGAGATGGTGCTCTTTGGTTTGTATAAATCAAAGAGATGTGGAGACTTGGAATTCTTCTTCACATGTCATTATGGTCTCCACATGTTCAGATTCTACTAGTGCCTCCACTATTAATAAATAAGTTTTACACACAGTTGAAGGAGTCTTTATGGGCACCAGTGAAGTTTCTCTTAAGGCATTGACAATGTTACGGATCATAGGATCATCCCAATCCTCAAAATATGTCAAACACTCCTCTAGAGTGTAGGAAACTTCGATCTTCTCTGTCACTTGTGAAGGTTGGAATATGTCCTCAACCACTACACTTTTAAAAATTGACCTCTGCATAGGCAAATCAAGCACCAATCCATCAATTTCCTGCATAACAAAATTATTCGACTCAACGATTAGTGTCTTGTCAATCAATTTGTCCAATTTTGGCTCTTCCAAGGCCTTATTAATATCCAAATTTATTTCTTCCTTGGAATGAGCCAAGCAAACTTCTAAAGTTTTAGAAAATTTAGTTGAGGGTGGCTCATCATCATCTACAATTGTATTTATGAAATTAATCATGTGGATCTCATCTTCATCCTCACCCTCATCCTTATCCTCTTGCTGTTTGTGTAAGTGAAACACATTCAGCTTCATAGTCATATTTCTAAAGGATATTTTCATAACCCCATTCCTACAATTGATTATAGCATTGGCGGTTGCTAGAAATGGTCGGCCTAGAATGACAAGAACTTGAGTGCATGCATTTGTAATCGCTTGTGTATCCAAAACGATAAAGTCTACCGGGTAGTAGAACTTATCGATTTGGACTAACACATCCTCAATTATTCATCTCGGTATTCTAATGGAGCGATCTGCAAGTTGTAAAGTTATCTTGGCGGGTTTTAATTCACCAAGTCCAAGTTGCTCATATACCGAGTAGGGAATCAAGTTAACACTAGCCCCTAGATCGAGAAGTGCTCTATTGATCCGGAAGTTACCTATCATGCAAGACATTGTAGGGCTTCCAGGATCTTAAAATTTGGGGGGAGTGTTATGTTGTATGATGGCACTCACTTGATCTGTAAAAAATGCTCTCTTGTGCATGTTTTGCTTATGCTTTACGGCACATAGATCCTTTAGAAATTTAGCGTATGAAGGAATTTGCTTAATTGCATCCAAAAAGGGAATGTTAATTTTGACTTGTTGGAAGACTTCTAGGATGTCCTGATTTTCACTTGGCCTTTTTGTTGAGACAAGATGTTGGGGGAATGAGGCCACAGGTTTATACACACGCTCTGGCTCTTCATCTTGTAGAGCATTGTTCAATTCACCTTCACTCTTAGAATCAACCGGGTCATTAGGCTTTGTGGCCTTCACCGATTCAAAATTTTCAATTATTTTTCTACTTCTAAGAGTGGTGATGGCTTGAACATGTTCCACATGAGGATGGGTTGAAGAATTGGTGTTTGTTTCCAATTGTTCCTTAGGGTTAGGATGAGATTGGGTCAAAACAGTCCATTTCTCCCTAACTCCTAGGTGTGTCTCAATTCTTTCAACCAAAATTTTAAGTCCATTCATGGCTTGCATGTTGGACTGATTTATCTGAGTTTGTCCAATCATAAACGCGTTCAACGTATCCTCAAGAGTGCTCTTTTGAGGAGGCCCTTGGGACGCATTGTTTATATTTACCATGGGTCCATTTCTCCCATTAAAATTTGGTTTACACCGCCACTCAGGACTAGTCAAGTTAGAATTTGGTCCACTAAAGGGGTGTTGGTATATCTTGAAATGCAGGGATTGTTGGGCAATCTTTTTTCAATTGAACATCACTCTCACAAATACCACATACACTCTCAACGGCCTCACCAGTGGTTATCATGTTAACACTCCTTAATTCTATGGCCTCAACCTTCTTTGTGAGACTCGCCACCTTTGAATTTAAATCATCCTCCTCATCCAATACATGTATTCCTTTCTCTCTTGAGGTTGACTTAGGATTACTAGTCAGATTAGAGATGATGTCCCAAGATTGGGCATTCTCGGCTAGCATATCAAAGTAAAGCCAAGTATCATCAGGTGCTTTGTTCAAAAACTCAACATTGCACATCATTTGGACAAATTGGTGCATGTTTGAACTCAATCTGGCATGTAAAAGTCAATCAAGCACCACTTTTCATAACCATGGTGTGGGCACTCTAATAAAAGATCCTTTAACCTCTCCCAACATTGAAAAAATGTTTCATCTCCTTTTTGGGAGAAGTCCATGATAGTCCGTCTTAGTGCATTAGTTTTATGAACCGGGAAGTACTTTTTAAGGAACTCCCGGGTCATTTCAACCCATGTCCCGATGCTTTTAGGTTTAAGTGATTGAAACCATGCTTTGGCTTTGTCCTTTAGAGAGAAGGGGAACAATTGCAGTTTGATTACATCTTGGGAGATATCATTAAATTGAAAGGTGTTTGCCATCTCATCAAATTCACTAAGGTGCGCATATGGACTTTCAGAGTTGAGTCCATGGAATTTCGGGAGTAACTTGATAATTTTCGGTTTAAGGTCCACGTTTCCTGCATTATTTGGAAAAACAATGCAGGAAGATGTGGTTGTTCTCTCCGGTTGTAGATAATCTCTCAATGTTTTAATCGAAGGAACATAGTGTTCCTCATTCTCATTACGTTCGGTCCTAATTGGTGGTGTATAATGCTCAACATCTTCAACATTATGTGATTCATTCTCAGCCATGATTTTAGACGATTCAGGATTTCCTAGATGTTTTCTAACTCATCTGTGATAGACTAGGCCTTTAACTAAATCTTCCTCACTTGGAAGTCGCGATGTGTGATCACGCTCCCAATGAGGCATAAAACACAAAAAAAAAACTAATATAAAATCTAAAGACAAAAACAAAAACTAAAAATTAAATGAGTCTAAGTTAAAACGGGGTTATCGGATGAAGGAACTATGTTAAAGAAGAAAAATCCTACAAAACAAACAAAATCTGTTAGTAGTAGAAATTATAACAAAACCTATTAAAATAATGAATCCTAACCTAACCTATTTAACCTAACTATACCCTAATTATAAAATTCAGAACCATTAACGGCAACGGCACCAAAAACTTGTTCGCTTGCCTCAAGTGCAAGGCTACGATTTAGTAATAATTCTCGGTAAGACTAAGGTCGATCCTCAGGGATTGTCGTAACAATTCTAAGTTTTATAACTAGGATGGGCTAAATTCAGATTTGTAATGATGAATGGTAATTAAGAATATAAATCTATTGACTTAAGAACTAAATCAAGGAAATAAATACTAGAGCGCCAATGATCCACTAATAATCATTCACAATGCCAATTCAAATCATTCAAGTCAATCACTCAATTGGAATCGGATTTCTATCTCTAGCCAATCGGAATATAGAGCAATCAAATCATCATAATACATCTAACATAGATAAATCATCTACTGATATGGTTCTCTCATAAATAACTAAGGCATTGAGTGTATTCAATCACACAACCCAATCCTTTACAAAATAAGTAAGATCACATTCATGATTCTTCCTCAAGCCTTGTCACCAGACTTGATTTAGAAGAATAAATTGAACTTCTATTGAACCAAAATCAATACATAAACACCTATCTCAGATTAAATTAAAAGATAAGAACCCCTTCTAGTTTAGTTCCAGATAAGCTCTTAGGAAACTTAGTTTGTAAGATCCCTTAGCATGAAACATATCATGATGACTCTAGGATCTCCACAACCCAAAATCCTATCAATCAACACCCCCATTAAGCAATCTTAGTAATCAAAACATTCCATGTAAAAGCAATCACAAGAGATAAAAGATTTATTAAAAATACTAACTTTATTTCAAATTAGAACTAGAAGTGTTCTTCATAAAATCAAAAAGTACTTGAACTAATTCGAATTAGACATTACAAATAACTAAAAGCTTCACCTCTTAGCCCTATCTAAGAGGTTTAGCCAACCATTAATAGGTTAAATTAAAACTCAAAGGAAACTAATGAAAAACAGAGAAAAATCAAGTTTGGAGGAGTTGCAGACACTCCACAGCGATCTCCTTCACCTCCCGCGACTTCCCAAGCCTTCTATGATTCTTTAGATCCACCCCTAGGTGTCTTTTTATAATAAAGAGGCTCTACTGCCTTAGAAACTTCTAGAATTGCGTAAAGACTCCCGCAGCACATGATTTTCGGAGCTTGCTGAGCAAGCTTGCTGAAAAGCTGCTGAAATACACTGGTTACTTGTTGGCTGACCGGTCTTGACTGGTCGAGATGGCTGGCCGACCGGTCTAGACCGGTCTGGCAGAGCTCCAGAGAGTCTAGAGAGTGCCGACCTGTTGGCCGACCGGTCTAGACCGGTCGGACCACACTAGTCCTTGGTCTAGTGACCTATACAAAGGGGTAGGAGGGTGGCCGACTGATCATGACCGGTCGGACCTCATTTCTTCACAATTTCTTTCTTTCATTCTCCCTCTCTCCTCTCCTTGCTTTCTTCTTTCTTTAGCCCACCTTGGGTCTTCATCAAAGGCTCCTAAATGTGTCTTTTAAGCATTAATGGAGTGAAGTCTCTCTCTCACTCCTACATTCACACAACATGCATTAGAAGGGTCTTTTAAGCATGCAAACCATGCATATAATGTGATGTAATAGGTTGGCAAATGTATAATTGGAGCTTCAACAGCGGGCCATTTGCTTTCCATCTGCTTTCAAATAAATTAAGCAGATATTCGAACTGGGTTTTTCGGAAACATCTGTGACATGGCTCGTCATTTCTTAAAATTTTCCTTTAGAGCAGATAAAAATCCTATTGAGCACTTGGGGAAGACCTTTGCCCCTTCGTAATCTAGGCACGAACCAAGTTCCATTGCTGCACAGAAGGATTCTGTCAAAGATAATGTTTCTTGTTTAAGTAAACGGACCTAAAGCAACAATTTAAGACATTAAATTGCATTAAATGATGACCATCGCCGATAATCACTGCAAATCATCGATAACCACTGACCATCGCTAATAATCATTAACTATCACCAATAATCATTGTACATCACTGATACAAAATGGCGATCACCGATAATCATTATACATCGCCAATACACATTGACAATTGCTGATAGTTAACTGTGTATGTGTGTATAGATGAAGGATAGTGAATAACAACGATTAACGGTGCGTATCGGCAATAGATAATGCATATCGATGATGGATTGTGCGTATCCGTGACGGACAGTGGCTTATTAATGAAGGACAGTGTGTTTCGACAATTTTGGATTTCCCTAGATGTCCTTTAAGAAATTAAACCTTCCAATATGGGTCCACAACACTCTCCACTATTCATACAAGCACCACATCCTCCATTTCACAAACTCCAACCATTCTAACTACCACTCGAATATTGATGATTAATAAATATGAAAAAAAAAGATAATGTTTCAACGTCGAACCATCAACCTCTCCACCATTCATATGAACACCACACCCTCCTCCTTTCACAGACTCCAACCAATCGACAACAAAATAAATTAAGAAAAAAGAAACAAAAATAACTACGAAGGGAACCTCCATACCCTCCTCCGTTTCACAAACTTCCACCACTGATTGACACCAACAATAACGAAAACAACAAGTAATACAACCTACCTTTAGCATGCATAGTGGAGAGAGTATTATAAATATAAATCATTTTTTTTAACAAGAACTTTGTCGTAGTTTGGCCAGAGATGTTTGTCTTCGCCACAAAGTGACAAAAAAACTCGTACAACTATCAAACGTCGAAGAATTCTTAACGTGGTCCCCTCCTCTTATTGTGGTCCCCTTCAACTTCGTTTGCAAGCCACTAAAACCACCAAAGAAAGATAGAGAGAAGAAAGAGGCCAGGAAAGGCATTTTTTGCCTATGGGACTAACCTTGAGAACCAATCCACGTA
Source organism: Liriodendron chinense (assembly GCA_003013855.2). Taxonomy (NCBI): domain Eukaryota; kingdom Viridiplantae; phylum Streptophyta; class Magnoliopsida; order Magnoliales; family Magnoliaceae; genus Liriodendron; species Liriodendron chinense. The sequence continues at coordinate 837,704 of ML058376.1, forward strand.
TTTTAACCCAGCCCTTGTGTTCTGTGGGGCCAACTAGATACTACCAAAGGGGTTTAAGCCTTCTAGATGGAATGGGTTATAATTTCAGGCTGTCAGACAAAATTTGAAAGAAAAACTCATCGTGGATGGACCATAGCGGTGGGAACAGTCTGAATTAATGCACGGTTGTAAGCCATGGACAGTTCTAATTTTTTTTTAAATGACCCTGTGGAGGGTGCACAACTCGCCTCAAGTGCAAGGTTGCGATGTAGTAATAATTCTCAGTGAGACCGAGATCGATCCACAAGGAGGGTAATTGATTCCAACTCATCTCAAGCTAGTTAGGATTTCGAATGGGATTTGAATTTAATAGGGAATGATGAATATAAATTCAGAAATGAGAAATAGACTAGAGCCTTCAAGGATCCACTTTCGGTTGGTCCTAATGGCTTAACTCAACCTGGTCTCTTGGTGACTTAGCATTGGCTTTCATAAATCATTAACACATCAAATCAGTTGAATAAAAAATATGGATTAGGATAGAGGTTGGCATATTGATTTGGTTCCCACAGTCTTGCTCGGGTATTATCCACACCCAATCGCATAGGCCAATCCTTTCTCCAATTGAGTTAAGCTCATAACCATGGCTTTCATAAAATCCTATCACTCGACTTGACTAGAACCAATGCTTTGAGCTTCAACTAAACAAAAATCAATTAACAAGGCCACTTTCTCCATTCAACAAGAAAGATTAGAGCATTGGTTTAACATAGTTCCCACATTAGGATTGTATTGTAGAAGACATGGCAATCGAAGCATTTATCATGGCCGGAGTCAATGATAGCTCTAAGAATGGTACAAATCTATACAATGCACATAGGTGAGTTGATAGATTTAAATCCACAAAGCATCCCCTAAGATAAGAGACATTAGAAGATCTAAGAAAATCTTAAACTATAACTTCATTCAAACACGAATTAAACCATTGCTTAGCATTAAATCATTAACACATCAACTAGGTTGAATCTCAATCCATAAAAAATAAACCAAAAGCTTCCCCTTTCGGCTCTAGAAAAGGGGTCTAGCCAATCCAATACATGATTGAACTAGAAAATGAAAGAAAAACTAAAATAAACATGAAAATATAAAGAAAAATCTAAAAGAACCGAGTTGAAGAGCCTCCAGGTTGAGCTCCACCACCTCTAGCACCTTCAGGGCTCCTCTGATGATTTTAGATGAAGGTAGAGAGGTCCTTTTATAGAGAAAACGGACCACTCGCACAATTTCTTACAAAACACGATTTCAGCGCTTCTAATATCGGGCGCTCGAGCTGGTGGTTGGGCTCTCGATCGGGCACACGAACATGCCCACAAACGTCCAGCGAGCTCTCTGGTTATTTCTGCTTGGGTTTGGGCGCCTGACCCTGGTTTAGGGCGCTCGAGCTCCCCTATTTCTGCACTTGTGGGCTTATTCGCGTTCCGATCTATACCGATCCTTTCCTCCTTGCTTTGGTATGATTCAAACTTGATACATCATCTTCCTTAGTTCGTGATTTTAGCGTTGAATCCATGAAATCTATCTTCAATACCTGCAAACACAAATTTATGTATAATGAGGGCTAGTTTAACAGTTTGAAATGTGTAAATGCATAACGAAATGGGGCCTAAGTATGTATAATTCAATGCTCAACACACCCCCCAAATAGCAATTTCCTAGTCCCGAGCAAAACATGCATGAAACCATTCCAACTTTTCAAAACTTAACTCTCTCTTAGAAACTATTTTTCTATAAACTTCAAGACATATAAGTATGAAATTTGAAGAAACTAATGATAAGCATTGAAAACTTAAGTCCTTAGTTATAATAGGTGTTTCATATAGAATTCTCGTTGGTTGATTTGATAAATAGAAAAGTACAAACAAGTATAATATAGTGTGCATGTGAATGTTCATCTCATGAGTTTTCGAGATTACCTTCTTCATAGATTAGAAAAACTAAAGATTTAAAAGTGTACAGATCAACCAGATGCCTATGACATGAATTTGCCTTACCATTCCTTTTACGGTTTTCACACTACTTTCCATTTATAGCTTAAGTTATGGGTAGACCTTCCCTTGGTTGGTGATAGGTAGCCCTATTTGGAATTTTGCACCATGTATTCAATGAATAACCATTTTTTTATTTCCTTTTTCTTTCGTGAACATGATGGACAAAGATTCCCGGCTTGGTTCCTTAACACTTTAAATGTTTACTCTTGCTGATCTTACAAATCTACATAACCCCTTCAACCATGAGAATCGTGTAATATGAACTAGACTCAAAAGTATTCAGATTTTATATCAATAAGATCAAAATGTGAATTCATATAGAAAATTATTATATCTGAGATAATTCAAGGATTTCAATATCATATTATTTCATTTCTATGTCTTCCATACTCATAACATCCTACGTGCTATAAAAACAAAGTTTTTCAAAAGAGTTTTGAATTTTTTAGAAAAAAAAATTCCTACAAAAATAGTTCGAAATTTTACAAAAAGATAGATTCAACGAGAATCTCACCCCCAACCTAAATCTGACATTGTCCTCAATGTAAAAGACATGTAATACATGCAACATGAGAGTAATGATATAATAGAGGGAGACTAAAATGAGAGGACTCGGAGGGAGTAAAAAATTAGAATTCATCCTCTAATAGCTAGAAATTAAACTATTCCTAATTTATTCTAATAAAAGAAACCTAATCCTTCTTTTAGAAAGAGAATCTCTATCAGACTAGGAAATCTACATCTTGATAGAAAGGATCATCCAAAAGGATGGACATGTCCGTTGAATCAAATTTCTCAACAAACAGTTTCAATCTTTGCTGGATTTACTATCTCAATAGCCCCGTGAGGAAAACTTCTTTTACGATGTATGAGCCGGTCCATTGAGATCTCAGTTTTCCCAAAAAAGATGAAGTCAGGAATTATACAAGAGTACTTTTTGTCCTTCATGAAAATATTTTCTGAGAATATGTTTTTCATGGAAGGATTTCATCCTTCTCTTGTAAAATTTTGAGCTCTCATAGGCATGGAGTTTGTGAAGCGAGCCAGCTTTATCAACATTGAAGTTCAATGCCCTTATTGCCCAGTAGGCCTTGTGTTCAAGTTCTACAGGTAAGTGGTGGTCTCTTCCCCAAGTGTAGGGTTACGATGTAGTAATAATCTCGGTAAGACCGATGGCGATCCACAGGGACTTATGTAGGAATCCACAAACACTTCCAATAGTTCTACTAAAAAGCTAACAAACAGATTTGTAGAAGATTGATGTAAATAGTAACGTGAAATTAAATTGAAGGTAAACAATTAATAAAAGGGCACTAGGGGTTCAAGGATTTACTTGTAACAATCCTTGATGCTCAATCCGCTGTAGTTTCTCACTTTCTCAACTAGAATCGAAATTAAGTTCTATCTAGTCAGATGATAGAGCAGTTAAACCAAACAATCTGTCATATGTATGATCCATGTATATGATTCACTCAATGCAAGCTAGGACGAGCATACTCAATTGCATAGGTCAGTCCCAATTTCAATAGGCTAAGATCACAATCATAACCATTATTAAATCTTATCACAAGACAAAACTCGATCATGATTGAAACTTGATTCAAATCACATACACAGTCTCACATACTTCAGAATTTTCAGAAAAACAGACTTTTGGTAAGAAGCTCCCACATGAAGATCATAGATCTAGAGCGTATTCCAATTCCTCGGATCATACAGGTCTAGACTAGTTCACAACAATTAAGAACTCAAGCAATTCTTCTAAACATCCACGAGTCATCATAAGACTAAGAAAAACTACTTAGTACTTGAATTAAAGTTCAAACCATTGTTCTTCACTAATAATCCAACTTGAAACCAAATCAAACAAATTGAAACATCTTAGATTCACTATAAGCCTACCTCTTAGCCCTAGCTAAGAGGTTTAGCCGTTCATGATCCAAGGAAACATGAAAACAACTAAATAAAGCATAAAACTAGAAAGCAAACTAGGAGGAGCTGTAGAACTCCAAAATCGACTTCCGCCGTCTCCCACTGTGCTCAATCTATTTTAGGATACCCTAGGAACGATCTAGGTGTCCTTTTACAGTGAGGAAGCTCCGCACGTCAAAATCATGTAGAAATTGCGTTAAGGATACGCAGTGCGTAGAGAAATCCGGAGCAGAAATAGAAAGTTTACTGTCTTACGCAGAGTCGACCGGTCGTGACTAGTCGGACTGGCTTGGCCGACCGGTCTTGACCGGTCGGTCTGGCTTATCAATACGTCCAGCGTGCACAGGGGACCATTAGACCTGTTGGCCGACCGGTCAAGACTGGTCGGACCATATTGGTTATTGGTTCAGAGAATTCCAGAGGTGTGGCTGATCGGTCTTGATCGGTCTGGCTTCCTTGGCCGACTCGTCTTGACCGGTCGGACCTTCTTCAATTCATCTTTTCTTCCTTTCTTTCCTCCTCTTTCTCTTCTACTTGATTTCTTATTTCTTTGGTCCTTCTTCAACCTTCATCCAATTGTTCTAAATGGATCCTTTTGGTCTCCAATTGGGTGAAGTCCACTCTCATTCTTGCAATCATAAAACATGTATTAGATTAGTCGTTAATTCACTGAAAACCTTGCATAATGAGTGATGAATTGGGGTTAGAATATTCACAATTAAGAGTTCAACACACCCCCCAACCAGCATTTTGCTAGTCCCAAGCAACACATGCGTGAAATAAATTTCATTCTCCAAAACCCAACTCTCCTTTAGAAACCATTCTTCTATACATCCCAAGTCACACAAGTGTAAGATTCGAAAAAATTCGTTGATAGAGGTTGAAACCGTAAACTCTCAAAACATAATAAGTGTCCATATGAAATTGCTGTTGATTGATTGATAAACAAAAGAACTTGAACAAATTCAACCTAGTGTGCATAGTGAAAATTCATCTCATGAGTTTTTGAGATTATCTTCTTCATAGATCAACTAAACTATAGATCTCAAGGTGTATAGAGCAACAACAAGCCAATGACAGGAATTTGCCTTACTATCCTTTCGACGACTTTCACACTATGTCCCATTTTTGGCTTTGGTTACGGGTAGACCATCCCCCGGTTGGTAATAGGTAGCCCTAATCAGAATTTTCCACCATTTCCCATCATTCTCAATTTCATCCTTCCTTTTCCTTTTTCTTTTAAATTAGATAGGATTTTTAGAAATCCATATCTTTCGTTATTTTCCCATGGACAAGGATGGACAAAGTACCCCGGCTTGGTTTCTCAACACCTTAAAGCAAAGTCTAGCTAATCCACAAATCACATAATCCTTTCAATCCATGAAGATCGTGTAATGTGAACTAGGTGTAAGAGTGTTCAAATTTTCTATTAATCACGTAAATAGGGGTGTTAGCGTCAAATTTTGTAACAGGATTCTTCGGACGTTCACCTTCTCTCCAATAGAGACTTCCTCCGCCGGACCTGAAAGAAGACAGAAAGCAACTAGGGGTGGCTGTCGTCCAGCCATTAGCCCTCCGAGGTGGCTGTCGTCTAGTCGTTAGCCCTTCGATGCGTAAGTCAGATAAGGCAAGAAGGAGAATAACCAAGCAGCCGAGGCTAGAGATTGAATATTGTGTACCTGTCTCTTAATGGAGTCATCTCCTTATATAGATATGAAATGATCCAATCTGTTACATAAGATATCGAGATCCCGCTGATTTTGTGGGATAAGATTCTTATCCTCAGATAGAGGGGAGATCTAATCCAATGACTCATCCGATAGTTTCGTTCCTTGATAGCGATCCCTTGAGACTCGGAACCATTGAAGGAGATAAGCCCAAAATCGGCCTATACGGGCTGCTGGTACTGAGGGCTAAGGGATGTCAACATAGAAAAAGCTGTTCACATGTAGGAAGATGGTCGCGAGTCCAAATACTCGCTCATTCAGATGTAACACCTTTCAATGACTTGTGAGAAGGTCTGCTCGCAGAAAAAACACAACTTCTCGAAGCTTTGGTAGTCGAGCATCGTTTTTCCTAATATGCGAGCTGCGAACAGACGTTCTCGATAGACGGATAAAGATGCTCGCGAGGTCGGAGTATCTTTCGAATATGCGAGTCGCGAACATACGTTCTCGATAGTCGGATTAAGGTGCTCGCGAGATCGGAACAGCAGGAAAACCTCCAGCAGACATCTCCGCTATTTTGGCTATAACAGATGTCCCCCAAGTCCTTGCCGTCAAGAATTCTAAGGGAAGGACTTATTCACTATCATACGTAACCGCCAGTTGTCTTTATCAAGACGAAACCGTACATGATTGGGCTGGAATTAATGATCGCCAGCTTTCCGCAGCCTTTCCGCAGACAGGGAATGAAGAGACGCTCGCCACATGTCTGAGGAGTTAATGGGCGTGCCTGCTCAACTGCCGCACCGAACGGAAGGTTGCCATGTATCATCATATGCGGCGGAATGATTGCCTATAAATATACGGGGTCCGCCATATCTCTGGTTTTCTACAGAAGTTTTTCGAATGAAAGAAATTTCCCGTCATCTTCCTCTCATACTCCTTCCTCCGGTGTTCCTTTTCCTTCCTTTCTTCCTTCTGGGTATATTCCTTTCCTTTTTTTTTCTTAACCATCTTATGGCTGAGGACTCTGACGAGACCACCGTCCTACTGGGAGATGCTACACCGGAATCCTCTGCTTCTAGTAATGCGAGGGTTTCGGCAGGGAGATACACGACAGCCGGATATCCTTCTATTTTATCGGAGGACCGGTTGGTTGAATTACGGGAGAGGCATCTGATCCCTGACTCTATCATTCTCCGGTTGCCCGGAGATGGAAAGACACCAGATTCTCCCCCCAAGGGTGTGTGGCTTTCTACGAGTACCAGCTCATCCTGGGGGTACGCCTTCCTCTCCATCCTTTCGTTCGGGATGTTCTTCGATGCTATAAGATTGCGCCGGGCAACTTATTGTGAATGGATGGAGGGTGGTTCTGAGCTCCTTCGTCCTCTGGGCTCAAGCCGGCAACAGGGAGCTCACAGCTGAGGAGTTCCTCCATATGTTTCTCTTGAAGAAGGCGCCCTCCAGCGAAGGCTGGTACTACCTGTGTTACTGGCACCGGGATAACTTCGTGCTGGGGAAGCCCTCCTCAAACTATCCCGGCTGGAGAAAGCGGTGGTTCTATGCTTCCGAGAACTGGGAGTCAGCCTCCTCCAGGGGTCCAGGACTGACCCATTTTTTCTGTGAAGGTAGGCACAGTCCCACATTGTGCTGTTTCTCCAATTAAAATTCTAAGGTTTATATATATTTTGACCGCTACTTGTGCTCGCAGGTATCCCGGCCCTGAACAAGCCAAACTTGAAGGGAGGGATTAACGAGAATATAGTAAAAGTATACAAGGTACCTGTTAGTGATAGGCACATCGAAGCCTGCTTGTCCTGCTCGCGACTCGCGGCAGCGGGATTGATATCCGACGAAGAAGTCACGATGACAAAGGCTGGAGAAAAGAGGGGTTTGTTGCCTCGACTAAAGGGCACAAACTCGAAAAGGCAGAAGAAGTCTACCGGGCCTTCTCAACCATCCGTCCGTAAGGGTGGTGACCAACTTGCTCTTCTCGCGAGCGCGGTGGGGGCACCAGCAGTGTCCACCATCCCCTCACTGGTGGTCGCACCTGGACCGCCAGTGATTAACATTATTGACAACTCCCCTGATGGGGCAGGATCCAGCTGCCCCCCAGCTGACGAGGCTCGCGATCAAACAGAACCTCGCGAGTCGGTGCCTGCTCGTGAGCTGACCCCTGCTGGCGAGCCGGGACCTGCTTGCGAGTCGGTGGCCCCACCTGTCGCGAGCACGACTGGGTTGGTCATTGCCCAGCCGTCTGGAGGTGGAACATTCTCTATTCCTCGCCACCTCCATCCAATTTGTAAATTTTTGTTCGACAACATTTTCGCCTAAACTTTTGGCTCTCTTCCTGAGACAAGCCCTGAGAACCTCTTCCTTGAGGCGGGGGTAAGGATGGTTCAGGTAAGACCTCGGAGATTTTGTTTAACTTCCTTATTTTTGGGCACTCAAGTATTTTTCTCACATTTTCTTTTCCATTTTGCAGGGCTTAGATCTCATCTTCCGGACGAGGCGTGATATCGTCGCCGCTCGTCGCGTGATCGATGAGGCAGAAGGAAAGAGGATCGCCTTGGAGAAGGCGGTCCAAGGAAGGGATCAGCTCCTCAAGTCCTGTGAGGCGGTGATCTCTAAGAGAGATGAGGAGAAGAAGATCCTCATCGAGAAAGTCCAAGTCCTGACCGATAGGTATCAGGCTTTGGATTCTAACTTCGTGAAGCTCGCGGGGTTGAAGGAGAAAGCGGAGAGAGAGAGAGGGAGATCTTTCGTCAAGACAAGATCTCGCTGGAGGAGCGGCTCGCGGAGGCCAAGTCGCAGCTTAAAGAAGTCAGCGAAAATTTGGAGAGGGAGCGCTCCAATCTCGCACAGCTCAAGGATGACTCGATCCATTGGGATGAGGAGAGAGTCGCCTTGGTAAAAATGCTCTCGGAGGAAGGGCCTCGGGCAATTTCTGAGTTCCGGAACTCGCAGCTATATGACGATGAAAGATATGAGTCATATGATGCTGGTCGCGACTTTGAGCTGAGAGTAGTGCAACGAATGTCCCCATCTTTTGTTATGGGGGAATTCGGACGAGTCGCGACCATCGTAGCTGCAAAGGCGCAAGCTGCTGCTGAGAATGAGGTGACCGAAGCCACGCAGGCTGGAGGGGCTCCAGAAATGGGTCCTGAAGTCGAGAGCACGGCTCCTCCCCCGAGAGATTGATGTTCTTTTTTGTTTTTCTTTCTCCTGTACTCGCGAGCAGTCATTTGTAAACAATTGACATATTAATGAAAAGATATTCTTGGAAATGTTCTCGTTCTTCTTGTTTACCTTTTCTTTTTCACTTCACGCAATGAATGCCTTCTTTTTTCAATGAGTTATGCTTAACCCGGGGGATCGTAGTGACCCTGCCTTTGTGGAGATAGACTGATCTATCGATTGAAAAATGAGTTGTGCTCAATCCGGGGGGTCGTACTGACCATTCCCTCGTAGAGATAGACTGGTCTATCGATTGAGAAATGAGTTGTGCTCAATTCGGGGGGTCGTACTGACCATTCCCTCGTAGAGATAGACTAGTCTATCGATTGAGAAATGAGTTGTGCTCAATCCGGGGGGTCATACTGCTCGATCCGATACGAGGGGAGTGTAGTTATGATATTTACCAGAATAAGGCTTCTTAGGAGAACGGTCGCGTTGATCACGATGATATTTTTTATCTGCAGAAGAGGTTCCTTCTGGCTTGCGTTTCTTACCCTGTACTCCATGGCGTGTCAATGCGACTTCTTCTACATTGATATATTTCTGAGCTTTGGCTTGGAATTCTGCCATAGTTTTTGGAGGGCTCTTATCTAAGGCAAGCCTGAATTTCTCGCTCGTTATTCTGGCTATGAGGGCTGTGAGACCTTTTTCTTCAGTATAACCCTCAGTTTGAACGGCTTCGGCAGTGAACCGTACTGTGAACTCCTTTATTGTCTCCCCATGCTGCTGTTTCAGATCCATTAGATGGGAGGCTGGCTTCTTAATGCGAATGCTTCTCATGAATTGAGAAAGGAATAACTCCGATAACTGTGAAAAGGAGTTGATGGAACGGGGTTTTAGTCCCTGGAACCACGTACGGGCTGCTTCCTTCAATGTTAGGGAAAAAGCCCTACACATGATTTCTGAGCCATGTCCCTCCAACTCCATAAGAGACCTATATGTTTCCAGGTGTTCAAGGGGGTCGCCAATACCTGTGTATGGGGTGATAACAGGAGTTCGATATTTTCTAGGTAACGGTGCCTCCATAACCTCGCTGGTAAAGGGGGACTCGAATTGATGTATCGCCGCCATGACGGCAGATGGTCGATTTGCCTGGTATCGCTGCTCTATAACGTCGAAACGATCATGGATTCTTTTGAGATCTCCTTCCCATGGTAAGGTATAGCCTGATGTTTCGAGGGTGGAGTCCTGAGGTTGAGGTTGGCGAGACGCACTAGAATGTATGGAATGTGGAGGCAGCACAGGGGGGTGGTTGCCGAGTGGTGTTCGGTTTGACGGAGGATGATTTGGTTGAACCTGTGGTTTGTCCATAGAATGTCTGGAAGCCACCGAAATGGGTTGCGGTGGTAACCCCTCGGAGGGTTGTCTCTGCGGTTCAGGGAAATGCTAATCAAGCCGATTTGACAGGGCCTGAACTCCGGCATTTAGAGTTAGAAGAGTATTTCTGAGGAAACGCAGAACGTCGTCTTGATTTCTGGAGGCCTCCAATACTGGGTTTGTTGACGGCATATTTGGGGCTTCTTGCGGGATATTCGTCGAAGTGGGTAGAGGGACAGGTACGGATTCCGTCTCATCGGGCGGAGGTGGTGCCTACCTTGAAGTGGAAGGATGAACCGTCTTCTTAGGAGGCATAGTAGAAGGATTTTGATCAGTGGTAAGAATGATTGACTTTAACGATCAAGTCGTTCCCACAGACGGCGCCAAACTGTTAACGTCAGATTTTGTAATAGGATTCTTCGGACGTTCACCTTCTCTCCAATAGAGACTTCCTCCGCTGGACCTGAAAGAAGACAGAAAGCAACTAGGGGTGGCTGTCGTCCAACCGTTAGCCCTCCGAGGTGGCTGTCGTCCAGCCGTTGCCCTTCGATGCGTAAGTCAGATAAGGCAAGAAGGAGAATAACCAAGCCGCCGAGGCTAGAGATTGAATATTGTGTACCTGTCTCTTAATGGAGTCATCTCCTTATGTACCTGTCTCTTAATGGAGTCATCTCCTTATATAGATATGAAATGATCCAATCTGTTACGTAAGATATCGAGATCCCGCTGATTTCGTGCCTGAGAATGACAAAAGGAGATGATACTTTGTTGTTCATCATTTGGCACACATCTCCTTATGATTTGATCGGGACAATACTTGAATAAGTATGGGTCGTCCCATAGGAATTTTCGCACCCCATTGAAGAACTTATCCTTATCTCGATTTTTCCAATATGTAGGAATCGTACCTGTAGCAAGATAGTTAGCAATGTCTGCATACCATGGCAATTGGGAGACTTTAAAAAGTTGTTCATCAAGGAACATGTCATTGATTGTGGTCATTTCAGGGGAATCTGTGAGAACAAGTTGAGAGAGATGGTCAGCCACTACATTTTCTACTCCTTTCTTATCATGTATCTCTATGTCAAATTTCTGGAGTAAAAGGATCCATCTAAACAACCGTGGTTTAGCATCCTTCTTAGAGAGAAGGTACTTAAGCGCGGCATGGTCAGTGAATATGATGATCTTAGATCCAATCAAGTAAGACCTTAACTTGTCCAAGGTAAAAGATACGGCTAAAAGTTCTTTTTTTGTAGTAGTGTAGTTTGCTTGGGCTGAGTTTAAGGTTCTACTTGCATAGTAGATAACACATGACTTCTTCTCTTTTCTTTGGCCTAGCATGGCCCCAATAGCATAGTCGCTTGCATCGCACATAATTTCAAAAGGAAGGCTCCAATTAGGTGGTTGCATTATGGGAGCACATGTCAACATACCTTTAAGTGTGGTAAAGGCATTTCGAAAGTCTTCATTCCACTCGAATGAATTCTCCTTTTGAAGTAGGTTACATAAAAGACGAGAGAGTGAACTAAAGTCCTTTATGAACCTTCTATAAAATCCTGCGTGTCCCAAAAAGGACCGCACATCTCGTATGCTCTTGGGTGGTGGAAGGTTAGAGATAAGATCGATTTTCGCTTTGTCCACCTCGATTCCGTTTTGTGAAATGATGTGACCAAGTACAATTCTCTTTTGAACCATGAACTGACATTTCTCCCAATTCAACACAAGGTTCTTCTCTTCACATCTTTTCAACACATATTTCAAGTGCACAAGGCACTCATCAAAGCTACAGCCAAATATTGAGAAATCATCCACAAAGACTTCGAGAATTATCCCCACCATATCAGAAAAGATACTCATTATACATCGCTGAAAAGTGGCAGGGACATTACATAGTCCAAACGGCATCCGTCGGTAGGTGAAAGTGCCAAATGGACATGTAATTGTAGTCTTTCCTTGGTCTTCAAGGGCGATCTCTATTTGGTTGTACCCTGAATAGCCATCAAGGAAGAAAAAATGGGAATAACCGGCCAAACTTTCTAAAATTTGATCAACAAATGGTAGGGGGAAGTGGTCTTTCCTTGTAACTGTGTTTAGCTTCCTGCAGTCAATGCACATTCTCCAACTCGTAGTGACTCTGGTTGGTATGAGTTCATTATTGGCATTGGCTACGATGGTTATTCTAGATTTCTTAGGCACCACTTGAGTTGGGCTCACCCATTGACTATCGGATATTGGGTAAATAATACCAACATCCAATAGTTTCACCACTTCGGCCTTAACCACATCCTTCATGTTTGGATTGAGTCGTCTTTGTGGTTGCCTAGATGTCTTTGCATTCTCCTCAAGGTGTATGCGATGAGTACAAATCAGTGGGTCTATGCCTTTGAGATCCACAATCGACCATCCAATGGCACTCTTATGCTCTATTAGAGTGGCGATTATCCTACTCTCTTGTTGCTCATCCAAGTGGAAAAAAATCACCACCGGATATGTCTCATCTCGCCCTAAGTACACATATTTCAGCTCACTTGGTAATGGTTTTAGGTCAAGTGTTGGTGCCTTGATATTGGATGGGAGGGGCTTGTTCTCATTTACGGGTAAATGCTCAACTAGGGCCCTCCATCTTTTGTTATCAAGTACCGGCATCATATCTAACATGGCATCCATCTCTCGTATTGTGTCATCATTTGTCTCATGAGAGTGGGCCACACATGCCTCCAAAGGGTCGGAATATAATGTTAAGGGGAATGTCTCCTCCACGAATGATTCAATCAAGTTTATCTCGTGGATCTCCTCATCAACTTCCCGTGGTTGTTTGCATAAATCAAATATATTCAGCTCAAGTGTCATATTTCCAAAGGACATTTGTACAAGCCCGTTTCTACAATTGATAATCGCATTGGAAGTAGCTAGAAAAGGGCGGCCAAGTATGACTGGAATTTGAGCACCGGTACCTATCACGGGATGTGTATCCAAGACAATAAAGTCTACTGGGTAGTAGAATTTATCAACTTGGACTAAAACATCCTCAATCACTCCTCTCGGTATACGAATAGATCTATCAGCAAGTTGGAGTGTGGTTTTGGTGGGTTTCAATTCACCTAACCCAAGTTGTTCATAAACCGAGTACGGAATGAGGTTTACACTTGCCCCTAAATCGAGTAAGGCTTGTTTAATCCGGTAGTCTCCTTTGATGCATGAGATGGTTGGACTATTCGGATCCTTATATTTTTGGGGCACCTCTTGTTTAATAATTGCGCTCAAATTCCCAGTCAAAAGTAGTTTGTTGTGAACATTGTGTTTCCTTTTGATTGTGCACAATTCCTTTAGAAATTTGGTATAGGATGATATTTGCTTTATGGCATCCAACAACGGAATGTTGACCTTCACCTACTTGAAAACCTCTAAAATTTTCAGGTTTTTGTCTAAAGGTTTGGGTGAAATCAACCTTTGGGGAAACGGGGCAACCGGCTTGTATTGCCTTTCCGGTTCTTTCTCTTGTGGAGTGTTGTTTAAGCTATCATCCTCTTTGTTTAACCCAATTTGGGCCTTCACCGGATTAGATTTATCAACTATTTTTCCACTTCTCAAAGTGGTGATAGCTTGAACATGCTCCGTATGTTGGGAAGATGAGCTTGCATCTTGTATATCAAATTGGGTTCTTGGGTTAGGAAGAGGTTGGGCAGGAAGTGTGCCTTTCTCCCTAACAATAAGATGAGATTCAACTCTAGCCATTGAGGTTTTCAAGTCATTGATGGCTTGAGTTGAACTTTGATTAAATCTCAATTGCTCTTGCATGAACCCATCTATTTTTAGAGAATTAGTCTTGTTATATTCAGCTTAAACCGATACGAATGCACCCAACATCTCCTCTAGCGTAGCTTTTGGTGTAATGACTAGGAATAGACCTAGTAAAGGTTGAGCTTGAGGGATATTGTTTGCATTCACAGTGGGTCCATTCCTCCAACTAAAGTTGGGATGGTTCTTCCAACTAGAATTAAACGTGTTTGAGTTTGGAGCACGAAATTGCCATTGATAACTGTTTATGGCATTTGATTGTTCTTGTAAAATGTCTTGGACTGCTGAAATTGTGGGACAATCTTGTGTTGTATGTTGATTTCCGGCACAAATTCCACAAACAGTTTCAATGTCTTTAGAGTTGATTGTTTCTCCTTTCTTTAATTCCATGGCCTCGACTTTCCTTGTGAGGCTAGCCACACGTGCACTTATGCTATCTTCTTCTGATAGGACATAAATTCCTCCTTTTTCCTTCTGTTGGCTAGTCTTGGAATTTGTTGGTTTAGATGTATCCCAAGACTGTGCATCTCAGCCAATCCTCCAAATAGTCCCATGCTTCCTCGACTTCCTTATTCATGAACTCCCCATTACACATCATCTCTACGAATTGGTGCATGGGTGAAGTCATGTAACGCCCTGGATTTACCGTAATTATTTTAAAATTTTTTAAAATTTATTTCTATATTTTTTTATATTAAATACGGGACATTGATATTAAAAATTCGAATAACGGGATATTCGTAGGAGATTAGATGGTGTACCCTTAATTAAAGTTGCTTAGAATGACCTCATTAACAATGTAAAAGAGTTAGATTTCGCTAAACTCAAAGATTTGCAAAAGTTACAAAAATGCCATTGGATAACTTAAGTTAAACATGCCGTTTTTAAGTACGCTAGTTTCTAGCGATCAATTAGACGCAAAACCCCGGACTTTAGTATTTGGACACATTTTAACCGTACACGTCGAATTTCAGCCCTTCAATCATCCTACAAATGCCCTAATCAGAAAATGGATCATAAGTGGGCCACTCGATCTCGGATTTATCGCAATTTTTGTGTCAACACCTAAAATCATATGGCTCACCTACTGGATGGAGTGGATTTAATATACACATCACAATGGGACCCACCGTGGCTACCCTGATCTGTGGTGGTGGTATCTAGATCGCCCGACCAAGTGGTTGTTAAATCCATTTATTACTATTATTATTATTATTATATTTACTATTATTATTATTATTCCTAAAGTTGTTAAGGATCTCCAAAAGACTATAGTTGAGTATGGTTGTTATGAAGCTTAGTAGTACGGGCCGCCATCCTGGGATGTGATGCGTCGGTTACGACTATTTTGATGAGTGATGAACCATAAGGAAGGATGTGGTGGTACCAAAGGTTGGTTAGACGTTAAGTGGCTTGGTGTAAATTGATAATAATAATAAAGAATGGCTAACTCATGCATGCACGTGGCTCCATGTGGGTGTATGGAATTGAGAATAGGCTAGAGCGTCCTACTTCTCCCATACACTGTCATGTGTAGAATTGGGCTATGAGCGTCCCGTTTCTCACGTGGTCGGGCAAAATTATGGGCTGGCGTGTCCCAAAACCCCCGACGGCATGTCTAAGGATTCCTACGCTGGGTCATGCATTATCATGCATTGCATTAAGAAAGAGTAATGGATGTTTTGTTATGCTTTTCATGTGATTATTATTTCTAACCTTAAAGTAATTCTTCACTATGCCGCTTTTGACGGTGTTTTGTGGAAATAATTTAGAACATGTAGGTAACGATCCTCAGGAGCCCGAGCCTCAAGGAGACGATTATGATGGCTCGTGGGAGCAGATGGTGGAAGACGAGACCGCATAATCATTTATAGTTCTAGCATTTATTTAGTATTTGAAATTGTAATAAGTCTCAATGGGAGGACGTAGTTATGAACATGGTGTTTGATTGAATGATGGTTACATGGTTTGATGATTTAGTTTAGTTAATGAAATAATATATAAGCTTGGTTTCACCGTCTTGCTCATGGTTTTCCAAATAGTATGAAATGTGCATGTTTGTGTGAAAATTATGTAAGGGGTATAACACTCACACATTCCAAATAACCTTGGGAATTCGGCCGTCTTGATGAACACGGCAGCCGAAATCTTGGGGTGTTACAAGTCAGTCCTTCATAGAAAAAGCTTATAACCCGCCAAATTTCATAGCCATGATGTGGGCATGAATTTAACAAGTCCTTAAACCTCTCCCAACATTGGAATGTCTTATCCTCCTTTTAGGCAAAATTCATGATAAGGCGCCTCAACATGTTCGTTTTGTGAGTAGGGAAGAACTTTTTAATAAACTCCCTATGCATATCAGTCCATGCGCCAATTGATCTTGGCCTTAATGCATGAAGCCAACCTTTAGCTTTATCTTTAAGGGTAAAAGGAAATAATTTAAGCCTCACAATATCATCAGTTACATTTGCAAAGTGCATGGTGGTTATTACCTCATCAAATTTCTTAAGGTGTTGATAGGCACTTTCACTGTCTAACCCATGGATGCTCGGGAGGAGTTGGATTACTCCCGGTTTCAAATCTACGTTCCCTGCATTTTGTGGAAAAACTATGCATGAGGGAGTGCTCGCTCTTGCTAGTTGCAAGTAATCACGTAATGTTCTTGGTCGGGGAACGTTCTCAACTACATTCTCTCTTGTTTCGGTTTGGTTTTGGCCCAGATTTTAATTAGCCATAGGATTGGGTTGATTTACAGCCATACTTTCAGACAAAATTGGAGAATTTAGATATCTCCTAGCACGTGGTTCTCTGTCAATTCCTTCTATTATTCCCCCTTCACTAATGAGTCGGTTATTAGAATCCCGAGCCCAATGTGGCATGCAAATCTTAAAAGAATGAAACAAAAAGAATTCTTCCTTCCTTCCATTACTTCTCTCTAATATTGAAGTACAAGGTATCTTGCAATGGCTGAGCCAGAAGCAAGGATAGAGACCGATTTCTCCTGGTCAATAGGGGTTCAGAGAATTCCCCACCCACTCTTTGAATCTTTTGAGAAAAGTGCAGAAAAAGAAGAAAGAGGAGTAGAGTGAGAAGAGAAACCTCTGAGCACAAGGTGATCCAAGACGGTAGTGCCGACCAATAGGAATCAAGGTGGCATAAGGCCTACCTATCAGAGATCCAAAAAGGAGTCTCCACCCACTCTACAAGAGGAGAATATGATAGGAATGAATAGGAGAAGAAGAAGAGTAAGGTTAGAAAGATAGAACCTGATTTGAGAACTTAAGATGCCTACTTCTTCTTCAACTTCCTAAAAATCCCTATAAAAGAAAAATAAAAAATAAAACAAACTAAGTTAGTACCATTCCAAAAAAACTCCTATATAAATACAATTTTCAGAAATTTTATGAAAAACCGTCAAAGTCCCCGGCAGCGGCACAAAAACTTGTTCGCTTCCCCAAGTGTAGGGTTGTGACGTAGTAATAATCTCAGTAAGACTGAGGTCGATCCACAGGGACTTATGTAGGAATCCACAAACACTTCCAATAGTTTTACTAAAGAGCTAATAAACAGATTTGTAGAAGATTGATGTAAATAGTAACGTGAAATTAAATTGAAGGTAAACAATTAATAAAAGGGCACTAGGGGTTCAAGTATCCACTTGTAGCAATCCTTGATGCTCAATCCGCTGTGGTTTTTCACTTTCTCAACTAGAATCGAAATTAAGTTCTATCTAGTCGGATAATAGAGCAGTTAAACCAAACAATCTGTCATATGTATGATCCATGTATATGATTCACTCAATGCAAACTAGGACGAGCATACTCAATTGCATAGGTCAGTCCCAATTCCAATAGGCTAAGATCACAATCATAACCATCATTAAATCCTGTCACAAGACAAAACTAGATCATGATTTGAAATTGATTCAAATCACATACACAGTCTCACATACTTTAGAATTTCCAGAAAAATAGACTTTTGGTAAGAAGCTCCCACATGAAGATCATAGATCTAGAGTGTATTCCAATTCCTCGGATCATACAGGTCTAGAATAGTTCACAACAATTAATAACTCAAGCAAGTCTTCCAAACATCCATGAGTCATCATAAGACTAAGAAAAACTACTTAGAACTTGAATTAAACTTCAAACCATTGTTCTTCATTACTAATCCAACTTGAAACCAAATCAAACAAATTGAAATATCTTAGATTCACTACAAGCTTCACCTCTTAGCCCTAGCTAAGAGGTTTAGCCGTTCATGATCCAAGGAAACATGAAAACAACTAAACAAAGCATGAAACTAGAAAGCAAACTAGGAGGAGTCGTAGAACTCCGAAATCATCTTCCGTCGTCTCCCACCGTGCTCAATCTATTTTAGGATACCCTAGGAATGATCCTTAGGTGTCCTTTTATAGTGGGGAAGCTCCGCAGCGTCGGAATCATCTAGAAATTGCATAAGGATACGCAGTGTGCAGAGAATTCCGGAGCAGAAATAGAAAGTTTGCTGTCTTACGCAGAGCCGACCGGTCATGACCGATCAGACTGGCTTGGCCGACCGGTCTTGACCGGTCGGTCTGGCTTATCAAGACCGGTCGGACCATATTGGTTATTGGTCCAGAGAATTCCAGAGGTGTGGCCGACCGGTCTTGACCGATCTGGCTTCCTTGGCCGACTGGTCTTGACTGGTCGGACCTTCTTCAATTCATCTTTTCTTCCTTTCTTTCCTCCTCTTTCTCTTCTACTTGATTTCTTCCTTCTTTGGTCCTCCTTCAACCTTCATCCAATTGTTCTAAATGGATCCTTTTGGTCTCCAATTGGATGAAGTCCACTCTCATTCCTGCAATCATAAAACATGTATTAGATTAGTCGTTAATTCATGGAAACCTTGCATAATGAGTGATGAATTGGGGTTAGAATATGCACAATTAAGAGCTCAACAAGTGGCAAGCTTTTCCATTTACTAGTCTATAAGGAGACATTTCGATAGGGTTTTGTCAGCTGTACGGTGAGTCCAAAGCGCATCGGTTAGCCGGAGCGACCAATCCTTGTGATCTGGATTCAATTTTTTTTCGAGAATGTGTTTTATTTCCCGGTTAGAAATCTCAGCTTGCCCACTTATCTGTGGGTGATAGAGGGTGTTCACTTTATGTGTTATGTTGTATTTCTTCATTAGGTTGGTAAATGGCCTATTGCAAAAGTGAGAACCACCATCGCTTATGATGGCTCTGGGTGTTCCAAATCTGGATAATATGTTTTCTTTAAGAAAGCGTAGAACTGTGCAATGATCATTGGTTCTACAAGGAATTGCCTCTACCGACTTAAACACACAATCTACTACTAGCAATATATAGATATATCCAAATGATGAGGGGAATGGTCCCATAAAATTGATGCCCCAACAATCGAATACTTCGATATGTTGAATTGGGTTGAGTGGCAACATATTTCTATGAGACAATCCTCCTAGCTTTTGACATTGCTCGCAAGCTTTGCAATACTCGTGGGTGTCTCTAAACATGGTAGGCTAATAAAAATCGCATTGCAGAATTTTTGCAGTGATTTTCTTGGCGGAAACATGACCACCACACGCTTAACTATGGCAAAAGGATATGACACTTTGTTGCTCATCATCAGGTACACATCTCTTTATGATTTGATATGGGAAATATTTAAAAAGTAAAGGTTTATCCCAGAAAAATTTGTGCACTTCCCTTAGAAATTTTCGTTTGTCTTACGCAGTCCATCGAATCGGCATTGCACTTGTAGAAAGATAGTTTTCTATATCAACGTATCATGGTAGATGCATAGCAACAAAGAATTTCTCATCAGGGAATAAGTCCTCTATTGGTGATTCATCAATGGAATCGGGTAGGACTAGGCAGGATAGATGATCCGCCACCATATTTGCTACTCCATTCTTATCTTTAATCTTTAAATCGAATTCTTGAAGGAGTAGGATCCATTTAAGCAGGCAGGGCTTATCATCCTTTTTAGAGAGAAGGTAGCGTCACATGATCCGTGTATATGTTGATCTTGGATCCTAACAGGTAGGGTCTAAATTTGTCTAAGGTAAAGACTACGGCTAAGAGCTTCTTTTCCAAAGTCAAGTAATTAACTTGGGCAGGATTCAGAGTCCTACTCGCATAGTAAATGACATGGGGCTTTTTATCCTTCTTTTGTCCTAACACCACCCTAATAGCATAGTTGCTTGCGTCGCGAAGCGACCAATTAGGTGGTTGCATGATATGTGCAGTTGTTAACATGCCTTTTAGCTTTGAAAAAGCTACTTGGCATTCGATGTTCCACTCGAATTGGTTGTCCTTTTAAAGGAGAATAAATAGGGGATGAAAGATATGGATAAAGTCCCTAATGAATCTTCTATAAAAGCCAGTGTGATCCTAAGAAGGACCGCACATTGCGTATGCTCTTGGGAGGTGGTAGATTAGCAATGATTTCTATTTTGGCCTTGTACACCTCAATTCCATTGGATGATATCATATGTCCAAGGACTACCTCTTCCTGTACCATGAAATGGGACTTTTTCCAGTTTAATATAAGATTTTTCCCTTCACATCGGGTCAGGACCAACTTTAAGTGATCAAGACATTCATTGAATGTACAACCGAAAATAGAGAAGATGTCCATGAAAATTTCAAGAAAACGACCCACCATGTCGGAAAATATGGTCAACATACATCTCTGAAAAGTGGCAGACGCATTACATAGACCAAATGGCATCCTTGGGTAAGAGAAGGTACCAAATGAGCATGTAAATGTAGTTTTCTCCTAGTCTTTCAGGGTGATTTCGATCTGATTGTACCCGGAGTAGCCATCTAGGAAGTAATAGTAGGAATGGCCTGATAACATCTCCAGAATTTTATCCATAAATGGGAGAGGGAAGTGGTCTTTCCTAGTGATCATGTTTAGCTTCCTATAATCAATACACATGCACCAATGTTCAGCTCTGACTTGTGCATATTCTAACCCCAATTCATCACTCATTATGCATGTTCATTATGATTTAAAGACTAATCTAATACATGATTTTGTGTTTGTAGGAATGTGAGAGAGATCCCACTTATATGATGATAAGAGACACACTTTACATGCCTTGAAGATCAAAGGAATAAAGGGGCAAGAAGTGGAGGAAAGATACAATGGAGATGGAGGAAGAAAAGTATGAAAAATCACATTTTACACAGCCACTGGCCGACCGACCAAACCCTCCAGAAATATGAATTCCTCTTGACATATTTTATAAAGGCTAACCTGTGGTCTGGCCGGCTGATAGGCCGGCCTATGTGTTTTCTAAATTCAGATTTCAAAACACGCAGTCCCATTTTTTATTTTTTGGCCCAGTTCGCGGGGCTCATCTTAATGATATTTGGAAATCCAATACATCCATGTCGAAGAGGAGCTCGACGCAGAAATAACCCAAGTAGTTTTGTGTTGATCGAATGTACGGTTTGATCGTGGTCGCCAAAACAATAAGAACTATTCAGAAAGTTTCCAGATTCCCCCTAATCAACACTGGGCTTGTCCCGGTGGTCCACTAGTCCTGATATGAAAAATCCAAGCTACCCATCTTCTAGAGTACATCAATATATGAATAACCACAAAGTTTTAAGTTAAAAGGATGTATGGTTTTATCATACCGGTTGAAGAAAGATGGACCATCTAGAGAGATTCCAACTGCACAGATTTTATAAAAAGCCCTAAGTGTTCTAATTTTCAGACCACATTATGGAATTGTTTTGGACAATCTAAGTCATCTATAATGTATAAGAGGAATTTTCTACCAATGTTCAAAATTTAAGATCAATCCGACCTTTGTACACTCCGTAGCGTTGAAAGCAAGATGATTGGTTCTGAAGCCTAAATTGCGTGATTTTGAGAGGCGATCACTGATCTGATTGGTGGGCCCATTCAGAAGATTTATCTTGGAAATCTAAACCATCTAAGATGAAGATCATATTACAAGGAAGCTACATATCAAATTTGAAGGCAATCCGATCATTGGTTAAGTCGTACCAAGCGAAACAAAATCTGCTATGTTGTTGTACTATTACTGCATTATAAAAGGAGGTGTTCTCTTCTCTTCCAAATCATGTAAGGATGTGAGGAGCAAGGAGTTCAAGTCATAGGAGGCTTCCTAGCCTCCTACAGTTAGTTTTTCTTCCTTTTCTTAGTTCTAGTTCTAGTTTGTTTTTATGCTTTTCATTAGTTAATTTCTTAACTAGAGCTAAGAGGTAAACCTTATAGTTTTCTTAGATGGTTTAATTCATTTTTGAAGTTTCAAGTTTGAATTTAATGTTGAACAATGCTTTGCTTAAGTTTGAATAAAGTTTTAAATAGTTTTTCTTGATCTTATGACTCATGGATGTTTGGAAGAATTACATTAGTTTCTTAATTGTTTTGCAAAGATCTAGACTTATACGCTCCGAAGAATCGGATTCAAGACGCTCTAGACTTGGATCTTCATGTGGGAACTTCAAACTAAAGTTCTATCTTGTCTAGAAATTCTAAAATATGTATTGGTTGTTTATATGATTTGAATTAAGCTCAAATCATGGTATTAGTTAAGCTTTGCGACAGGGTTTGATGATTATCATAGTTGTGATCTTAATCTATTGGAACTAAGATTAACCTATGCAATTGAGTGTGCTCAAGTCCTAACTTGAATTGAGGAAATCATGTTGATGTACAACACATGTGTTGGATTGTTTTGATAATATAACCGCTCTATAATCCAGTTAGATAGGATTTGATTTCGATTCTAGTTGAGTAATTGAGAAACCTATGCGAATTATATATTAAGGAGAGTTATAAGCAGATCCTTGATGCTCTAGTTATATCTTATTATCAGATTTTTCTGTTTCATGTTTAAAAATCGATTTCATAAACCTCTCTTAAGATTCTAGTTATTAGGATACTTTGAATTGTTTACTTCCTTCCTTGTGGATCGATCTCGGTCTTGCCGAGATTATTATTACATCGCAGCCTTGCACTTGAGGCGAGCGAACAAGTTTTTGGCGCCGTTGCCGGGGAAGAGGTTAAACAGTTTTAATTGTTCTAGTAGCTATAGAGTAGTCTTAATTAGTTAGAGTTTTTAGTTTTCTAGGTGCAGATTTTCTAATTTTTTTTAGGATCTAATAATTTTTTATTTTTTTTTATTTTGTAAGACATTGTTGCTGACATAGTTCTCACCTATTGGGGAACATTTCCCCATCTCCCTTCTTCTGATTTGTTTTCTTAGGATAGGTTAGGTTTTGACCCCTTTTTATTTCATCATGCATGATTGGACGAATGATACGTACAAGTATATTTTAGAGGATGAGACATCGGATTGTGGGACCCAAACTCATTATGATTGCAATTGTTGAACCTCCAATTTATACATTGCATTGCCCATTACACTACATAGTTTGCATGATTTTCATGGTTTAAAGGCCCACCTAACACGTGTTTCTGTGATTGTAGGGATGAGAGTGGATTTCATCAAATTGGAGCCAAAAGAATGTATTTGAAGACATTGCATGAAGTCCTAGGATGGACCAAAGAAAGAAGAAGAAAAAGGGAGAAAAGAGAATGAAGAAAAGAAGAAAAAGTGGAAGAAAAACAAGGCTGACCGGTCGTCCGACCGGTCAGCCACATAAAAGATGTAAATGGAAGGAGGCCGACTGGTCTTGACCGGTCGGCCAGGAAGGCTGGACACATTGCAGAAGATATGCCGACCGGTCATGACCGGTCGGCTATAGGCACTGGATGAAGGATAAATCAGCCCGACCGGTCATGACCGATCGGGCATGCACGCTGGACACGGATAGATCTGTCCGACCGGTCATGACCGGTCGGATGTACTCGCTGGATGGTTTAAAAAGTTAGTCCGACCGGTCACGACCGGTCGGCCCTGCGTAAGAAGACTCCTTTCTAAATTGGGACTCCGAAAATTGCGGCGCAATGCGAAGGCTTTCGCAGAATCCGACGCAAGGGGGGCTTGTTGCTATAAAAGGCCACCTAGGGGCTCTCCCTAAGGTATCAGAGAAGAGAAGGAACGTGAGTTTGGAGGCTGAAGGCGACTGTGGAGCGTCTGCAACATCTATTTTCGGGTTTTTCTAGTTTTATGCTTTATTTTTGAGTTTTTAGTTGTAGCATGACTATGCTCGGCTAAAACCTCTCAGCTAAGGATGAGAGGTGAAGCTTGTAGCCAGTTCTATGTTAATTTCAGTTTGATTCAAGTATTTTTAATTCAAAGTTGGATTTTTCTTATGTTTCAGTCCAAAAGATGGTAGTTTGAGATGTCTTATCTGAGTTTATGTGCTCCGGACATGAATTCCTTTTAATTCTCTGAGATTATCACAGGTTGCTTGTTTAGATTCGAATTATAGTAATCCTTGAGCAGGCCATAGTCCATAGGCATGGCTATTACTCCGCAGGCTATGAATTTGAATTCTACATTGATTGAATGGACTTGAACTTGGAAGTTCAACTTGAATTGGATGAATGTGTGTGAATGCTTTATTTTCCAATTAGATGAGAGATAGGACTTCAAATCTAGTTGTGTTCTCTACTTGGATTGACTGAATTGACATAGGATTGCTACAAGTGGATCCTTGAAAGCCTTAGTGCATTATATCTCTGATTTTTCATTAAGTTACTGTTTTAATTAAACATCCCATTGAATTTGAATTTACTCTATTAAACTGAGTTGCTGGAGTAATTAGGAAGCTGTTACTTTTTCCCTGTGGATCGACCTCGGTCTTACCGAGATTTATTACTACATCGCAGCCTTACACTTGAGGCGAGCGAACAGCAATCCCTCCAAGTATGAGTATTTTTTTGAGATTCAATCAACCTCCACTACTCCCCAACATAAAACACTACGTGATTACCGGATTGAAAATAACATGAGTGCTTCACCTGAGTTTGACAAGAGGTAGGAATAAGAAAAAGGATCGGGGGAGTAATGACCAACTGGTAAAGACATTGCGTGATCGCTTGTATGGTTATGTCTATAAAATGGCCATCTTATCAATCTTCGTCATATAACATGTATGATCTTCATCAGGAGAGTCATCACACCTCTAGTCCAAAGGAAGAACCAATCATGGTCATCGAAAATCGTTTTAAAACGTCTTCCTCTCATGATAACATGTACATACAAATCCTTGAGGACTTAGAGAAAGAGTAAGAGGATGAGCAATTGATTCAAAATCACTAGCCATCTCTTGAAGACATTGAGCCCGAAATTAGCATCACCAATTCAATCTACAACAATGGAGAGGAAGGGACTATTCAAGTTCAATCTCCTCCGGATCTAATGACTAAACTTCTAGAGGATATTGATCCTATTGATTCTAATATCACCTTCGATTATAGTGAACCAATCAACTATCTCTTTTAGATATCCTTATTTTAATGATGAAGAAATTTCAATGACGGTTGACGAACTCAAGGAATCTACAAATTTTCGAAGTGATATTTTGATTAACTACAATGAGAGTTTGATGGATGATTATGAGCCCATGATTTCTTCTCCCAAAGGGCAGAATGTTTATGAGTCGTCGAAAGATATTCTTACTAGAGAGATCGCTGAAGTCGATCTTTTTTAGTCCTTCCACTAACAACACATGCGAAATTCTATTATGGAAGACCTCCCTTTGATTGAAAATTATGTTTCTTTGGATGATGAGGTGGCACAATCTGAAATTTCAAAAGATCAACCAATGCTAGATGATGTGCTTACCACTAAATGTGAAAAGTTTTCTATGGAAGACATCATCTCTATAGAGGAGGAATTCCTTGCCATTGAAACAAAATTTCTTCAATCACCTAGGGAGGACAAAGACCCTTCATCCGACTATCTCAATTTCTGATAAGTACCTAATATTGTATAATTAACCCTAGTTGTTAAGGGCATTATCATTATTTTTCTGGTTAATTATTCCTCATTACGTGAATTTTCTATTTTCAGGTGATCAGGAGAGGTTGGACAAGATCCGAGCCAATCAGAATGATTAAAGGCACTAAAGTGATCAAGATAAAGCATGTGGTGATATTGAAGGGAAGATGAATTGTAAAGATCAAAGGACCATCATGTTCTATGGTGGACTGCTTCAGAGCTGGTCATTTGGAAATTGAGGGCTAACCGAATATCAAGCGACAAGCGAAGACGTCTCCAAATTTCATCTCACGAGCGTCCATCTCAGCCGTTCATCCGTGATAGACCCCATGATCTCCACCGTGCATCTAAGTGCTAAAAGGAGCTGCAACTGTCCATCAAAGCTGTAGAAGTAAAGCTGCTTCGTCATCTGGCGAGCCATCCATCTGGGCCACCATCAGTCCACACTGTCCATCAGGCTACCCACAACAAAGAAGCTAGCAATCACAAGTGCAACATCTCCATCCAGCACTCCATGAAGCAACACACAACGTCCACCGTCCATAGCAGATATCAGCAATCCGATCTCCTCCCAGCTTCAGTTGATGATCAACGTCCTCAGCCATCCATTCATCAGATGTGTCACTTCCATCTAACGGCTAGAAATCTTCCAAACATGTGCAGCCACATCTTCAGATGGACCGCCCATCAACTCCATCACCACCCATCCCCCCATTTCAACCATCTAATGGACGTCCAGCTGAGTCACGTCCCATCATCATCAACCATCCATTCTAGCCATCCAACAGATAGAGTAATCATCCAGCAACAATTTCAACCGTCCACTTGCAGTGGAGCACGTCTTCATCCACCATCATCCAACTATGGTGGACCACAACTACACCCAGCCGTCCAAGCAGCTGCAACAGTGGAAATCATCTCCATTGTCCATCTACCCATGGACGGTTCTTCAGCTCCACACGTGTGTTGCCATCCACACGTGCATCAGCACCAAGCAGAGGCCGCGTCCATCAATGTGGAGCCCACGCCCATGCTGCACGTCCAGCACCTCCATCATCAGCCATCCAACATCCAGTGGGCCACCTTCTGATGTACATCAGTTCCAACGTCCAGCAAATTCTCAGCCGTCCATCTGCAGCTACTCCACACGTGTGTTTCCATCCACACGTGCAGGACCAGTGTTCTTCACCGTCCAGCCCTGGATGTCCCAAATCCACCGTCCACTCCCTCCACCTTCAGCATCATCACCTGCGTCAGCAGCCATCATCCAGCCATCCATGCAGCTCTGGCCCATAGCATCTCCAGCCGTCCATTCAATTCAATGGCCAGCGCTATGGACCCCACATGCCATACACGTCTGATCATCTCAGCCGTCCAAGCTGCTTCCACCAGCGTCCAAACAGTGGACGCCATCCAATCCATGTTGCCATCCACACGTGCAGCCTGATCATCCAGCTGTTGGACGTCCATCATCAAACGGCCAGCATCAGTGGACCGTCCATCTCCTTCGTCCAACGCCAGCAGGTCCATCAAGTGGGCAACGCCTTGCACGTGCAGCAAATGGAAGCCGTTCATCAACGTCTAGCAGAGGACCTCCGTGCAGCCTGATCTCCAGCCGTCCATCAATGGACAGCAGTCCAGCCATTGGACTGTCCAACAACCATTCAGCCCAAGTCCATCTTCCAAGCCCATAGTTCACGCATGCATCAGCAGCACCCGTCCACCCTTTGCAACAGCCGTTCATCCACTCCATCACCAACCATCCATCATCTGTCTAGGACCGGCCAAGGTGGACACCACTAGGTGCAGCGTGCAGCTATGAAGGACTTCCCCAGCCATCCAATGGACCCTATATTCAGCATCATCGTCGCAAGCTCAAATCAACGGCCATCACCTTCAGTCACATTTACAGACCAACATCTGATCGTCCATTCATCTACGCCATCCATCTCATAGAGCAGCACAAGGTGGACGATCATCACTATGCAGCAATAGAGTTTACATTCCAATGGCCAACAATCATCTCACGGCCAGCAGTTGGAGATCATTTCCAAGCTGTCCATTCATCATCTGGAAGCAACTCATCTTCAATGGACGGTCCAGATTGTTCAGATTCTTCATGTCTAGCATGTGGACCCAGTCAACTCTAACTCATGTGGACACAGTTAACTCACCTAGTTACCTTCCATCATCCTTGGGCCAAGCAAATGCTCTCTCCATCCTCTTCCATCCATGAGTTCCAAACTTAAAAGAAAAGTTTGATTTGGGCACTCCAAGCCTAACTCCTAATCCAAACCTAAAAAGCAAAACTATTGGCTTGGAAGTGCCACCTCATCATCCAAGCCTAACTCCATTCCCAAACCTAACTAAAAATTTGGTTTAGGCTTGGAGCGCCACCTAGGCTTGGAGCCTCCCAAAAAGCTATAAAAGGAGCTTCACGCCTTCTCATTCTCATCATCCCACAAATCATCCCATTCTCTACAACTCCTCTCTTCTTTAGTTTTCTTTCTTTTTTTTTCTTTTGTAGTGTAAAGTAGTTTTTCCTTTGTAGAAAATTTAGTATTCCATTGTAGCATGGTTGGCTAAACCTCAAGCTAAGGCTAGGGGTGAAGCCTTTGAAGAAATTTACAAGCTTTGATTCTTTTGGTTCAACAATGGTGTGTGAATGTTGGAGTTCTCTTTGGTTGATTGGTTTGATTATCCACCTCGGCAGACGCTATTGTTGTGCAAGCCCTTTGATCCATCGTCGACTCTGGGCACATTGGATGCTTGGGATCCCTTGCACACCAATTAGCTAGTTCATGATCGATAAAGTCCCTTGATCCATCGTCGACTCTGGTTACGTTGGATGCTTTGGATTCCCTACGGTCATCGAGCTAGTGCATGTAAAGTCATCGATCTATAAAATTCCTTGATCCATTGTAGACTCTGGGCACATTGGATGCTTTGGATTCCCTGCGATCAATAGACGAGATCTTAACGGTTGGATCGGTCAATCAAAGCCTCCTATCTTGTAAGTATGCATTTGATCGTATGATTTGTGATCTTATCGATTGACTTTTTGGCAAGGTAGTTGATCTGTATAATTCCTTGATCCATTGTCGACTCCGGGCACAGTGGATGCTTGGAATTCCCTGCGATCAACTAACGAGTGCTTCATGGTCAAATCAATCGGTTCGGATCACCATCTTTTATGAAGTATGCAAGTGGTTTAACCGTTATATCTTCTGATTGGAATGGATCTTTATTCAATTCCAGTTGAGTTATATTTGGGCCAATGAATCAAATTTTGTGGATGAATCAAAGGTGGATCCCTAATGCCTTAGCCCTTTTTTTCTATTTCTATCTTTCACCACACACAACTTGCTCCACTCTCGTGGATAATTCAGATTTCATCTCTCACACCTAAACTAATTCCTCTAAGTGTTCTTAACCCCAATCTCTGTGGATCGACCTTGCTCTTATCGAGTATTTACTACTTTGCTACCTGCACTTGGGTGTGCAATCTTCGGATTGTAGCAAGTTCTTAGAGGAATGCATGGCGCACCCCCATGATATTGATAATCAGATTATTAAGGAGTTGGATATTTTGTTAGACACGGTGTTGGTGCTTGAAGAACACTATTCCACTGATTTACACTCTTTACCAGTATTTGTAGAAGTACCGTGCAATTCTGAATTTGTGGAGGAGACAATCCGAACTGAAGAATACTTGATGAACGTCTCTCCACCATTATGGGTTCTTTAGCCCATTGACAATTCTGATTGGGAGGACCCGCTTTTAATCAATCACGACTAAATCAAAATTTGAGGATACATCTTTTTGCTACTCTTATCTCCTCCTTACATGCATGTGGGGCACACTATAATTGAACTTTAATGAAGAAAAGCACACATGGATACTGTCGAGCAGGACTTTGGATGATCCTCATGAGAAACCTATTAAAATTCATGAAGATTCTGCTCAAAGTTGATTATGCAGTCGATCAGACTAATAAATGGTAGATAGGTAGGTTAGGATTTCTTTTCTGCATTTAGGATTGAATAAGTCTCATCATGACAATGAAAGATGCTAGAAGTGATCAACTTGCTACCTTAGGTACTCTCGTTCTCACTCTCCTTTATTTTATGTCATTGCTCTCATGTCATGCATATTGCATATCTTGTTACATTGAGGACAATGCAAGATTTTGGTTGGGGGTGAGATTCCTTAGATGAATCTACTAGCTTTTGTGACATTTCGAGCAATTATATAGAAAATTTTCAATTTTTCTAAAAATTCAAAACTCCTTTGGAAAATCGTGTTTCTATGCACTTGGATGTTAAAAGTACAAAAGAAAGAGAGATGAAGTGATTTATTTTGAAAATCGTGAATTACCCATATTATGATAGTTTTCTATTTAAATTCCCTTATTGATTCGATTGATAGAAAATTTGAACACTTTTGAGTCTAGTTCACATTACACGATTCTCATGGTTAATGGGATTATGTAGAATTGTAAATTGGTTAGACTAAAATTTAAGGTGTTGAGGAACCAAGCCTGGGAACTTTGTCCATCCTTGTTCATGAGAAAATAAGAGAAAAGAATGAAATATATGGATTTTTAAAACTCCTATCTAATATAAAAAAAAAAAAGTAAAGTTATGCATTGAATATATGTTAAAAAATTTCGAAAATGGCTACCTATTACCAACCAAGGAATGGTTTACCCGTAACTAAAGCTGAAAATGGGAAGTAGTGTGAAAGCCATCGGAGGAATGGTAAAGCAAGTTCTTTTCATAGCCTTGTTGTTGATCTGTACATTCTTAGATCTTTCATTTCGTTAATCTATGAAGAAGGTAATCCTGAAAATTCATGAGATGAACATTCATTGTGCACGCTACACTGCACTTGTTCGGATTCTTTTATTTATCAATTAATCAGCGGGGATTCTATGTGAAACACTTATTAGGTTTAGGGAGTTTAAGATTTCAATTTCCATCACTAAGCTTTTCTGAATTTTGCGCTTATATGTCTTGGAGTTTATAGAAGCATAGTTTCTGAAAGAGAGTTGGGTTTTAGAAAGTTGGATTTGTTTCACGCATGTTTTGCTCGGGACTAGCAAAATGCTGGTTAAGAGGTGTGTTGAGCTCTGAATTGTGCATATTCTAACCCTAATTCATCACTCATTATGCATGTTTATTATGATTTAAAGACTAATCTAATACATAGTTTTGTGTTTGTAGGAATGCGAGAGAGATCCCACTTATATGAAAATAAGAGACACACTTTACATGCCTTGAAGATCAAAGGAATAAAGGGGCAAGAAGTGGAGGAAAGATGCGATGGAGATGGAGAAAGAAAAGTATGAAAAATCACATTTTACACAGCCATCGGCTGGCCGGCCAAACCCTCCAGAGACAAGAATTCCTCTGAACGTATTTTATGAAGGCTGACAGGTCGTCCTATGTGTTATCTAAATTCAGATTTCAAAACAGGTAGTCTCATTTTTTATTTTTCGGCCCAGTTCGTGGGGTCCATCTTGATGATATTTGGAAATTCAACTCGTCCATGTCAAAGAGGAGCTCGACGTCGAAATAACCAAAGTGGTTTCGTGTTGATCGGATGTACGGATTGACCGTGGCGGCGAAAACAATACGAATTGTCTAGAAAGTTTTCAGATTCCGCCTACTCAACACTTGGCTGGTCCAGGTGGTCCACTAGTACTGATATGAAAAATTCAAAATGACCATCTTCTAGAGCACATCGATATATGAATAACTACAAAGTTTCAAGTCAAAAGGAAGTGTGGTTTTATCGTACCGGTTGAAGAAAGATGGACCATCCAAAGAGATTCCAACTGAGCAGATTTTATAAAAAGCCCTAAGTGTTCTGGAATTATTTTTAGACCACATTCTGGAATTGTTTTGGACAATCTAAGCCATTTATAATGTATAGGAGGAAGTTTTATACCAATGTTCAAAATTTAAGATCAATCCGACCTCTGTACACTCCGTAGCGTTGAAAGCAAGATGACTGGTTCTAAAGGTACCCGAATTGCGTGATTTTGAGAGGCGGTTACTGATATGATTGGTGGGCCTATTCAGAAGATAATCTTAGCAATCTAAACCATCTATGAGGAAGATCATATTAAAAGGAAGCTACAAATCAAATTTGAAGGCAATCCGATAATTGGTTAAGCAGTACCAAATGAAACAAAATCTGCTATGCTGCTGTATTATTGCTGCATTATAAAAGGAGGTGTTCTCCTCTTCAAAATCAAGCAAGGACGTGGGGGGCAATGAGTTCAATTCATAGGGGCTTCCTAGCCTTCTACAACTAGTTTTTCTTCCTTTTCTTAGTTCTAGTTCTAGTTTATTTTTATGCTTTTCATTAGTTAACCTCTTAACTAGAGCTAAGAGGTGAATCTTATAGTTTTCTTAGATCGTTTAATTTATTTTTGAGGTTTCAAGTTTGAATTTAATGTTGAACAATGGTTTGCTTAAGTTTGAATAAAGTTCTAAGTAGTTTTTCTTAATCTTATGATGACTCATGGATGTTTGGAAGAGTTACATTAGTTTCTTAATTGTTATGCAAAGATCTAGACCTATATACTTTGAGGAATCAGATTCAAGACGCTCTAGACTTGGATCTTCATGTGGGAACTTCAAACCAAAGTTCTATCTTTTCCATAAATTTTGAAATATTTATTGGTCGTTTATGTGATTTGAATCAAGTTCAAACCATGGTATTAGTTAAGCTTTGTGACAGGGTTTGATGATTATTGTAATTGTGATCTTTATCTATTGGAACTAGGATTGACCTATGCAATTGAGTGTGATCAAGTCCTAACTTAAATTGAGGGAATCATGTTGATGAACAACACATGTGTTAGATTGTTTTGATAATATAACCGTTGTATAATCTGGTTAGATAGGATTTGATTTCTATTCTAGTGAAGCAATTGAGAAACCTATGTGAATTATACATTAAGGAGAGCTATAAGTGGATCCTTGATGCTCTGGCTATTATTATCAGATTTTTCTGTTTCATATTTAAAAATTGATTTCATAAACCCCTCTTAAGATTCTAGTTATTAGGATACTTTAAATTATTTACTTCCTTCCCTGTGGATCGACCTCGGTCTTACCGAGATTATTACTACATCACAGACTTGCACTTGAGGCAAGCGAACAGCCAACCAGTTGTAATTCTTGTTGGTATAAAATCATTGTTGGCGTTCTCGATGATGGTCACACCGGACTTCTTGAGAAAAACCTGGGTTGGACTCACCCATTGGCTATCTGACCCACATCTAGTAGCCTGAGCACCTAGGCTTTGACAACCTCCATCATGTTTGGATTTAATCGCCTTTGGGGTTGTCTAGTAGTTTTGGCGTTTTCCTCAAGGTGGATGCGGTGAGTATATACCGAAGGGTCCATCCCTTTGAGGTCCGCTATGGTCCATCCTATGGCTCCCCTATGTTCTTTGAGCGTCTCAATTAACTTGAGCTCTTGGTCTTTTCCTAGGTGAGAAGCTATAACAACTGGGAATGTCTCATCTTAACTTAAATAAGCATATTTCAGCTCAGATGGTAATGACTTTAGGTCAACCTTCGACGGTTGAATATTAGACGGTAGAGGCTTTGATGTGGTTAACGATAATTTTTCAAATTGAGGCCTCAACTGGCTAGTATCTTCCACCAGCCCTTTTTCATCAATTGCTTGCACAATTTTGCATATCATGGAGTCGTTTGAGTTCTCGAATTGTGCTAAGCATGCCTCTAAGCTTTCAGGGGGTTCTAGTTGGAGGAGTTCTTCCTCAAATGATTCAATCATGTTAAGTTCAGAGGGTTCATCTTCCTCATCCCTTTGCTTTCTACACATGTGGAAACACATTCACTTCTAGCGTCATGTTCCCTAAAAGAGAGTTGCACACCCCATTCTGGCAATTTATAATTGCGTTTGATGTGGCAAAAAATGGGCGGCTGTTCGCTTCCCCAAGTGTAGGGTTGCGATGTAGTAATAATACGGTAGAGACCGAGATCGCTCTTAGGGACTAATATAGGAATTCTCAGAATTTCTTTTAACAATCTCTAATTAAAATCTAACTACAATAATTTGAAAAATATGAATATAGAAGAATAATCTGTAACTTGAGATGAAATTAACAATTAAAGAAAAAGCACTAGGGTATCGATGGTCCACTTGTAGCGATCCTTGATGCATAACTTGCATTAGTTTCTCAAAAACACAACTAAAATCGAAATCAAATCCTATCTAGTCAGAATATAGAGCGGTTAATCTAGTACAGTAAAACAGTCTGTCATATGTGTTGTTCATCAACATGATTCACTCAATTCAAGTTAGGACTTGAGCACACTCAATGTATAAGTCAATCATAATTCCAATAGTTTAAGATCACAATTATAATAATCATCAAAACCCGTCACAAGACCGTTCGCTTCCCCAAGTGTAGGGTTGCGATGTAGTAATAATTCGGTAGAGACCGAGATCGTTCTCAGGGACTTGTTGGGAATTCACAAAATTACTTCTAATATTCTCTAATTGAGAGCTAACCAAACAAATTTCTAAAATTGAATGTAAAGAGAATTCTTAAAATAAAAGTGAATGTAATCAATATAAAAAGGCACTAGGGGTTCAAGGATCGACTTGTAGCAATCCTTGATGCAAATTCGCTGTGGTTTCCCAATTACACAGCTAGAATCGAAATCAAATCCTATCTAGTCAGATGATAGAGTGATTGTAACACACAATCTGTCTTATGTGTGATTATATACACGATTCCCTCAATTCAAGTTAGGACTTGAGCACACTCAATTGCATAGGTTAATCTTAGTTCCAATATATTAAGATCACAATTATAATCATCGTTATACTCTGTCACAAAGCACAATTAAATCATGATTTGAACTTCATTCAAATCACATGTATAATCAACACATAATTCAGAAATTAGAACAAAAAGGTAGAACTTTGGTTGAAGTTCTCACATAGAAATCCAAGTCTAGAGCATATTGAATCCGATTCCTCGGAGCGTACAGGTCTAGAACTGTGCAAAACAATTAAGAACTAAAGCAATTCTTCCAAAAATCCATGAGCCATCATAAGATTAAGAAAAACTACTTAGAACTTTATTTAAACTTCTATAAACTATTGTTCCTCAATAAATCCAACTTGAAACCAAAACAAAACGAATTAAAGCATCTCAGATTCACTACAAGCTTCACCTCTTAGCCCTAGCTAAGAGGTTTAGTCGTTCATGATCCAAGGAAGCATGAAAATAACTAAAAACATAAAACTAGAAAACACAAACTAGAGGGAGTTGTGAACTCCGAATCCGACTTTCGTTGCCTCCCACCTTCGTAGATCTCTTCTAGGATACCTTAGCTATGATCCCTAGGTCCCCTTTTATAGTGGAGAGGCTCTACCGCGTCAGAATCTTCTAGATTTGCGTAGTACTTCCGCACTTGCGCTAAAAAATCGGAGTTGCAAGAGGAAGCTGCTGGAATCCCGCTGAATACAAGTGGCCGACTGGTCTAGACCGGTTAGACTGGGCTGGCCGACCAGTCACGACCGGTCTAGCCTGTGCATGGAGTGTCCAGTGTGCAGGATTGAGGGGGGTAGTCCCTCTTGCATTTAGTGTCTAGAGAGGTAGAAGGGATGGCCGACCGGTATAGACCAGTTGTGGCCCTCTTGGCCGACCAATCATGACTGGTCGGACCCTTGATTTCTTCATTTTTCTTCTTTCTTTCTTCTCTCTTCGCTCTCCTCACTTTCTTCTTTCTTTGGTCCACCTTGGGTCTTCATCCCAAGCTCCTAAATGCAATCTTTTAGTTATCGATCGAGTAAATTTCCTCTCATTCCTGCATTCACAAAACCACGCATTAGAATAATCTTTAAGCTTGAAAACCATGCATAGTTAGTGATGAATGGGGTTAGAATATACACATTTAAGCACTCAACACACCCCCAACCAGCATTTTGCTAGTCCCGAGCAAAACATGCATAAAATAATTCATTCCTCCAAAACCCAACTCTCCTTCAGAAACTATGCTTCTATACACTCCAAGACATGCAAGTACAAAAATCGAAAAAACTAAATGATAGAGGTTGAAACATTAAACTTTCAAGAACATAATAAGTACTCATATGGATTTCCAACTGATTGATAGATAAATAGAAGAATTTGAATAATTTAACCTAGTGTGCTCAGTGAATGCCATCTCATGAAGATTCGGGGTTATCTTCTTCATAAATCAACTAAGGTATGGAATTTAAGGTGTACAAATCAACAACAAGCCTTTGACAGGAATTTGCCTTACCGTCCTTCCGACGGCTTTCACACTACTTCCCATTTCCGGCTTTGGTTATGGGTAAACCATCCCCCGGTTGGTAATAGGTAGCCCTTTTCGGAATTTTCCACTATATTCTCCATCATTCCCATATTTTCATCCTTCCTTTACCGTTTTCTTTTTCATTAGATAGAATTTTTAGAAATCCATATCTTTCGTTATTTTTCCATGGACAAGGATGGACAAAGTACCCCGGCTTGGTTTCTCAACACCTCAAATCCAAACTTAGCTAATCCACAAATCTAATAATTGTTCGCTCGCCTCAAGTGCAAGGCTGTGATGTAGTAATAAATCTCAGTAAGACCGAGGTCGATCCACAGGGAATAAGGTAAACCAATTCAAGTTATTCCAGCAACTTCAAATTCAATGAATTAAGGATTTCAGATTTATAAACTAACTTAAAACTGTAATTGTAAAAATCTGTAATTAAAGGGAACTAAGGCTTTTGAGGATCCACTTGTGATAGCCCTCATGTGAATTCATTCATCCAAGCATAACACAACTAGAATTGAAGTTCTATCTCTCTCCTAGTTGGAAGGTATGACATTCAAACAGAAATAATCTTTACTCAAGTTGAAGAACAAGGTTCTAGTTCTAATGAAGCCCATAGAAGTCGAATATGTAGCCTTCGAAGTAACGACAATGCTAATGGACTATGATACGCTTTAAGGTTACTACAATTCGAATCTAATCAATCCAAACATGATAATCTCATAGAATTGCAAGGAACTCATCTGTTAGAACTAGAAAATGAATACGATTACATTTTCCTGAAATGTGGGTTTTGTTGCTCTAGGGTTCTGAGTAATAGAAACATTCATAGACAATCATAAGCATTCACAAATGTACACAAGAGGAGATATCGCAAGGCGAATTTTATTCTAGAGATCCTGAGATCTTGTACATTCCAGGCCGTGATTTGGCACGAGCCCTTAATTACATCGAATGATTGATGACCCTTGATTAAAAGGCAAAAGACTAGTCAGCAGGGACTATGGTCTTAGAGTTTGTAGTCGTAGAGACCTGTATTTATTTTGTTATGGACTGAACCATATTTGTATTAGCCAGATGTCTATGTCCCATGTTTTCGCCGGAGATCCGGGCTGAGACTATCAGGGTTTATGACTGGGAAGGATGACTCTGGGCCCGCGCCTGTCAATGTATGGATAGGTGACCTTGAGAAGTCCACTCTACAGTTGTGTGTACCTGCATAGCCCAACCGACGGATGTCGTTTGAATGGGTAGGGCATCGACTGTTGTGTTGTGGCAGTTCATAACAATTATTTTGTAGTGAATTGAAACTCTTTGGTATGGTTTATCGTGATAACCATAGTCCCGTTTGTCTAGCTTTCAACCCAAATTTGATCACATCTTTACAGTAGATATAAATGATGACATATTTGCATAGTTCTAGATGCTGGCGGTGTCTTTCCGAGAAGTCATTTCGAACATCGTGTTGAATCAGGTTGAGCCTCGAAGATGCGCGATTCTGCTCATTCAGAAATCTTAGAACGTCTATTTGACCATTCCATTGCGTCCGGAACGCTTGAAATACCCAAAATAGGCTCAAGCGGCACTTGAAAACACTTAAAATTGAGTCTGGTGCACCCATGAACATGTTCTCGAATTGGTTGGGTGTGTGGGACTTAATTTATGGGTGCGTTGGCTCCAACGCACCTTTAAATTAAAATGCCTGATTTTTGTTGAATTTACGGATGCGTGGGGCAATTTTCGGGTGCGTTGGGGTCCAATGCACCCTGAAAATACAAGTCCGAATTATGTTGAATTTTCGGGTGCGTCGAGCTATTTTCGGGTGCGTGGGAGTCCAATGCACCCTGAAAATACAAGTACTAATTATGTTGAATTTTCGGGTGCGTAGAGTTATTTTCAGGTGCGTGCCCACACTTATGATTTTATAATCCGGACCTGTGGTGGTATTGGTCGGAGTGATCTTCCGGTGGATGATTGGAAAGGGATTTCGGTGACCGGGAAAGTTTTCCAGTGGTCGGAAAAGGATTCCGGAGAGGGTTTCCGACGATAAATTCCAAATACTCAAGGGATAATGGCTCTCTCTCTCTCTCTCAATCTGTTAATCTATCCAAATGAATAGTGGGAGGGGTATTTATACCCGAAAATACCGGACAGCGACCAATGAGGGGCGCATCCCATAAAGTCTTTGACGCACCCCCAAATGGGAGCGTGGGAGCTCCGAGCCTCCGACGCACCCCAAAATGATATTTGGAAAAGTGCTGATTTTATGGGTGCATCGAGCTATTTTTTGGGTGCGTTGGAGTCCAATGCATCCAAAAAATGCTATGTTGGTTCTTGGTGATTTTATGGGTGCGTCGAGCTATTTTATGGACGCACTTGACGATTTTTAGATGCGTCAAGGTCCAATGCACCCTGAAATTGCAGTTTCGTATTTTTTGAATTTATGGACGCGTCGAAGGTATTTTTCGGATGCGTCAAGCTATTTTTCGGGTGCGTTAGATCTGAAATACATCCCGAAATGCTTTTTATATTTTCATGAATTTAAGGGTGCGTTGGGCTGAATAAATGGGTGCGCTTGACGTACTCATGTTTTTAAAAATTGAGTTTTGCGAAATGAAGGGCTTTCGGGGCCCGCTTCTTGGCGAATCGTCATGCACTGCTTGTCATAATTCATAAAGAAGGTGTCTCCTTGATTCTGGACGGTTTTGATCACGGTGATTCGCGGGGCCCACCGGAGAAAATGGCCAAGTACTGGATCCTTTGCAAATCTGGATATTTGGGTGTGTCGGATGGTATTTTGTGGGATTTCCTCGAAGCACATGCCCAGTTGATTTATTTTAGAGGGTACTGACTTTTGGGACCCCAACATCATGTCTAAAGCACATGAACTCTCATAAAACATAAAAAAATATCTCTTTTATTCAAACTAGAACTTAAAAATCAAAACGTTAAGCAAAGTACTTGAATTAGAACGAATCCAACATGATTAGCCTTAACTAAGAGGTTCTGGCCGAGCATTATCATGCTTCAACTAGAATTCAAAGAAAAACTAAACAAAAACATGAAAAACTTGAAAAAACCCTAATTGGAGGAGTTGCGATCGCTCCACGATGATCTCCCTTGCTCCTCACGAACTTAGAACTCTTCTAGGATACCTTAGCAAGGATGCCAAGGTATCCTTTTATAGGAAAAACCACGAACCGCCTCGAATTATGTAAAAACTTATGCACTTACGTCGGCAGTCAAACGTTAGTCGGGTGCCCGGTCAGGTAGTGGTCGGGCACCCGACCATACTTGAATTTGGTCAGCAGCTTTAAGTGAAATCCCTTTCCAATTTCAGGCCCCCAGCCAGATGTTGGTCGGGCGCTCGACCAGCTCAGATTTGTCTAGTGTATTCAACAGATTATCTTCCAATTTCGGGCACCCCGCCATGTTTTGGTCGGGCGCCCGGTGGCCTCCAGATGTGAATGCTGAACTCTTCTCTCGTCTGGTCAATCCAGGTCTTTTTGACATGATTCTTCAGGGCTTCTTTTCAATGTCTTCAACGTGGTTCCAAAGGACCCTTTTAACAACAATTTCATAATTTCTCTCTTACATTCCTACATACACAAAACAAGCATTAGATGGGTCTTTAAAGCATGCAAACCATGCATGTAATGTGATATAATGGGCTAGAAAATGTATAAAATGAGAGCTCAACAATAATCCTTTCAAAACATGAGAATCGTGTGAAGTGAACCAGGTGTAAAAGTGTTCAAAATTTCTATCAATCTTTAAAATAGAAGAATTCGCATATAAAACTAGTATCTTTGAGATTGTTCAAGATATTCAACTTCACTCACTTCGCCTCTCCTTATCTTATACTTACACCGTCCCAAATGCATAGAAATAAAGTTTTCCAATGGAGTTTTGAATTTTTAAAAAAATCTAAAAAATCTTCTTCATATTGTTCGAGATCTTACAAAACACTAGATTCATCTTAGTGATCTCACACTCCCTAACCAAACCTTACATTGTCCTCAATGTAAAAGATATGCAATAGGCAAAACATCAGAGCAATTATAAAATAAAGGGAGTGAGGAATGAGAGTACCTGAGAGAACAAAGTCTGGAATTCTACCTCCTTCTAACAAACCTATGAAAGAGCAAACCAAAAGCAACAAAATCCTAATCTTAACTACTCTATACCTCCATCAGACTAGGAGATCAAGTATCCTGATACACAAGATCAATCAGAGGTATGGACATACCTTCTGAAGAAAAATTCTCAAAGAACGGCTTCAGGTGTTGACCATTTGCTTTAAAGATATTACCGTTCCTTAGATTCAACAACTCGAGGGTCCCATATGGATAAACAGTTTTCATAATGAAATGACCGGTCCATCGAGACTTCAATTTCTCCAGAAATAAATGTAACCGGGAAGTATACATAAGAACCTTTTGATTGATCGTGAAGGTCTTACGAAGGATGTTCCTATCATGGAACACCTTCGTCTTGTCCTTGTAAATTCTCGCATTTTCATAAGCCTCGTTCCGGAGTTCCACAAGTTCATTCAATTGAAGTTTGCGCAACGAGCTTACCTTGTCAGAATAAAAATTCATCTTCTTTAGCACCCAATATGCCCTATGTTCCAACTCCAAGGGCAAGTGACAAGCTTTCCCATAGACAAGTCTATAGGAAGACATTCCAATGGGGGTCTTGAAAGCGGTATAGTAAGCCCAAAGTGCATCAGTAAGTCGAAGCGACCAATCTTTGCGATCGGGGTTCACTGTTTTCTCCAAAATATGTTTAATTTTTCTGTTGGATATCTTAGCTTGTCCACTTTTTTGTGGGTGATAGGGAGTGCTCACCTTGTGATTGACGCCATATTTTTTCATTAAATCTTCAAACGGGCGGTTACAAAAATTGGATCCACCATCACTTATAATGACTCGAGGTGTTCCAAACCGAGAAAGGATATTTTCTTTTAAGAAACGAATGACTGTTTTATGGTCATTGTTCCGGCATGGAATCGCATCGACCCATTTTGAAACATAGTTGACGGCAAGCAAGATATATAGATTTTCAAAAGAAGATGGGAATGGACCCATGAAATCGATGCCCCAACAATAAAAAAATTTGATTGGTGTTCGCTTCCCCAAGTGTAGGGTTGCGATGCAGTAATAATCTCGGTAAGACTGAGGTCGATTCATAGGGAATTATGTAGGAATTCACAAATACTTCCAATAGTTTCTATTGAAAAGCTAACAACCAGATTTGAGATGATTGATGTAAATAGTAACATTGAACTAAACTGAAGTAATCAATTAATAAAAAGGCATTAGGATTTCTAGGATCCACTTGTAGTAATCCTTGATGCTCAATTCGCTGTGGTCTCACACTTCCTCAACTAGAATCGAAATTAAGATCTATCTAGTCGGATAATAAATCAGTTAAACCAACAATCTGCCGTATGTAAGATCCATGTGTATGATTCACTCAATGTAAGCTAGGACGAGCATATTCAATTGCATAGTTCAGTCCCAATTCCAATAGGCTAAGATCACAATCATAACCATCATTAAATCCTGTCACAAGACAAAACTAGATTATGATTTGAACTTATTCAAATCACATACACAGTCCCACATAGTACAAAATTTCCTGAAAAAGTAGAACTTTGGTAGGAAGTTCCCACATGAAATTCATAGTACTAGAGCGTACTCTAATCCCTCGAATCATACAAGTCTAGACTAGCACACAATAATTAAGAACTCAAGCAATTCTTCCAAACATCCATGAGTTATCATAAGACTAAGAAAAACTACTTAGAACTTGAATTAAACTTCAAACCATTGTTCATAATAATGAATTCCAACTTAAAACCAACTTAAACGAATTGAAACATCTTAGATTCATTACAAGCTTCACCTCCCAGCCCTAGCTAAGAGGTTTAGCCATTAATGATCCAAGGAAACATGAAACAAACTAAGGAAAACATAAAAATAACAAACAAACTAGGAGGACTTGTGGAACTCCAAAATCCACTTCTGCCGCCTCCCACCGTGCTTGATCCACTCTTAGATGCCCTAAGAACAATCCCTAGGTGTCCTTTTATAGTGGGGAAGCTCCGCAGTGTCGGAATCTTCCAGAATTTGCGTAAGGTTACGCAGTGCACAGAGAAATCTGGAGCCCAAATTAGAAATTTCTGTTTGTGCATGTGGCCGACCGGTCTAAATCGGTCGGACTGTTAATCCCATCAGTCCAGTAAGTTCAGCAGGGTCTGGGGGAGATGGTCGATCGGTCTGGACCGGTCGTAACCCTCCTGGCCGACTGGTCTTGGCCCCTTTTCTTCTTCATTTCTTTTTTTCTTTCTTCTCTCTGCTTTCTTCTTTCTTTGGCCCACCTTGGGTCTTCATCCAAAGCTCCTAAGTAGACCCTTTTAGTCTCCTATTGAGTGAAGTCCACTCTCATTCCTGCAATCACAAAACCTGTATTAGATTAATCGTTAATTTATGAAAACCTTGCATAATGAGTGATGAATTGGGGTTATAATATGCACAATTAAGAGCTCAACACACCCCCCAACTAGCATTTTGCTAGTCCCGAGCAAAACATGCGTGAAATCAATTCCATTCTCCAAAACCCCACTCTCCTTTAGAAACCATTCCTTTATACATCCCAAGATACACAAGTATAGGATTCAAAAAAATTAGGTGATAGAGGTTGAAACCGTAAACTCTCAAAACATAATAAGTGTCCATATGAAATTCCCACTAATTGGTTGATAAATAGAAGAACTTGAACAAATTCAACCTAGTGTGCATTGTGAAAGTTCATCTCATGTGTTTCCAGGATTATCTTCTTCACAGATCAACTAGACTATTGATCTCAAGGTATAAAGAGCAACAATAAGCCAATGACAGGAATTTGCCTTACTGTCCTTCTGAGGACTTTCACACTACGTCCCATTTTCGGCTTTGGTTACGGGTAGACCATCCCCCGATTGGTAGTAGGTAGCCCTAATCGGAATTTTCCACCATTTTTTCATCATTCCCAATTTCATCCTTCCTTTTCCTTTTCCTTTTAGATTAGATAGGATTTTTAGAAATCCATATCTTTCGTTATTTTCCCATGAACAAGGTTGGACAAAGTACCCCGACTTGGTTTCTCAACACCTTAAATCAAAGTCTAGCTAATCCATAAATCACATAATCCTTTCAACTCATGAAAATCGTGTAATGTGAACTAGGTATAAAAGTGTTCAAATTTTCTATTAATCACATAACTAGGGGAATTCACATATAAAACCATTATGCTATGAGAAGTTCAAGACTTGCAACCTCATACACTTCATATCTCCTCCTCTTATGCTCATATCATCTTGAATGCATAGAAATAAAGTTTTTCAAAAGAGTTTTGAATTTTAGAAAAATCGAATAATTTCTATATAATTGCTCGAAATGTTACAAAACGCTGGATTCATCCAAGTGATCCTACACCCCCCAACTGAATCGTGCATTGTCTTCAATGTAAAAGATGCGCAATGAGCAAAATATGAGAGCAATTTGAGAATAAAAGGGAGTGAGGAATAATAGTACCTGAGAGAGTGAAAAGTGAAATTCATCCTCCTTCTAACAAACCTATAAAAAAATAAACAAAAGCAACAAAATCCTACTCCTAACTACCCTATACCTCCATCAGACTAGGAGATCAATCATCCTGATACATAGGATCAGTCAGAGGTATGGACATACCTTCTGAAGGGAACCTCTCAAAGAACGGCTTCAATTGCTGACCATTCGCCTTAAAGATGTTGCCGTTCCTTGGATTTAACAACTCGACGGTCTCATATGGGTAGACAGTTTGCACAATGTAGGGACCGATCCATCGAGATCTCAATTTTTTCGAAAATAAATGTAGGCGAGAATTATACAGAAGGACTTTTTGATTGAACGTGAATGTCTTACGAAGAATGTTCTTATCATGGAATATCTTCGTCTTGTCCTTGTAAATTCTCGCATTCTCATATGCTTCGTTCCGGATTTCTGCAAGTTCATTTAATTGAAGTTTGCGCAACGAGCTTGCCTTGTCAGAATCAAAATTCATCTTCTTAATTGCCCAATACGCCCTATGTTCCAACTCCACAGGTAAGTGACAAGCCTTTTCATAGACAAGTCTATAGGGAGACATTCCAATAGGGGTCTTAAAAGCGGTACGGTAAGCCCAAAGTGCATTGGTAAGTCGAAGCGACCAATCCTTGCGATCGGGGTTTACCGTTTTCTCCAAAATATGTTTAATCTCCTTATTGGATATCTCAGCTTGTCCACTAATTTGTGGGTGATAGGGAGTGCTCACTTTGCGTGTGACGCCATATTTCTTCATTAAGGTTTCAAATGGGCGATTACAAAAGTGAGACCCTCCATCACTAATGATGACTCGAGGTATTCCAAACCGAGAAAGAATATTCTCTTTTAAGAAATGAATGACTATTTTATGGTCATTATTCCAGCATGGGATCGCCTCGACTCATTTGGACACATAGTCAACGGCAAGCAAGATATATACATTTTCAAAAGAAGATGGGAAAGGACCCATGAAATCGATGCCCCAACAATAAAAAATTTCAATTATTAAGATGGGATTGAGTGGCATCATATTTCTACGGGAGATTCCTCCCAATTTTTGACAGGGTTTGCATGTTTTACAAAACTCATGTGTGTCTTTGAACATAATG
The DNA here is from genome assembly GCA_003013855.2 of Liriodendron chinense. Classification (NCBI taxonomy): domain Eukaryota; kingdom Viridiplantae; phylum Streptophyta; class Magnoliopsida; order Magnoliales; family Magnoliaceae; genus Liriodendron; species Liriodendron chinense. Next base: position 882,645 of record ML058376.1, read on the forward strand.
GGCCAATAGAACCCACATTGCAGAATTTTGGCTGTAGTCTTTTTAGCCGAAAAGTGGCCACCACATGCCTGAGAATGACAAAAGGAGATGATACTTTGTTGTTCATCATCTGGCACACATCTCCTTATGATTTGATCGGGACAATACTTGAATAAGTATGGGTCATCCTATAGGAATTTTCACACCTCATTGAAGAATTTATCCTTATCTCACTTTTTCTAATTTGTAGGAATCATACCTGTAGCAAGATAGTTAGCAATGTCTACATACCATGACAATTAGGAGACTTTAAAAAGTTGTTCATCAGGGAACATATCATTGATCGCAGTCGTTTCAGGAGAATTGATGAGAACAAGTCGAGAGAGATGGTCAGCCACTACATTTTCTACTCCTTTCTTATCACGTATCTCTATGTCAAATTCCTGGAGTAGAAGGATCTATCTTAACAACCGTGGTTTAGCATCCTTCTTAGAGAGAAGGTACTTAAGCGCGGCATGGTCAATGAATATGATGATCTTGGATCCAATCAAGTATGACCTAAACTTGTCCAAGGTAAAAACTACAGCTAAAAGTTCTTTTTCTGTAGTAGTGTAGTTTGCTTGGGCTGAGTTTAAGGTTCTACTTGCATAGTAGATAACACATGGCTTCTTCTCTTTTCTTTGGCCTAGCACGGCCCTAATAGCATAGTCGCTTGCATCGCACATAATCTCAAAAGGAAGGCTCCAATCGGGTGGTTGCATTATGGGAGCACATATCAACATACCTTTGAGTGTGGTAAAGGCATTTTGACAACCTTCATTCTACTCAAAGGAATTCTCCTTTTGAAGTAGGTTACATAAAGGACGAGAGAGTGAACTGGAGTCCTTTATGAACCTTCTATAAAATCCTGTGTGTCCCAAAAAGGACTTCACATCTCGTATGCTCTTGGGTGGTGGATGGTTAGAGATAAGATCGATTTTCACTTTGTCCACCTCGATTCCATTTTGTGAAACGATGTGACCAAGTATAATTTCCTTTTGAACCATAAAGTGACACTTCTCCCAATTCAACACAAGGTTCTTCTCTTCACATCTTTTCAATATAAATTTCAAGTGCTCAAGGCACTCATCAAAACTACAACCAAATACTGAGAAATCATCCATGAAGACTTCGAGAATGGTACCCGGCATATCAGAAAAGATACTCATCATTTAACGCTGAAAGGTGGCAGGGGCATTACATAGTCCAAACGGCATCCGTCGATAGGCGAAAGTGCCGAATGAACATGTGAATGTAGTCTTTTTTTTGTCTTCACGGGCGATCTCTATTTGGTTGTACCCTGAATAGCCATCAAGGAAGCAAAAATGGGAATGACCCGCCAACCTTTCTAGAATTTGATCAACAAATGGTAAGGGGAGTGGTCTTTCCTTGTAACTGTGTTTAGCTTCCTGTAGTCAATGCACATTCTCCAACTGGTAGCGACTCTGGTTGGTACGAGTTCATTATTGGCATTGGCTACAATGGTTATTCCAGATTTCTTAAGCACCACTTAAGTTGGGCTCACCCATTGACTATCGGATATTGGGTAAATAATACCCACATCCAATAGTTTCACCACTTCGGCCTTAACCACATCCTTCATGTTTGGATTAAGTCGTCTTTGTGGTTGCCTAAATGTCTTTGTATTCTCCTCAAGGTGTATGCGATGAGTACAAATCAGTGGGTCTATGCCTTTGAGATCCGCAATCGACTACCCAATGGCACTCTTGTGCTCTATTAAAGTGGCAATTAGCCTACTCTCTTGTTCCTCATCCAAGTGGGAAGAAATCACCACCAGATATGTCTCATCTCGACCTAAGTATACATATTTCAGCTCACTTAGTAATGGTTTTAGGTCGAGTGTTGGTGCCTTGATATTGGATGGGAGGGCTTTGTTCTCGTTTACGGGTAAAGGCTGAAATAGGGCCCTCCATCTTTTGTTGTCAAGCATCGGCATCACATCTAAAATGGCATCCATCTCTCGTATTGTGTCATCATTTATCTCATGAGAGTGGGCCACACATGCCTCCAAAGGGTCAGAATATAATGACAAGGGTATGTATCTTCCACGAATGATTCAATCATGTTTATCTCGTGGATCTCATCATCAATCTCCCGTGGTTGTTTGCATAAATCAAATATATTAAGCTCAAGTGTCATGTTTCCAAAGGACATTTGTACAAGCCCGTTTCTACAATTGATAATTGCATTTAAAGTAGCTAGAAAATGGCGGCCAAGTATGATAGGAATTTGAACACCGGTACCTATCACGGGATGTGTATCCAAGACAATAAAGTCTACTGGGTAGTAGAATTTATCAACTTGGACTAAAACATCCTCAATCACTCCTCTCGGTATACGAATAGATCTATCAGTAAGTTGGAGTGTGGTTTTGGTGGGTTTCAATTCACCTAACCCAAGTTGGTATACAAATGCACCCAACATCTCTTCTAGCGTAACGTTTGGTGTATTGACCAGAGATGGACCTAATATAGGTTGAGCTTGAGGGATATTGTTTTCATTTGCAATGGGTCCATTCCTCCAACTGAAGTTGGGATGGTTATTCCAACTAGCATTAAACGTGTTTGAGTTTGGAGCACCAAATTGTCGTTGATAACTGTTTATAGCATTTGATTGTTCTTGTAAGATGTTTTGGACTGTTGAAATTGTGGGACAATCTTGTGCTGCATGTTGATTTCCAGCACAAATTCCACAAACAGTTTCAACGTCATTAGAGTTGATCGTCTCTCCTTTCTTTTATTCCATGGCCTCAACTTTTCTTGTGAAGCTAGCCACCCGTGCACTTATGCTATCCTCTTCTGATAAGACATAAATTTCTCCTTTTTCCCTTTGTTGGCTAGTCTTGGAATTTGTTGGTTTAGATGTATCCCAAAACTGTGCATTCTCAGCCAATTCCTCCAAATAGTCCCATGCTTCATCGGCTTCCTTATTCATGAACTCCCCATTACACATCATTTCTACGAATTGGCGAATGGGTGAAGTCAGTCCTTCATAGAAAAAGCTTATAACCCGCCAAATTTCATAGCCATGATGTGGGCATGCATTGAACAAGTCCTTAAACCTCTCCCAACATTGGAAGAAGGTCTCATCTTCCTATTAGGCAAAGTTTATGATAAGGCGCCTCAACATGTTCGTTTTGTGACTAGGGAAGAATTTTTTAATGAACTCCCTATGCATATCAGTCCATGCACCAATTGATCTTGGCCTTAATGCATGAAGCCAACCTTTAGCTTTATCTTTAAGGGTAAACAGAAATAGTTTAGGCCTAACCACATCATCAGTTACATTTGTAAAGTGCATGGTGGTTATTTCCTCACCAAATTCCTTAAGGTGTTGATAGGCACTTTCCCTGTCTAATCCATGGAATCTCGGGAGGAGTTGGATTACTCCCGGTTTCAGATCTACATTCCCTGTATTTTGTGGAAAAACTATGCATGAGGGAGTGCTCGCTCTTGCTGGTTGCAAGAAATCGCGTAAAAAGTTCTTGGTCAGGAACATTCTCAACTACATTCTCTCCCGTTTCGATTTGGGTTTGGCCCAGATTTTGATTGGCCATCGGATTAGGTTGATTTACTGCCGTATTTTCAGATAAAATTGGAAAAGTTAGGTGTCTCCTAGCATGTGGTTCTCTGTCAATTCCTTTTACTATTCCCCCTTCACTAATGAGTCGGTTATTGGAATCCCGAGCCCAATGTGGCATGCAAAATCCTAAAAGAATGAAACAAAAAGAAAGAAGAATTCTTCCTTCCTTTCTTTACTCTTCTCTAAGACCGAAGCACAAGGTGTCTTGCAATGGCTGTGCCAGAAGCAAGGATAGAGACGGATTTCTCCTGGTCAATAGGGGTTCAGAGAACTCCCCACCCACTCTTTGAATCTTTTGAGAGAAGTGCAGAAAAAGAAGAAAGAGGAGTAGAGGTGAGAAGAGAAATCTCTGAGCACAAGGTGATCCAAGACGCCAAAGCCAACCAATAGGAATCTAGATGGCACAAGGCCTACCTATCAAAGATCCAAAAAGGAGTCTCCACCCACTCTACAAGAGATGAATATGATAGGAGTGAATAGGAGAAGAAGAAGAGTAAGGTTAGAAAAATAGAACCTGAATTGGCACTTGAGATCCTTATGTCTTCCTCAGCTTCCTAGAAATCCCTGCAAAAGAAAAATCAAACAAAATAAAATAAGTTAGTACTAGAATCCTAAAAATCCTAAATAGATACTATTTTCAGAAATTTTATGAAAAACCGTCAAAGTCCCCGGAACGACGCCAATAACTTGTTCGCTTCCCCAAGTGTAGGGTTGCGAGGTAGTAATAATCTCGGTAAGACCAAGGTCGATCCACAGGGACTTATGTAGGAATTCACAAATACTTCCAATAGTTTCTATTGAAAAGCTAACAACCAGATTTGAGATGATTGATGTAAATAGTAACTTTGAACTAAACTGAAGTAATCAATTAATAAAAAGGCACTAGGATTTCAAGGATCCACTTGTAGCAATCCTTGATGCTCAATTCACTGTGGTCTCACACTTCCTCAACTAGAATCGAAATTAAGATCTATCTAGTTGGATAATAAATCAATTAAACTAACAATCTGCCATATGTAAGATCCATGTGTATGATTCACTCAATGCAAGCTAGGACGAGCATACTCAATTGCATAGGTCAGTCCCAATTTCAATAGGCTAAGATCACAATCATAACCATCATTAAATCCTGTCACAAGAAAAAACTAGATTATGATTTAAACGTATTTAAATCACATACACAGTCCCACATAGTACAGAATTTCTAGAAAAAGTAGAACTTTGGTAGGAAGTTCCCACATGAAATAGTATTAAAGCGTACTCCAATTCCTCGGATCATACAGGTCTAGGCTAGCATACAACAATTAAAAACTCAAGCAATTCTTCCAAACATCCATGAGTCATCATAAGACTAAGAAAAACTACTTAGAACTTGAATTAAACTTCAAACCATTGTTTATAATCATGAAATCCAACTTAAAACCAACTTAAAAGAATTGAAACATCTTAGATTCACTACAAGCTTCACCTCTTAGCCCTAGCTAAGAGGTTTAGTGTTGAGCTCTTAATAGTGCATATTCTAACCCCAATTCACCACTCATTATGCATGGTTTTCACGATTTAAAGAGTAATCTAAGCCATGTTTTGTGATTGTAGGAATGAGAGCGGACTTCACCCAATTGAAGATGAAAATGGTCTATTTAGGAGCCTTGGATGAAGATCCAAAGTGGGCCAAAGAGAGAATAAAGCAAGGAGAGAAAAGAAAAGAAAGAAGAAAGCATAACGGAGAAGGAAAGAAAGAAATGAAGAAGAAAAAGGGCCTATACCGGTCGTGTGACCGGTCGGCCAAAGGAGCCAAGCCGGTCAAGACCGGTCGGCCACACTCTTAGAACTTGCTGGATGGGGAACTACACAGTCCGACCAGTTGTGACTGGTCGCTCAACAGGTCTGAGGGGCTCCAGAGCACGTTGGACTGTTTCTTAGTGAGGTCCGACCGGTCGGCCATAAGTAAACAGCAAGATTTCTATTTCGGGCGCCGAATTTCTCTGCGCAAGTGTGTAATCTTACGCAAATTCTGGAAGATTCTTAAGTAATGGATGCCTCCAAGCTATAAAAGGACTTCTTCTCTTCATAACAAGGCATGCTAGGACGTGGGGATCATTAAGGAAGCTTAGGAGACGGATTCTACTTCAAGTTTTCCTAGTTTTTCTTCATGTTTTAGTTGTTTTTATGTTTTTGAGGCTTCTAATTCAAGGATGTTAGAGATGAACTAAAACCTCTTAGCTAGGGCTAAGAGGTGAAGCTTTTGATTTGTTTTTGATGGATTGATGCAACCTAGGTTTCCTTTTATGTTTTAATTGAAGAATTTAGTTCAATATGAGTTTGAATTAAGTACTAATTTGGTTTTACTTTGATCTCTTGACGACTCCGGGCTCATGTGATTCTTAGTGATTCTAAACTTAGTAGCTTATCTTCTGAGCATTGGTTATGCTTGTGTAGTTCATTGATCTATCATCGACTCCGGGCATGGTAGACCCTTTGATTGCCTTGTGTACAATGGCTTGATCTTCATGTGGGAACTCATTCAATTGAAGTTCTTATCTTTTGTTATAATCTGAAGTAGTTGTTTGCTGATTGATTTTGATTTAATTAGAGTTCTAATCATTGGTTATAGTCAAGTCTAGTGACAGGATTTGATGAAAGCTATGGTTGTGAATCTCAACTAGATTGGAAAGAGGCTTGGCTTGCACAATTGAGTGTGTGCCCAAGGCCTGACCATTGTTGTGGGAATCGAATCAATGAATGACCAACTGTTTTAGATAATTGTTGATTGAACCGCTCTATATTCCGATCGAATGGAGATATGAATTCGATTCTGATTGAGTTATGAGAGACCTAGTTGTATTGATGAATTGAAACTTATCAAAAGTGGATCCTTGGCGCTCTAGTGCCTTTTTAAATTGATATTAGCTTACACATTCACTGTATAAACCCAAATCATCCTTACACATTCACTGTATAAACCCAAATCATCATTTTCTAGCTTTAGTTCTTAATAGGATCTTAATTATTAGTTATTTTAGACAGATTTTGAGAATACCCATTCATAAATCTCTGTGGGAATGATACTCGGTCTTTCCGAATTATTACTACTTCACAACCCTACACTTGGGGAGTGAACATTTAGCCGTTCATGATCCAAGGAAACATGAAACAAACTAAGGAAAACATAAAAACAGCAAACAAACTAGAAGGAGTTGTGGAACTCTGAAATCCACTTCCGCCGCCTCCCACCTTGCTTGATCCGTTCTTAGATGCCCTAGGAACAATCCCTAGGTGTCCTTTTATAGTGGGGAAGCTCTGCAGCGTCGAAATCTTCCAGAATTTGCGTAAGGTTACGCAGTGCGCAGAGAAATCCGGAGCCCAAATTAGAAATTTCTGTTTTTGCATATGGCCGACCGGTCACGACCAGTCGGGCTGTTAATCCCATCAGTCCAGCGAGTTCAACAGGGTCCGGGGGAGATGGCCGACCGGTCATGACCGGTCTTGGCCCCTTTTCTTCTTCATTTCTTTCTTTCTTTCTTCTCTCGGCTTTCTTCTTTCTTTGGCCCACCTTGGGTTTTCATCCAAAGCTCCTAAGTAGACCATTTTAGTCTCCTATTGAGTGAAGTCCACTCTCATTCCTGCAATCACAAAACCTGTATTAGATTAGTCGTTAATTCATGAAAACCGAATAATGAGTGATGAATTGGGGTTAGAATTTGCACAATTAAGAGCTCAACAATTGGTAAGATGGGATTGAGTGGCATCATATTTCTATGGGAGATTCCTCCCAATTTCTGATAAGGCTCACATATTTTACAAAAGTCATGAGTATCTTTGAACATGGTGGGCCAATAAAACCCACATTGCAGAATTTTGGCTGTGGTCTTCTTAGTCGAAAAGTGGCCACTACACGCCTGAGAATGACAAAAGGAGATAATACTTTGTTGTTCATCATCCGGCACACATCTCCTTATGATTTGATCAGGACAATACTTGAATAAGTACAGGTCGTCCCATAAGAATTTTCTCACCTCGTTGAAGAACTTATCCTTATCTTGCTTTTTCCAATGTGTCGAAATTGTACATGTAGCAAGATAGTTAACAATGTCCGCATACCACACATACTATAGGTAATTGGGAGACTTTAAAAAGTTGTTCATTAGGGAACATGTTATTGATCGCGGTCGTCTCAAGGGAATCGGTGAGAACAAGTCTAGAAATATGGTCAACAACTACGTTTTCTACTCCTTTCTTATCACATATTTCTATGTCAAATTCTTGGAGTAGAAGGATCCATCTTAACATGCGTGGCTTAGCATCCTTCTTAGAGAGAAGATACTTAAGCGCTATATGGTCGGTGAATATGATGATCTTGGATCCGATCAATTAGGACCGAAACTTTTCCAAAGCAAAAACTACGGCCAGAAGTTCTTTTTCTGTAGTAGTATAGTTTGCTTTAAGCCGAGTTTAAGATTCTACTTGCGTAGTAGATGACGCAAGGCTTCTTCTCTTTTCTTTGGCCTAATACAGCCCCAATAGTGTAGTCACTTTCGTCACACATGATTTCAAAAGGAAGGGTCCAGTCAGGTGGTTGCATTATGAGAGCACATCTCAACATGCATTTAAGTTTGTCAAAGGCATTTTAATAATCCTTATTCCACTCGAATGAGTTTTCCTCTTGAATGAGGTTACATAAAGGACGAGAGAGTGAACTAAAGTCCTTTATGAACCGTTTATAGAATCCGGCATGTCCTAAAAAGGACCGCACATCTCGTACGCTTTTTGGGGATGGAAGGTTAGGGATAAGATCAATTTTAGCCTTGTCCACCTCAATTCCATTTGGTGAGATGATGTGACCAAGGATAATTCCTTTTTGAACCATAAAATGGCATTTCTCCCAATTCAACACAAGATTCTTGTCTTTACATTTTTTTAAAACAGTTTTTAAGTGTACAAGGCACTCATCAAAGTTATAACCAAATACAGAGAAATCGTCTATGAAGACTTCAAGAATCGTCCCCACCATATCAGAAAAAATACTCAACATATAACGCTGAAAGGTGGCAGGGGCATTGCATAGTCCAAACGACATCTTTCGATAGGAAAAAGTGCCAAATAGACATGTAAATGTTGTTTTCTCTTAGTCTTCTAGGGCGATCTCTATTTGGTTATACCCTGAATACCCATCAAGGAAGCAAAAGTGGGAATGACCCGCCAACCTTTCTAAGATTTGATCAAAAAATGGTAAGGGGAAGTGGTCTTTCCTTGTAACTGTGTTTAGCTTCCTGTAGTCAATGCACATTCTCCAACCGGTAGTGACTCTGGTTGGCACGAGTTCATTGTTGGCATTAGCTACAATGGTAATTCCGAATTTCTAAGGCATGACTTGAGTTGGACTCACCCATTGACTATCGGATATTGGGTAAATGATACCCACATCCAATAGTTTCAATACCTCAGCCTTCACCATCTCTTTCATGTTTGGATTGAGCCGTCTTTGTGGTTGCCTAGATGTCTTCACATTCTCCTCAAGGTGTATGCGATGAGTACAAATCAGGGGGTCTATGCCTTTGAGATCCGCAGTTGACCATCCAATGACACTTTTTTGCTCTATTAAAGTGGCTATCAGTGCTACAATCCGAAGATTGCACACCGAAGTGCAGGTAGCGAAGTAGTAAAATACTCGGTAAGACCGAGGTCAATCCACAGGGATTGGGGTTAAGAACACTTAGAGAAATTAGTTTAGGTGTGAGAGATGAAATCTGGAGTATCCATGAGAGTGGAGCAAGTTGTGTGTGGTGAAAGACAAAAGTAGAAAAGGGGCTAAGGCATTAAAGATCCACCTTTGATTCATCCACAAGGTTTGATTCAATGGTCCAACTATAACTCAACTGGAATCGAATAAAGATTCATTCCAATTGGAAGATAAAACGGTTAAACTACTTACATATATCATAAAAGATGGTGATCTAAACCGATTGAATTGAACATGAAGCACTCGCTAGTTGATCGCAGGGAATTCCAAGCATCCACTGTGCCTAGAGTCGACAATGGATCAAGGAATTGTACAGATCAACAACTTTGCTAACAAGTCAACCGATAAGATCACAATTCACACAATCAAATGCATACTTATAAGATTGGAGGCTTTGATTGATCGATCCAACCGTTAAGATCTCGTCTACCGATCACAGGGAATCCAAAGCATCCAATGTGCCCGGAGTCTACAATGGATCAAGGGATTTTACAGATCGATGACTTTACCTGCACTAGCTCGATGACCGTAGGGAATCCAAAGCATCCAACATGCCCGGAGTCGACGATGGATCAAGGGACTTTATCGATCATGAACTAGCTAATTGGTGTGTAAGGGATCCCAAGCATCCAACGTGCCCGGAGTCGACGATGGATCAAGGGGCTTGCACAACAATAGCGTCCGCCAAGGTGGATAACCAAACCAATCAACCAAAGAAAACTCCAACATTTACACCACACAATATTGAACCAAAAGAACCAAAGCTTGCAAATTTCTTCAAAGGCTTCACCCCTAGCCTTAGCTAGAGGTTTAGCCAACCATGCTATAATGGAAGACTAAATTCTCTACAAAAGAGAAAACTACTCTACACTACAAAAGAAAGAAAGAAAACTAAAGAAGAGAAGAGAGGAGTTGTAGAGAATTGGATGGGATTTGAGGAGTGGGATGATGAGAATGAGAAGGGATTGCCTCCTTTTATAGACTCTTGAGAGGCTCCCAAGCCTAGGTGGCACTCCACGTGTTGAGAAGAGAGAAGGGGAGAGAGAGAGAGAGAGAGAGAGAGAGAGAGAGAGAGGTGTGTTGGAGAGAGAGAGAGAGAGAGAGAGAGAGAGAGAGAGAGAGATGTGTTGGGAAGAGAGCAAGAGAGAGAGAGAGACATGTGTTGGGAAGAGAGCAAGAGAGAGAGAGAGAGACATGTATTGGGAAGAGAGAGAGAGAGAGAGAGAGAGAGAGAGAGAGAGAGAGAGAGCTCCTCTCTTGCACGTTTGGGAGATGGGAGGCCTCTCCATTGTTGGCATTGATAGTGCAGCCCACCTTACTAGATGATGGTCTTCAGCAGCAATTTTGAAGAATGGAAGGATGGATGGAGAGTGAAGCTGGACCGTTAATGGGTGGTGATGGTTTGAACTCCACCATAGCTGGACGCACATGTTGTTTGAAGCAGCTGCTGGAATGTTGCTGCACTATTGTTGTTTGGGACGTCTAGCCCTTACTTTGATGTTCATGTGGGGTCCACCTTTGCTGAACGGTGGAGATGATGAAGACTTGGTGGATGTCCAGCATCTGGACGGTGGAGCTGAGATGGGATTCTTCATCAGTTGCTGATTTGTACAGGGGCGTCCTCTGTTTTGGTAACTTGAAGATGGACGATTGAGCTTGCTGATCAGCTAGACGATCTTGCTGGATGGTGAAATGGAGAAAGCTGTCCATTGCTGGACATTCATCAGCTCCACACGTGAAGACTCTAGGCCGTTGATTGCTACTTGGCCGTTCAGATGCAGCACATGTGTGCTGATGATGGATGGCTGGTAGATGATGCAGCTGGACGGTGGGCTTGATGCACGTGCGACAGGCTGCTGAAGGTGGGATGCTGGATGAAGGTTGGACGACTGGTGGAAATGGTTGGATCAGCATCAGCTGTGGGGTCCACTTTGGACGCTTCTTGCTGGACCATCCATCATCACTTGATGGTGCTGATTACACACGTGTGGGCTGGAAGACGTCCACCTTTACTAGACGGCTGATGTGAAGCTGGCTGATGATGGAGATGAAGGAAGGCTGGGAGTGGACGGTCCAGATGATGATGAGATCTGGATGAACGGCTGCTGCTGGAGATTGCAGGACGGACGTCCACTGCTACTGCACGTGCAAGGTGGGGATGTTGGTGGAGCTTGTAGGACGTCCATTGGATGGACGTTGCCTCTGCTGGATGTGGCACGTGTGACTAAAGGTGGGGTCGACAGTGTTGCTGAGCTGATGGATGTCCAATCCTGTTGGACGGTTGCTGGATTGCAGATGGGGTCCACATAAGTTGGATGCTACACACGTGTGATGTGGAACGTCTGATGGTGGATAATCCTTGCTATTGTAGACGCTGGTGTGAGGTGGGGTCCACCTTGTTGATCTGGCACGTGTGAACTGTGGGGTCCACTGGATTGAGACGGTCCAATGGCTGGACGTTAAAAGGTGCTGGAGTGCACATGTGCAGATGGACGGCTCATATGAATGTTGGGGACAGAATCTCCATCAGTTAGTTCCCGGATGGTGGAAAGGCTTCACAGCTAGACATGGCCATTGATGGTGAGATTGACACCGTCCTTCAATTGATGTTGGTCAACGGTTGGCCCCACATTGTGGACATCCAATCTTGACTGTCCAAACCGTAGAACATGATGGTCCTTCGATCTTTACGGTTCGACTTCCTTCAGGATTGCCACATACTTTATCTTGATCACTTTAGGGCCTTTAATCGCCCTGATTGGCTCGAATCTTGTCCAACCTCTCTTGATCACCTGAACATTGAAAATTCGCCTAATGAGGGATAATTGACCGAAAAATTAATGATAACATTATAAATAATCAGGGTTAATTATATAAAATTAGTTGCTCATCAATCAGCCTACTCTCTTGTTCCTCATCCAAGTGGGAAGAAATCACCACCGGATATATCTCATCTCGACCTAGATAAATATATTACAAATCAGTGGGTAATGGTTTAAGGTTGAGCTTCGGTGCATTAATATTAGATGGAAGCAGCTTGTTCTCGCTTAAGGGCAAAGGATCAAATGGTGCCTTCCATCTTTTATTATCAAGTGCCGGCATAGAATCTCAAATGGCATCAATCTCTCTTATCATGTCATCATCAATTTGTTAGTGCACTTTTCTGTGGCATACTAGTGCACCTTGTTTGTCAATCACTTAAGTCAGTGAGTCTAGTGTCGGTTGAGCTTAATGAAGACGAAGACCGAAGACTCAAGTGGCCCCGCTGCATCAAGGAAGAAGAATCAGGTAAAAGTAATGCCTTGGTGCCTTAACCTTGACCAAAACCCAACCCTTAACCTCTTTGATGACCTTGACCATCTTAGGAAAACCTTTAGTCATCTTAGATTGGCCCTAGGTGTCCCAAAAGAGCACCCAAACCTTGGCCAAAGTGAGAGGGTTGAAGAATACATGGGTCAGCAAACAGCTAAGCTGAACCCATGCTTGTCCGACCGGTCAAGACCGGTCGGCCAGGCTGCCAGACCAACAGCAGCTTGCTGTGTTCAACAGGCCATAGGGCCGACCGGTCTTGATCGGTCGGGCAGACCCCCCCCCCGAGCAGAGACAGCAAGCTTTTGTCCTGTTTTTGTTGTGGCCGACTGGTCTTGGACCCTAGGATGACCGGTCGGCACTAGCCATTTTCTGCCCGTTTTCAAACCGTTGCACTTTCTTTTATAAAGGGGCTTGGCTTGTTTTGAGGGGTAAGGAGAGAGATTTCGAGAGGAGTGAAGCCACCATTGTTGGAGACCATTTGAGGCTCATTCCCAACCTTTGGAAGGCATCTTCCTTGTACTTGAACACAAGATTGGAGCATTCCATGCTCATGGAAAAGATGACCTTCATCCCCTCTTGATCTCTAGAGTTTGGAACCTTCTTGATGGGCATATCCTTGTCCAAAACTCTAAGATGAGATTGTTGTAGGAGAGAGACTCTAGGCAACCCATTCCCATTAGTTGTAGAGTTCTCAAACCTATCCTCCTATCACCTTGGGTATCTCAAAGGCATTACATGCAAGGTGTTTGATCAAGTGTAGCTGAGGCATTCGCGACGCAACGGCAACACGATCGAGAGAGCAAGGGAAGCTGATTGAAGCACAGGAGAGCGGAGATCAAGCAACCCAAACCGGCGCTGAACAATGGGCTCATCCAACAAGTAAGGTTGTCTTTATTGAGAGTCCATTTAGAGTTTGTTTGTCAAACTCGATCTAGGGACGTTAGCCGTTCCTTGGCCCGTTAGCCGGGTTTAAACAAAGTCTCCAAGGAGGAGCCTTCGACACGGAAGTGAACGTATGTAGGGTTGAGAGTTAGCCTATGTCCAAAACTCCATTTAGGTTGAGAGCTAGCCCTTTGTCCAAAACTCCGATTATGGTTAAGAGGTGAACCGGTAAAACCTCCGTGTAAAGGTTGAGAGGTGAACCTCATTTAAAACCTCCAATAATGAATGCCGGTGTGCTCAAAGGAGTTGAGTACTTAAACCGGGAGTGGAGTAGACCCAAAGTTGAACCACTATACATGCTTGTATTTGTGATTATATTGAGCACATTGATATCTTAGCATTGGATGTTTAATTTTTTAATAATGAATGCTTGATATGAATGTATGCTAGGCACTAGATTGGCACATCCACACACAAGATGTACTTTCACTAGTTGTGTAGACTTGAGCTCATTGATCCATTCTCATAAGTCTACATAAGTTGCATAGGTTAGGAGCTTGATTAGTTAAATCATTTATTTACCTATGCATGCTTAGACTAGGATTGTTTATTGCTTAACCATATGCTAGTCTTGTGATTAGGACCCACTTAGGCTTGGAAGCCGAAGTGTTCTTGCTTACTTAGTTTAATTTGTTGAAATGTGTAAGTAGGTGAAAAGAATTTCAAAATAGGTCCTAATCACCGCCTCCTATAGGTTTAGCCATAATTCTAGTTGCTCTTTAAGCTTCCGCGCATACAAAGGTGTCGTGTTAGACTACCAAAGTACTTTCAATTGGTATCAGAGCGGGTTGCTCTTCAAGGATGTAACCGTCTAGAGTAAGATCCGGTACCGGAGCAATTGCATAATGTCTAACTGAGATGGGAGTACCACCAACCTTCCATCATTCTTTGATGGGTCCAACTATGCATATTGGAAGGTTAGAATGATAATTTTTCTCCAATCCCTGGACCGTCCAGTGTGGCTAAGCACACAAAATGGATATACCTTTCCCACCAAGTAAGTGGAGGTCATTCCCAAAGATGATTCCAAATGGGATGACAGAGAGAGAGCTCAATACACGGCAAATGCCAAAGTTCTCAGTGCGATTTGCTGTGCGGTTTTCCCGGATGAATTTTAGTGCATTCTCACATGCGCAACTGCAAAAGAAGCATGGGATATACTTGAGGTTACCCACGAGGGAACTAGCACAGTAAGACGCTCGAAGCTTCAGCTCTTAACCACCAAATTTGAAAACATTAGGATAGAAGAGTCTGAAACTTTCATGGAGTTTTATACTAAATTATCAGATATTTGTAACTCCATGTTTGTCTTGGGTGATCGGGTTCCGGAAGGTAGGATTTGTAGAAAAATACTTAGGTCCCTCCCGGATAGATTTGACTCCAAGATAATTGCCTTAGAGGAGTGTAGAGACATAGATAACATGAAAGTAGAAGAACTCATCGGTTCCCTACAAACTCATGAACTACACTTTAAGGCCCCCTCTAGAAAGAAAAGCATCACTCTCAAGTCCTTCCTCAAACATAAGAAAATTAAGAGTGAGTCGGAGGAAGATAGTAATGATGAGGATGATGAGGAAGAAAAATTGAACGAAAAATTGAAGAGATTCCTCAAATTTGATAGAGGGAGTAGCCATGACAAAAAGGACAAGAAGGGTGATAAACATAAAGAAAAATCATCCATGCCTTCATCCGTCCATTGTTACGATTGTGGTTGTCGTGGCTATATTGCCCCGGAATGTCCAGATGGGCGTAAACCGAAAGGTAAAAAGGCAATGGCTGCCACTTGGGATGATACGGAGGAGTCCGAATCTGGTGACTCCGCTTGTGATGAGAGCCAACATAAAGATCTAGCTCTCACGGCTTCCACCACAACCCCTCTTCCCTCTTATCTAAGAGGGGATCCCTATTCGCTCGCCTCAAGTGTAAGGCTGCGATGTAGTAATAAAACTCGGTAAGACTGAGGTCGATCCACAGGGAATTAGAAACAACTTTCAAACTATTCCTGCAACTCAGTTTGCAATAGATATGAGGATTCAATTGAGCAATTAAACTAAAACAGTAACTTAATGAAAACCAGTAATTTAAGGTACTAAGGCATTCAAGGATCCACTTGTAGCAATCCCATGTCAATCCAATCAATCCAAGCAAGATACACAACTAGATTTGAAGTCCTATCTCTCATATAGTTGGAAAATAAAGCATTCAAACACATTCAATTCCATCCAAGTTGAGTTTCCAAGTTCTAGTCCCATTCAACACATGTAGATTTCAAAATCATAGCCTTTGGAGCAACAGCCATGCCTATGGACTATGGCTTGCTCAAGGGTTACCATAATTCAAATCTAATCAAACACCATGTGATAATCTCAGAGAATTGCAAGGAATTCATGTCCGGAGCACATGAACTCTCATAAAACATCTCAAACTATCAACTTAAGGGACTAAAAGACTAAAAACCCAAACTTGAATTGAAATTACTTGAATTAAACTGAATCAAACATGGAAATTAGCTACAAGCTTCACCTCTCAGCCTTAGCTGAGAGATTCTAACCGAGCATTGTCATACTACAACTAGAACTCATAATAGAAAGCATAAAACTAGAAAAATAAAAAATTAGAGGGTTGCTGACGCTCCACGACGACTTCCGTCCTCTCCCACGACCTTCCTTGGCTTCTATGATGATCTAGGAAGAGCCCCTAGGTGTCCTTTTATAGTGTGGAAGCCCCTTGCGTCGGAAACATCCAGAAATTGCGTAAGGTTATGCACTGCGCAGAAAATCTCGGAGCTTCACGGAGAAGCTTTGTTACGCAGACGACCGGTCGCACAATCGGTCTGAGCTCCCTGACGACCGGTCGCACGACCGGTCGCAAAACGTCCAAAAACAGTCTAGCGAGTTTTGCCAAAATCCGATTTTTAATTTTTAATGCAAGGACCGGTCGCACGACCGGTCTGGGCATCGGACGACCGGTCGTGAAAGGTCCAGTGGCCTCTGTGAAAAACTCTTCTTCTGCAAACAATTGGACCGGTCGGACGATCGGTCCTAGCGATGGATGACCGGTCACATGACCGGTCTTGGCTTCTGTTTCTGCTTTCTCCTTTTGCTCCTTTCTTCCTTTCTTCTCCTCTCTTTCTACTTTCTTTGGTCCTTCTTCCTTCTTCATCCAATGGCTTTAAATGGCTCTTTTTAGTCCCCAATTTGGTGAAGTCCGCTCTCATCCCTGAAATCACAAAACATGCATTAGATAGGCCTTTTGAGCATGAAAACCATGCATATAATGCGATGTAATGGGCAATGCAATGTATAAATTGGAGGATTAACACACCCCCCAACCAGCTTTTTGCTAGTCCCGAGCAAAACATGCGCGAAACAATTCCAAACCTCCAAACCAAACCTCCATCAGAAACCATGTTTCTATCCATCCCAAGAGATACAAGTATAAAATTTGGAGAAATTAGGTGCTAGAAGCTGAAACCTTAAACTCTCAAAACATAATAAGTGTCTACATGAAATTTTCGCTGATTGATTGACAAATAGAAGAACCCAAACAGATTCAACCTAGTGTGCATAGTGAAAGTTCTTCTCATGAGTTTCTGGGATTATCTTCTTCATAGATTAAGTAAACCAAGGATTTTAAGGTGCATAGAGCAACGACAAGCCTATGACAGGAATTTGCCTTACCGTCCTTCCGACGGCTTTCACACTACGTCCCATTTCCGGCTTTGGTTACGGTTTGACCATCCCCCAGTTGGTAATAGGTAGCCCTTTTCGGAATTTTCCACCATTTTTCCTTCATTCCCGATTTCATCATTTTTTTCCTTTTTCTTTTTAATTTAAATAGGATTTTTAAAAATCCATATCTTTCGTTATTTTCCCATGGACAAGGATGGACAAAATACCCCGGCTTGGTTTCTCAACACCTTTAAATCAAAGTCTAGCTAATCCATAAATCACATAATCCTTTCAACCCATGAAAATCGGGTAATGTGAACTAGGTGTAAAAAATGTTCAAATTTTCTATCGATCACAACAATAGGGGAACTAACATATAAAACCATTATGATGGGAGAAATTCAAGACTTACAACCTCACACACTTCGTATCTCCTCTTCTTATACTCCTATCCTCTCGAATGCATGAAAATAAGGTTTTCTAAAAGAGTTTTGAAATTTTAGAAAATTCGAAAAAAATTTCGCATATGAGGCTCGAAATGTTGCATCATGCTAGATGAAGGATCTCATCTCACCCCCTAACCAAATCTTGCATTGTCCTCAATGTAAAAAGATAGGTAATGAGCATGAACATGAGAGCAATGGTAAAATATGAGAGAGTGAGAACAATAGTATCTAAGAGAGCGATCATGGAAGTCTACAACCCAACAACTAAAGCTACTTAAAACAGTAAAACTAGATAAAACTAAAACTAATCTACAGAAAGCAATAAAGATACCTAACCCGTCCTTGTAAAAAAAGGGATGTCCATCAGACTAGGAGATCCATTATCATTATAACATCCAAAAGGACAAAGTTGAGCAGGATCATCAAGTGGTGTAACAAATTTTTCAGTAAAACTATCCACCATCCTGCTTTAGAAAGTACATTAGTGACATCAATCATTCTAACCCATTGAAAATCCTGCTGAAAAATTTCAACGGGTTCTTCAACAAAATTGTCACATGTACTAGGAAAGGAGAATTGCATTGGTTGGAAATCATTAAATATGGATCTCCTTTCCTTCTTGTCTAGGCAAATATTATTCAAGTATGGGATATCCCAGAAGTGTTCTTCTGTTTGAACAAACCAAAGAGATGTGGAGACTTGTATTTTTTTTCACAAGTCGATATGATCTCCACAAAATCAGATTTCATTGGTGCTTCCACAATTGAATTTTCAGTTTGGTGTTCTGTGGAAGGAAACTTTTTAGGCATCGGGGAGGTCTCTCTCAAAGCATGTACAATGTCCTGAATCATGGGATCATCCCAATCCTCAAAGTACTTTAGGCACTCCTCAAGTGTATAAGAGACCTCATCGGAGGAAATTTTCAGATTTGGACCCTTTATGTCTTCCTCCTTCTCAGAATTTTGTGTAGGTTGGAGTGGGTCATCAACCTCTACACTTTCAGAAATTGGCCTCTCTGTAGGCAAGTCAAGCACCAACTCTTCCAAATCCTGCACAACAAATTTATGTAAATCAGAAATTGGTGACTTGTCAAATGAATTTTCAAAAATTGACACTTCCAAGGTCTTAATAAAATGAGAGGTGAACCTCATTTAAAACCTCCGATAGTGAATGCCGGTGTGCTCAAAGGAGTTGAGTACTTGAACCGGGAGTGGAGTAGACCCAAAGTCGAACCACTATACATGCTTGTGTTTGTGATTGTATTGAGCACGTTGATATCTTAGCATTGGATGTTTAATTGTTTAATAATGAATGCTTGATATGAATGTATGCTAGGCACTAGATTGACACATCCACACACAAGATGTGCTTTCACTAGTTGTGTAGACTTGAGCTCATTGATCCATTCTCGTAAGTCTACATAGGTTGCAAAGGTTAGGAGCTTGATTAGTTAAATCATTTATTTACCTATGTATGCTTTGACTAGGATTGTTTATTGCTTAAACATATGCTAGTCTTGTGATTGGACCCACTTAGGCTTGGAAGCCGAAGTATTCTTGCTTACTTAGTTTAATTTGTTGAATTGTGTAAGTAGGCGAAAAGAATTTCAAAATAGATCCTAATCACTGCCTCCTATAGGTTTAGCCTTAATTCTAGTTGCTCTTTAAGCTTCCGCACATACGAAGGTGTCGTGTTAGACTACCGACGTACTTTCACAATCTCATGAGAATGGGCCAAGCATGCCTCCAAGGGGTCGGAATAGAATGTTAGGAGGGATTTGTCTTCCATGAATGATTCAATCAAATTTATTTTGTGGACCTCGTCATCAACATCCCATGGTTGTTTGCATAAATAAAAAATATTCAGCTCGATTGTCATATTTCTAAAGGACATTTGTACCAGCCCGTTTCTACAATTAATAATCGAATTTGAAGTGGCTAAGAAAGGGCAGCCAAGTATGACAGGAATTTGAGCACCGGTTCCCATCATAAGAGGTGTATCTAAGACAATGAAATCTACTGGATAGTAGAATTTATCGACTTGGATGAGGACATCTTCAATCATCCCTCTCGGTATACGAATAGATCTATCTGCGAGTTGAAGTGTGGTTTTGATGGGTTTTAATTCACCTAACCCAAGTTGTTTATAGACCGAGTATGGGATGAGGTTAACACTTGCCCTAAGATCGAGTAAAGCTTGTTTGATCCAGTAGTCACCTATGATGCATGAGATGGTAGGACTACCTAGATCCTTGTATTTTTGAGGCACCTCTTGTTTAATGATGGCGCTCAAATTCTCAGTCAAAAGTACTTTGTTGTGAACATTGTGTTTCCTTTTGACTGTACATAATTTCTTCAAAAATTTGGCATAAGATGGTATTTATTTTATACCATCCAACAAGGGAATGTTGATCTTCACTTGCTTAAAAACCTCTAAAATTTTCAGGTTTTTGTCTAAAGGTTTGTGTGAAATTAACCTTTGGGGAAACGGGGTGACCGGTGTTGAGCTCTTAATTGTGCATATTCTAACCCCAATTCATCACTCATTATGCACGGTTTACATATTTAAAGACTAATCTAATGCATGGATTTGTAGTTGTAGGAATGAGAGGGAGACTTCACTAATTCATAGTCAAAAGAGTCACTTTGTATGCATTGAAGATTAACATAGCAAGTGACAAAAGGTGGAGGAAAGAGGAAGAAAGAAAGAGAAGAAAATATGGAAGACCTGTCCCAAGACCTGTCTCAAGACCTGTCCCAAGACCTGTCCCAAGACCTGTCTCAAGACCTGTCCCAAGACCTGTCCCAAGACCGGTCGCCAGACAGGTCTACACAGCTAGACCGGTCGCCAGACCGATTGCCCGAGTCGCCAGACAGGTCGAGAGGTGTCCAAAAACACCAAACTCACTGGACTATTTTTGAGGTTTTGAGACCGGTCGTCCAGGATCTCAGACCGGTCATGCGATCGGTCGTCAGCGTAACAGATTGCACGTAAAACTCCGATTTTCTCTGCACAATTGCGTAATTCCTTGCTAAATCTGGAATCTTCCGCTCCAATCTATAAAAGGGACTTCTCCTCTTCATACCAAGGCATGCTAGGACGTGGGGATTGCTTGGGAGATGGATTCTACTTCAAGTTTTCTTAGTTTTCTTCTTGTTTTAGTAGTTTTTATGTTTTTGAGGCTTCTAGTTCAAGGATGTTAGAGATGAACTAAAACCTCTTAGCTAGGGCTAAGAGGTGAAGCTTTTGATTTGTTTTTGATGGATTGATGCAACCTAGGTTTCCTTTTATGTTTTAATTGAAGAATTTTAGTTCAATATGAGTTTGAATCAAATACTAGTTTGGTTTTACTTTGATCTCTTGATGACTCTGGGCTCATGTGATTCTTAGTGATTCTAAGCTTGGTAGCTTACCTTCTGAGCATTGTTTATGCTTGTGTAGTTCATTGATCTATCATCGACTCCGGGCATGGTAGACCCTTTGATTGCCTTGTGTACAATGGCCCGATCTTCATGTGGGAACTCATTCAACTAAAGTTCTTATCTTTTTATTATAATATGAAATAGCTGTTTGCTGATTGATTTTGATTTAATTAGAGTTCTAATCATTAGTTGTAATCAAGTCTAGTGACAGGATTTGATGAAAGCTATGGTTGTGAATCTCAACTAGATTGGAAAGAGGTTTGGCCTACACAATTGAGTGTGCCCAAGGCCTGAGCATTGATGTGAGAATTGAATCAATGAATAAGCAACTGTTTGGGATAATTGTTGATTTAACCACTCTAGATTCCGATCGGATAGAGATATGAATTCGATTCCGATTGAGTTATGAGAGACCTAGTTGTGTTGATGCATTGAAACTTATCAAAAGTGGATCCTTGGCGCTCCAGTGCCTTTTTAGATTGATATTACCTTACACATTCACTGTTTAAACCCAAATCATTATTTTCCAGCTTTAGTTCTTAATAGGATCTTAATTATTAGTTATTTTAGACAAATTCTGAGAATACCCATTCATAAATCTCTGTGGGAATGATACTCGGTCTTTCTGAATTATTACTACTTCGCAACCTTACACTTGGGGAGTGAACAACCGGCTTGTATTGCCTTTCCAATTCTTTCTCATGTGGAGTGTTATTCGAGATATCATCCTTATTGGTGATTTCTGGATCATTAGGCTTTGAGGCCTTTATCGGATTGGATTTATCAATTGTTTTGCCACTCTTCAAAGTGGTGATAGCTTGAACATGCTCCGTATTTTGGGAGGATGGGTTGAGGTCTTGTATCTCAAATTGGATTCTTGAGTTAGGGAGAGGTTGGGCAGGAAGTTTACCTTTCTCCCTAACACTAAGATGAGATTCAACTCTAGCCATTGAAGTTTTCAAATCGTTGATGGCTTGAGATGAATTCTAGTTGAATTTTAGTTGTTCTTGCATGAACCCATCGATTTTGTGAGAATTATTCTTGGTGTACTCAACTTGGGACGAGACTAATGTACCCACTATTTCCTCAAGCGTAGCTTTTGGGTTATTGTTTGCATTCTCTAATGGCCCATTCCTTCAACTGAAATTGTGATGGTTCCTCCAACCAGAATTATACATGTTCAAGTTTGGATTGCTAAATGGTCGTTGATAATTATTTATGACATTTGATTGTTCTTGTAGAACTTCCTGGAACACAGAGATTGTAGGACAATCCTGTGTTGCATGTTAGTTACCGGAACAAACTTCACAAATATTCTCAACTTCCTTAGTCTTTTCTCCCTTCCCTAATTCAATGGCCTCAACTTTTCTTGTGAGGCTAGCTACGCGTGCACTTATGTTGTTTTCTTCGAAGAGGACAGATTCCTCCCTTCTCTCTTTGTTGGTTTATCTTGGAATTTATTGGTTTAGTTGTATCCCAAGATTGTGCATTCTCGGCTAAGATATCAAAATAGTCCCATGCTTCCTCGGCTTCCTTATTCATGAATTCTCCATTGCACATCAACTCTACGAATTGGCGTATGGGCGAAGTCAATCCTTCATAGAAAAAGCTTATTACCCGCCAAATTTCGTAGCCATGATGTGGGCATGTGTTTAATAAGTCTTTGAACCTCTCCCAACATTGAAAGAAGGTCTCATCCTCCTTTTGGGCAAAATTCATGATTAGGCGCCTCAACATGTTTATTTTATGAGCAGGGAAAAACTTTTTAATGAATTCGCTAGTCATCTTAGTCCATGTGCCGATTAATCTTGTGCCGATTAATCTTGGCCTTAATGCATGAAGCCAAGCCTTAGCCTTCTCTTTAAGAGAAAAAGGAAATAACCTAAGTCTCACAACATCATCAGATACGTTTGCAAAGTGCAACGTGGCTATCACCTCATCAAACTCCTTAAGATGCTGATATGCGCTCTCACTGTCTAAACCAAGGAACTTGGGAAGGAGTTGGATTACTCCCGATTTTAGATCAATATTCCCTGCGTTGGTTGGAAAAATTATACATGAGGGAGTACTCACTCTTGCAGGTTGCAAGTGATCACGTAAAGTTCTACGTCGAAGAACATTCTCAACCTCATTCTCACCTATTTCGGTTTGGCCCAAATTTTGATTAGCCATAGCGTTGGGTTGATTCTCAGCCATACTATCAGAAAAAATTGGAGAGTTCTAAATGTTTCTTAGCACGTGGCTCCTTATCAATCCCTTCAATAATTCCACCTTCACTAATGAGTCGGTTATTAGAATCACGAACCTAATGTGGCATGCAAATCTCAGAAAAGTAAAAGATTAAAAAGGGTTAGAAAAACCTAATTGAAGTGACTTCTTCGACTCCTAGAATCCCTACAAACAAAGCAAAACAAAAAAAACAAACTAAGTTAGTAGGACTCCTAAAAATCTCAAATAGAAACTATTTTAAAAAATTTTGTAAAACCCGTCGAAAATCCTCGGCAATGGTGCCAAAAACTTGTTCGCTTCCCCAAGTGTAGGGTTGCGATGTAGTAATAATTCGGTAGAGATCAAGATCGTTCTCAGGGACTTATTGAGAATTCACAAATTACTTCTAATATTCTCTAATTGAAAGCTAACCAAACAAATTTCTAAAATTGAATGTAAAGAGAATTCTTAAACTAAAAGTAAATGTAATCAATATAAAAAGGCACTAGGGGTTCAAGGATCCACTTGTAGCAATCCTTGATGCATAATTCACT
Source organism: Liriodendron chinense (assembly GCA_003013855.2). NCBI lineage: Eukaryota > Viridiplantae > Streptophyta > Magnoliopsida > Magnoliales > Magnoliaceae > Liriodendron > Liriodendron chinense. The sequence continues at coordinate 906,561 of ML058376.1, forward strand.
GTGGTTTCTCAATTACACAACTAGAATTGAAATCAAATCCTATCTAGTCAGATGATAGAGCGGTTGTAACACACAATCTATCCTATGTGTGACTATATACACGATTCCCTCAATTCAAGTTAGGACTTGAGCACACTCAATTGCATAGGTCAATCCTAGTTCCAATAGATTAAGATCACAATTATAATCATCATTATACTCTGTCACAAAGCACAATTAGATCATGATTTGAACTTCATTTAAATCACATGTACAATCAATACATAATTCAGAAATTAGAACAAAAAGGTAGAACTTTGGTTGAAGTTCCCACATGGAAATCCAAGTCTAGAGCGTATCGAATCCAATTCCCTGGAGCGTACAGGTCTAGAACTGTGCAAAATAATTAAGAACTAAAGCAATTCTTCCAAAAATCTATGACCCATCATAAGATTAAGAAAAACTACTTAGAACTTTATTCAAATTTCTATAAACCACTGTTCTTTAATAAATCCAACTTAAAACCAAAACAAACGAATTAAAGCATCTCAGATTCACTACAAGCTTCACCTCTTAGCCCTAGCTAAGAGGTTAGCCGTTCATGATCCAAGGAAGTATGAAAACAACTAAAAACATAAAATTAGAAAACACAAACTAGAGGGAGTTGTGGAACTCCGAATCCGACTTCTGCCGCCTCCCACCTTCGTAGATCTCTTCTAGGATACCTTACCTACGATCCCTAGGTCCCCTTTTATAGTAGAGAGGCTCTACCGTGTCAGAATCTTCCAGATTTGCATAGTACTTACGCACTTGTGCTAAAAAATCGGAGCTTCAAGAGGAAGTTGCTAGAATCCCGCTGAATACAAGTGGCCGACTGGTCTAGACCGGTTGGACTGAGCTGGCCGACCACTCACGACCGGTCTAGCCTGTCTATGGAGTGTCCAGCGTGCAGGATGGAGGGGGGTGTTGAGCTCTTAATTGTGCATATTCTAGCCCCAATTCATCACTCATTGTGCGAGGTTTGCATGGTATAGACAAATCTAATGCATGTTTTGTGATTGCAGGTTTGAGAGTGAACTCCGCCAAATTGATGATGGAAAGAGCTGATTTAGAACCTTGGATGAAGACCCAAGGAGGGCCGAAGGAAGAAGGAAGCAAAGAAAGAAGCAAGGAAAGAAGAAAATAGAAGAAAGAAAGGAAGAAAACAAGAAGAAAAAGAGACCGACCGGTCTTGACCGGTCGGCCAAGGAAGCCAGACCGGTCAGCTATGCACGCTGGAAGGTAGCTGAACAAGCCCGACCGGTCTTGACCGGTTGGCCATGCTTGCTGGAGTAATGCCAAAGAAGGCCAGACCAATCTTGACCGGTCGGCCAGCCCTGTCCGACCGGTCTTGACCAGTCGGCCATGCAAATTCCAGCTTCCAAATTGCAGAAAACAGGCCATTCCCGTTTCTAATTTTTCAGACCAGTTTTCTGAGCCTATTTTGATGATATTTGAAAATCCAGCACATCCATTCGAAGAGGAGCTCGACGCCGAACTAACCCAAGTGGTTTCGTGTCGATCGGAGCTACGGATTGATCGTGGTGGCCAAAACAATACGAACTGTCCAGAAAGTTCCAGATTTCGCTGTTCCACTCTGGGCCGGTCCAGGTGGCCCATCATTGATGATATGAAGAATCTACTTTGACCATCTTTTAGACCACATCCATATATGAATAACCACAAAGTTTCAGATCAAAAGGATGTGTGGTTTGATCGTACCGGTTGAAGAAAGATGGACCATCCAGAAAGCTCCAACTGCGCAGAGTTTATAAAAGCCCTAATTGTTCTAATTTTCGGACTATATTCTGGGATTGTTTTGGACAATTTAATCCATCTATCATGTAGAGGAGGAATTTTTCTACCAATGTTCAAAATTTGGGATCAATCCGACATCTGTACACTCCGGAGCGTTGAAAGCAAGATGACTGGTTCTGAAGGTACCCGAAGTGAGCGATTTTGAGAGGCGGTCGGTGATCTGATTGGTGGGCCCATTCAGAGAATAATCTTGGAAATCTAAATCATCTATGAAGAAGATCACATTACAAGGAAGCTACATATCAAATTTGAAGGCAATCCGACCATTGGTTAATCCGTACGAAGCGAAACAAAATCTGTTACGTTGCGGTACTCTTGCTGTATTATAAAAGGAGGTGCTCTCTTCTATTCCAGGGCAACCAAAGACGTGGGGAGCAAGGAGTTCAAGTCATAGGAGGCTTCCTAGCCTCCTCCAGCTAGTTTTTCTTCCTTTTCTTAGTTCTAGTTTTATTTTTAATATGCTTTTCATTAGCTAATCTCTTAGCTAGAGCTAAGAGGTGAACCTTATAGTTTTCTTAGATTGTTTAATTCGTTTTATTGGTTTTAAAGTTGGAATTCATGATTATGAACTATGGTTTGAAGTTTATACAAGCTTTAAGTAGTTTTTCTTAGTCTTATGATGACTCATGGATGTTTGGGAGAATTACTTAAATTCTTAATTGGTTTGCATCAGTCTAGACCTGTATGATCCGAGGAATTGGAGTGCGCTCTAGTACTATGATCTTCATGTGGGGACTTCCTACCAAAGTTCTACTTTTCTGAATTTCTGTAATATATATGGATTGTGCATGTGATTTGAATCAAGTTCAAATCATGATCTAGCCTTGTCTTGTGACAGGACTTGAGGATGGTTATGATTGTGAACTGAACCTTTTGGAATGGAGAATGACCTATGCAATTGAGCATGCTCAGCTCAGCCTACATTGAGTGAATCCTATGCATTGAACTTACATATGACAGATTGTTTGGTTTAACAGCTCTATCATCCGACTAGACAGATCTTAATATCGATTCTAGTTGAGAAAGTGAGAAACCATAGCGAATTATGCATCTAAGGAGAGCTATAAGTGGATCCTTGATGCTCTAGTTATCTTTCCATTATCAGATTTTCTATTTTATGTTAAAAATCAATTTCACAAACCTCTTTGATTCTAGTTATTAGGATAGTTTGAATTGTTTACTTCCTTTCCTGTGGATCGACCTCGGTCTTACCGAGATTATTACTATATCGCAACCCTACACTTGGGGAAGCAAACAGGGGGCAGGCCCTGGCCGACCGGTTAAGACCGGTCAGCCTCTTGCGTTTAGTGTCCAAAGAGGTAGAAGGGAGTGGTCAACTAGTCTAGACTGGTCGCGGCCCTCTTGGCAGACCGGTCATGACCGGTCAGACCCTTGATTTCTTCATTTTTCTTCTTTTTTTCTTCTCTCTTCGCTCTCCTCACTTTCTTCTTTCTTTGGCCCACCTTAGATCTTCATCCCAAGCTCCTAAATGCAATCTTTTAGCTATTGATTGAGAAAACTTCCTCTCATTCCTACAATCACAAAACCACGCATTAGAATAATCTTTAAGCTTGAAATCCATGCATAGTTAGTGATGAAATGGGGTTAGAATATACACATTCAAGCACTCAACAAAGGCTTAACTATATTATGATTTGAACTCCATCCAAATCATATGAACAATCAACACATACTTCAAAATCTAGAAAAATAGAACTTTGGTTGAAGTTCCCACAAGAAAATCCATGTCTAAAGGGTCTTGAATCCGATTCCTTGGAGAGTACAGGTCTAAAACTATGTAAAACAATTAAGAACTAAAGCAATTCTTCCAAACATCCATGAGCCATCATAAGATTAAGAAAAAGTACTTAAAACTTCATTCAAACTTCCAAAAACCATTGCTCTTCAATAAAAATCCATCCTGAAACCAATATAAATGAATTAAAACATCTTAGATCTATTACAAGCTTCACCTCTTAGCCCTAGCTAAGAGGTTAACTAATGAAAAGCATAAAAATAAACTAGAACTAGAACTAGAAGAAGAAGAAAACTAGTTGTAGGAGCCTCCTAAGTCTTGAATTCATTGCTCCTCACGTTGCTAGATGCCCTAGGAATGAAGTAGAAGTCTCCTTTTATAGCTTTCCCACCCCACAAATGAAGAATCTTCAAGAATTTGCGTTGAATTTACACACTTGCGTAGCAAAAGTTGAAGCTGAAATTAACCGTTTTTGTTCTAGGCGATTGGGCAATTGATCAACTGGGCTGAGCGATCAATCGATTGTGCTGGGCGATTGATCGTACAGGACAAAAAGTGTCCAGAGAGTTCCAGCAGTAATTCTTCAAAAATCTGCATTCTGTCGATTGATCTACAGGTTGGACGATCAATTGATCAGGCTGGCTGATTAATCGCTCAAGATGAGAGATCAATCGCAATTCTGTACTTTAATCCAGCAACAAATCTACCAATTCTGCTGTGAATGATCAATAGCTCAGATCTGTTGATCAATCGCTCAGGATGAGAGATCAATCTCTCAGGCTGGGTGATCAATCGCTTAGGATGAGAGATCAATCTCTCAAGCTGGTGTTGAACCTCCAATTTATACATTACATAACCCACTACATCACATTTTATGCATGGTTCTCATGTTTAAAAGGCCCATCTAACGCATGTTTTGTGATTGTAGGGATGAGAGCAGACTTCACTCAATTGGAGACCAAAAAAGGTCCACTTAGAACCTTTGAATGAAGGTCCAAGGTGGACTAAAGAAGGAAGAAGAAAGAGGGAGAAAAGAGAAGAAAGAAAAGAAGAAAATCAAGGGCCCTGCCGACCTCCTTGAAGCTTGCTGGACGCATGACCAGTTTGGTCCGACCGATCAAGACCGGTCGGCCAACGAGTCGGAATTACCTCCTGTGCACGCTAGAGCAAATGCTCAACTTGGGCCGACCGGTCTTGACAGGTCGGCCAGCATGTCAGAAATCACTTTATACTCTCTGGACTGTTAAACAAAGTGGTCCAACCGGTCGTGACCGGTCGGCTAGCCCAGTCCGATCGATCGGCCACATACAAAACGGGTAGTTTCTAATTCTGGCTCCGAAAATTGCTGCGCACTGCGTAACTTTACATGGTTTCTGGATGTTTCCGACGCAACCGAGCGTCCTCACTATAAAAGGACACCTAGGGGCTTTTCCTAGATTATCATAGAAGCCAAGATCCGTCATGGGAGAGGAAGGAAGCCGTCGTGGAGCGTCTGCAACCCTCCAAACTCCGATTTTTCTATGTTTTCTAAGTTTTTTATGAGCTTTAGTTATAGTATGACAATGCTCGGCTAGAATCTCTCAGCTAAGGCTGAGAGGTGAAGCTTGTAGCTAATTTTCATATTTGATTCAGTTTAATTCAAGTAATTTCAATTTAAGTTTGGATTTTTATTTATTCTAGTTCTTCAAGTTGATAGTTTGAGATGTTTTATGAGAGTTCATGTGCTCCGGACATGGATTCCTTGCAATTCTCTGAGATTATCATATGGTGCTTGTTTAGATTCGAATTATAGTAGTCCTTGAGCAGACCATAGTCCATAGGCATGGCTGTTACTCCGAAGGCTATGATTTTGAATTCTACATTGATTGAACGGGACTAGAACTTGGAAGTTCAACTTGAATGGGATTGAATGTGTTTAATGCTTTATTTTCCAACTAGATGAGAGATAGGACTTCTAATCTAGTTGTGTATCTTGCTTGGATTGACTGGATTGACATGGGATTGCTACAAGTGGATCCTTGAATGCCTTAGTGCCTTTAAACTATTATTTTCATTAAAGCTACTGTTTTAGTATAATTGCTTCAATTGAATCTCCTATTTATTGAAAAATTGAGTTGCTGTAATAGTTTGGAATCTGTTTTCCAATTCCCTGTGGATTGACCTTGGTCTTACCGAGATTTATTACTACATTGCAGCCTTACACTTGAGGCGAGCGAACAGCTGGGAGATCAATCTCTTAGGCTGAGAGATCAATCTCTCAAGCTGATTTTTCTTCTTTTCTTTTCTTCTTCTTGTTTCTTTTCTTCACTCTTTTTCTTGCTTCTTTTCTTTGATCTTCAACATGTATTAGGAAGGTCTTTTATTATCAGTTTGGTGAAGTCTCTTCCTCACTCTTACAATCACAAAAGCATGCATCAGATAAGTCTTTAAACATAAAAGTCATGCATAATGTGTGATGAACTGGGGTTAGATTATGCACAATTCAGGGCTCAACACACACCCAACCAGCATTTTGCTAGTCTCGAGCAAAACATGCGTGATTTAAATCCATTCTTTAAAAACTCAACCCTCCCTCAGAAACTATACTTCTAAAAAAAAACTCTAAGACATATATGTGTAAAATTCAGAAAAACTTAGTGATGGAAATTAAAATCATAAACTCCCTAAACATAATAAGTGTCCAAATAGAATCCCTATTAATTGATTGATAAATAGATGAATCTGAACAAGTTTAACCTAGTGTGCATAATGAATGTTCATCTCATGAGTTTCCCAGAATTACATTCTTCATGGATCAATCAAACTAAAACTCTAAGAGTGCACAGATCAATAATAAGCCTATGACAAGAACTTGCATTATCATTCCTTCGACGACTTTCACACTGCTTCTCATTTCCAACTTTAGTTACGGGTAGACCATCTCCTGGTTGGTAATAGGTAGCCCTTTTCAAAAAATTTCAACACATTTTCAACAATAACCATTTTTTTTTCAAGAGCCAAGATCAATAGCCGAAGAATCCAAAAGGCTCACTTCAAACTAAAGCAATAATCACGTAATGGTAGCGACATAGGATAAAAATCCTTGCCCTAGATTAGATTTGAACGTGATGGACACAGTTCCCTGGCTTGGTTCCTCAACACCTTAAATATTAGTCTAACCGATCTAGAAATCTACATAATCCCTTTAACCATGAAAGTCATGTAATGTGAACTAGACTCAAAGTGTTCAAATTTTCTATCAATCAATAAATAAGGGAATTCATACGAAAAACTATTTTATTATAAGTTCTTTAAGAGTTTCAAAATCATATCGCTTCATCTCTCTTCTTTTCATACTTTTAACATCCTAAGTGTATAGAAACAAAGTTTTCTAAGAGAGTTTTGAATCTTCAGAGAATTGAAATTTTTTCACATAGTTGCTCAAAATGTCACAAAAACTAGTAGATTCATTTAAGAATCTCACCCCCCAACCAAAATCTTACATTGTCCTCAATGTTAAAAGATATGTTATAAGCAATGACAAAAATAAAGGAGAGTGAGAACGAGAATTCATGAAGCAGCAAGTTAATCAAGTCTAGCTTCTTCCTTGTTTCCATGAGACTTATTCAATCCTAAACACAGAAAAAAATCCTAACCTACCAACCTTCCATTTATTAATCTGATTGACTACATGATCAAATTTGAGCAGGATCTTCATGAATTTCAATAGGTTTCTCATGAGGACCATCCAAAGTCCTGCTCGATAATAAACATGGGTGCTTTTCTTCATTGAAGTTCGATATTTATATGCACCACATACATAATAGCAGGAGATAAGAGCAGCAAAAAGATATCTCCTCAAATTCTGAATTGGGTTGTGATTGATTAAAAACGAGCCCTCCCAATTATAATTTTCAATGGGCTGAAGAACCCATGATGGTGGAGAGACATTCATCAAGTATTCTTTAGTTTGGGTCGCCTCCTCCACAAATTCAAAATTGCACGGTGCTTCTACAAACAATGGTAAAGAGTGTAATTAGTGGAATGGTGTTCTTCAAGTACCGACACCGCGGTCTAACAAAATGTCCAACTCCATTATCATCTCATCATCGAGATCATAGGGGTGGGCTATGCAATCCTTTAGGAAATCGAGAGAGTCGGATGAAG
>PVNU02000325.1:0-72605 GCA_003013855.2 Liriodendron chinense
CCGAGAGATTTTCAATAAAGCCGGCGTCGGTCTTGTTTGCTCACATCAAGATCAATGACTCCGGACATTTTCAAAAATCATAAAAATATATTACTAGCCCCGCTTTTAAAGTTGTGGTCCGAAGACCTTAAACTACGTCGGGATCAAGAGCCCGAGAGATTTTCAATAAAAGCCGGCGTCGGTCTTGTTTGCTCACATCAAGATCAATGACTCCGGACATTTTCAAAAATCATAAAAATATATTACTAGCCCCGCTTTTAAAGTTGTGGTCCGAAGACCTTAAACTACGTCGGGATCAAGAGCCCGAGAGATTTTCAATAAAAACCGGCATCAGTCTTCTTCAAGATCTGGTGGCTCCGGACATTTTCAGAAAAACCAAAAAAATATATACATCACTTGTACAGTTTCTGGTCCGAAGACCTTAAACTACGTCGGGATCAAGATCCCGAGGGATTTTTAATAAAAAATGGGTATCGATCTTGACCATCAAAATCAGAATCGATGACCCAGAATTTTTTTCAAAAAAATGTCTTTCCTCTTTTAAAGTTTTGGGTCCGAAGACCTTAAACTACGTCGGGATCAACGTCCCGAGAGATTTTTAATAAAAACCAACATCGATCCCAGCCTTTCGGGCCAAGATCTGATGATCTGGATCATTTCGAAAAACAAAAAAAAACATGTTTGCCCCTCTTTTGTACAGTTTCATGGTCCGAAGACCTTAAACTACACTGGGATTAATTTCTCGGGGGACCTTTCTCGCTTTCAACTAAAAACCGGCATCGGCCTCGACCGTTGGGATCATGGTTCGATAACCCGGATCATCTCAAAAATACCAAAAATATTTTAAAGCTTTCCATAAAAACCAGTGTCAATCTCGATTACTCGAGTTGAAGTCTGGAACTTTTTCAAAACAAAAAAATATATATACAATATAAAACAAAAAAAAGTTTTCATCACCAGTTTTAATCCATCAATTTATCCCCAGTGGTCCGAAGACCTAAAACTACACTGGGATTAACTTCTCGGGGGCTTTCTTTCCTAACCTGTCCCAGACATGGCTGACACTTGATCGTACGGGTGTCTGGAATCTTTTAAACAGGTAAAGGCTGAGGCGGGCAGAACTCCGCAATCCTGTTCGTGTTGAACGCACCGTGATAGACAACCTTGAGTTGGAAGTCGCTGTTGAAGCTGACGGATGTTCCCTGTTCCTAGAACTCATGAAGGGGATTAAGGCTGTTGGGAGGTGAAGCTCACCCTCACGGAATTGTGAGCAACGTAAGACCCCAAACTGGATTGACTAAGGGAAATGTGAGGATGTGGCTCATCTTGTGGCCGAAGGAGTCCGTCGGACGATACGTGATCTATGTGCATTGCACATGAGGAACAGGCAACTTTGTGGGTGTGTTGACTGAAAACCCTCAAAATCCCCTCATCCGAAGATGTAAAACTACGGCACTTAACTGTGTGAGACTCGTCTTGCTCGCTGACGTAAAATGGATCGGGTGCCTTACCAGCAGTAGAAGCTGGAAGTGGATGGAAATTCCATATCTTTTCCCTGCATTTCAGAAAAATCACAAAATACAAAAACATTGCAAAATCATCTCTTCAAAAAATCACAAAAATATTTCCATCAAATATCTGCAAAAATCACAAAAATATTTCCCTTGCTTTCAATCAAAATATTTCAAAAATCACAAAAATATTTCCTGTGTTTTCAATAACCAATCTCTATCCTGATCGCTCCGGTAAAGATTCGGACCACATAAAAAAAAAATCACAAAAATTAGCATCCCCAGCACTACAATTCAGGAGTCTTGAACTCCGCTCACTTCACAGTATGGGATGACGGATCCAATCGCCCGCAAATTGGAATCTTGACCAAAACGGGCAACCAAACACCATCTCAATCACATGTATGCCCAGAAGAACATCTTGAAGTCGGATGATATCCTCGTACATTCTCATTAGCAAAGAAACAGCATCTTGGGACGATGGACCTGATCGACCACGGGTCGGGATCTTGACCAATCCGCTGTCCAAACCTCCGTATCAAAAAGAAAAATCCCCAAGGGAGTACAACCCTGTAAGCAATAAGCTCAAAATTCTCTGCATCTCCAGCAAAAGCAAAATCATCAAACGAGAAGAGAATGAGCCAAGCCATGCATTCATCATGCATCTCCATGCATCAGCATCCATCGCATCAATCATCATGTTTACCTGCTTTCAAAATAAAAGTCGGTTAGCTAAAGACCCCACAGGCATCCCTAGTGGAGGCACATGCAAACCAGATTTTCATTTCAAAAAGACAAAAAAAATATTTCTATTTGCAAATAAAAACCCCACGGAGTATCACTCCCCAGAGTGGGTGTCTTTTCAAAAATCCAAAAATATTTTCCAGTAGAGCGTTCTGCCTCCAAAACACCAGGAGATCTTCCATATCTCTGGGTAGGAGCCAACGCAAAAATCAAATAAGATCCGATGTCTCGCGGTTTCCCCGGAGACCATCGGATCCAATGCACTCAAAGTATGATCGAATTGAACTCCAGTGTCAGTGCGGTCGTGCCGCATGCCAAGATACAAAAAGATGAAAGCCAAAAGGCTCGGTCACAGAAACCATTTGAACAGGTGGAAACGATGAATTGTAACCCAAGTATCCAAATCAGCAGATTGGGTGGAAAGAATTCACCCGCACATACCTAGGCGTGGATGCCTGAAGTACCTTGACTGAGTCCAAGTCGGCGTAGTAGAATCCCGTAAGACTATCGGACGCAGGGCGTCTAACCACTTTGACAGTCAAGCGAAACAAGTACTCCTGGAGTGATCTGGGAAAACATCAAACATCACACAAACAGTCTCAGGGTCAGCATCCTCGTAAGACTAACGGACGCAGAGGCTCTGCTGTACCTTTCCGATGTTAGTACCGATCGGGAATGGAAGGGTTGCGATTGGGTACCCAGGTTGCAGCAAATTGCAGGGACGATCGCAACGTTTTCTCCAAACTCTCGCGGTATGTGCGAGTTATCAATTTCCAGACAATCAACTGACTCAGATACAAAGGACAACAAAGATTCCAGACCACAATCAAGGAAAGAATGAATTGCAAACCAAGCATCAAAACAAGCAGATCGGGTGGAAAAGCCCACCCGCACATACCTAGGCGTGGATGACTGAAGTACCTTGACTGAGTCCAAGTCGGCGTAGTAGAATCCCGTAAGACTATCGGACGCAGGGCGTCTAACCACTTTGACAGTCAAGCGAAACAAGTACTCCTGGAGTGATCTGGGAAAACATCAAACATACAATCAATCATAGGGTCAGTAACCTCGTAAGACTGTCGACGCAGAGGCTCTGCTGTACCTTTCCGATGTTAGTACCGATCGGGAATGGAAGGGTTGCGATTGGGTACCCAGGTTGCAGCAAACTGCAGGGACAATCGCAACGTTTTCTCCAAACTCTCGCGGTATGTGCGAGTGAGCGATCTCCAAACGATCAACTGGCACAGATGCAAAAGCAAGCAAAGATTTCAGAACATGATCTATGAATGACCGGGTCAGAAGTGGGGTGTCCACTCGCTTTGGCATTCGGTTGCATGCAACCTCTGCCAAAGAGGGGCATCTGTAGACACCCCACCTTCGGCTACACTGTTGGTAGAGATAGCTGGTTGAACGGAGGACCATACCCCCAAATCCCAAGTCCAAACTCAGCCAAACTCACCCTTGTAAGCCCCATTCCATAGCCCAGTTCAAGCCTGAACCCAGTCAACCCAGTCCTAAACACCACCCTGAAAAACCCCCCATAAAAAAGTCCAGTCAAAAAGACCCCAAAAAAAGTCAAACTCACTGAGTCAACTCGCTGAGTTAACCCGCTGAGTCAACCCGTCGAGTCAACCCGTCGAGTCAAAACACCGAGTCAACCCGTCGAGTCAACCCGTCGAGTCAAACCACCGAGTCGACCCGCTGAGTCAACTCACTGAGTCGACCAGCGAGTCCAACAGCAGCCCCGAGGGAACGGCCGTACTCGCTGGAAACCGAGGAGCGGCCGTACGGGCGGCTCATGGCAGGCCGCCAGTACAAAATTACGACTTCTGCCACTCTCTGCTGCTATAAATACCCCCCTCCCCTTCTCATTTCAACAAGCCATTCGAGTCCATTTCAGCCCGAGAGCTCTGAGTCCATCTCTCCACCCTTTAGCCCATTTTTCCACCAAGGAGAGCCCGAGTGAGGAGAGTCTAACCCTGGTCCAGCCCAGCCTGACCACTGGTCCAAGCCTCCCAAGCCATCTAAGTCTTGATCCAGCCACTCGAAGCCAACCCTTGCGACACCTCCGTCTATCCAGCTACTCTTTTTCCAGCATCATCTCATTCGCATCTAGCATAAGTGCAACATTTACTTTTCTTCCAACCCCCCTGCTTCACTACTAGCACCTTGATCCGTCAAGTACACATGCATATGTCTTTATATTAAGCACCTGTCAGTTCGAGCGTATGCTCTGGGCTTGCCCGTTGTTGGAACCTGCCCATCAGAAACTCTTACTGTTCAGACCTGCATTCATGCTTCACCATAAAACACCTTGATCATTCAAGCACACTGCATACGTCTTACATTAAGCACCTGTCAGTTCGAGCGTACGCTCTGGGCTTGCCCGTTGTTGGAACCTGCCCATCAGAAACTCTTACTGTTCAGACCCGCATTCATGCATCATATCATACATGAGAATATACGAGGATTAAACTAGACTTTCAAGTATCCGATCGATTCTGTGAAGTAGAGACCGTACTTCGGTACGGGCAGTGTGTGGGGTGCTTAACCTCTTCCCACCCTGTAACCGTTATCCCTTACCTTGAATCTCTGACCGCAGATCAACAGGAGTCATTTTAGAGGAAAGGATCTTCAGATCCCCTTCTCTAACGTTTCTACGGGGTCTAGCCGACTGTAGATTCGAAGTAACTGGCTAGTGGCGACTCTGGTCTTATATAAATTCACTTAAACACATCCAGCTCAATACGACAACCAAACGAAGCCCTCGAGAACGAGGCAAGCCAGTGGCACAAACGGCGATTTCGCACTCACGCACCTCTTCTTCTTCTTCTTCCGAAAGGAAAGGGAGAGCGAACGTCGTGTGGGAGCGCGGAGAAATCGGCGAGGGTCCACACCAGCTTAACATGACAACCAAACAAAGCCCTCGAGAACGAGGCAAGCCAGTGGCACAAACGGCGATTTCGCACTCACGCACCTCTTCTTCTTCTTCTTCCGAAAGGAAAGGGAGAACGACGTCGTGTGGGAGCGCAGAGAAATCGGCGAGGGTCCACATGATGCTTAATGGCGTTTATTGATGTGTATAGAGTGAAAATATTCCATGCACTTGTGATATTGATGTGCCCTAGTGGGGGCACAGTTATGTGATTATTGCTACCTACGAGTTTGAGTTGATGTACCCTGGATTGCACTGATTTGTATTGTTGAAAACTTGATATAATTGGATTGTACTAATATATCGATGTTCTATTATTATTTTGTAATTGATAACTTAACTGTCATTATGTTGGATCAAGCCTTGCCAAATAATTTAGCTAAGGATGACCTCCGAGGGTTGACCATTCTAGAATTATACGGTTGACCAATGTTGAACACGGATGACTGAGAGTAGTTGGAACTACACGGGATGTTTTACACCCAATGTCGGTTTGTTTAGGGTCCTCCATGTCAATCGGATCAGTCTAATGCATGGCTCGATCATACCCTTACTTGCTGATATGATAACGCTCTAAGGAAACTGGGATACCACCATTACTAGTATATGAGGTTCATTCATAATCGTTAGCGCATTACAATCCTACAAAGACTCAAGGGTTGAGCATGGTGGTATGAGACACCCTGTCCAAGCTATTGGCCTATGCTGGGGAGATGTGCCTGCCATACTGGCAAAACATTGGGTGACGAGCTCTCTGTATTGGTTAAACATTAGGGATGAGCCTCCCTGTAGTGACCTTGAGCACTATTGAAGGCCACGAGCCCACCATATTGTTGATGGATTGTATGTAGTGCCTTCGCTAAACTTGTGTTTAAGTGGCGACCCTTACAGTGCTTTTGATCATCCTTGGGCAACGAGTCTTTACCATTGTTAGTTCTATATATGTTGGATATTGGGAGACGAACCCTAAATTAGATCAAGGGACACGAAGGAGAAGTTGCCTTATGCCGCAACATGCCACGTGATCTGGTTAAAAACTCGTGATTCGACGACGGTATCCTAGCTTCACTAAAATACTATTTAAACTTAAAATAATAACCACTTAGCTAATCATGCATAGCATAGCATGCATTTGCAAGTTGCGCCGAAGGCGAACCATTGTGTAGATGATTGCTTGTTATGATTGTGAAAGTGTGACAGTGTTATTGCTCCCAAGCTATACATTTGCATATCATGTCATCCATGAACTTAAACAACTAGTTAGGAATTGCTTGTTTTGTAATGTTATAATTTTCTATGCCTAATTGTGTTCATAACATGTGTAACTTAGGATAAATGTACCATTGTGTTGATCACTCACTCCCACTCGAGACGATATTTTAAAACACCAACTAAATGATTTTTCCGACGCAGGTACCTTAAAGATGGATGCACACGAGGAATACACAGACCCCGCAAAGGAGTTCTCGTATATCCAGATTTTGGACAAGCATTAGAGGGTCGACGTAGTGACTGCATGAGAGGGTGTGTTGTGACCTTTTTGGGAAGGATTATACACTAATTATTTTGGACATATATATTGGGTCCCCATCTGGGTGGACTCTGTGAGACACTTGTTTCGGTGTATGTATATTTTGGATGATCGATTTATACGCACTTTTGTTGAGCTTATATACACTGTTTAGTTTACCTCTTATTAATGCTTGAATACTTGTGAGCCGTACAAATAAATCATGCTTCTGCAAAGAAAAAGTGACACCCAGGATAGCGGGGATCGAGTTCATGCTCGACCCCTGAAATCCGAGCATTATAGTCTCATCGGAGATCCCAATGAAATCTGGGTGCCATCCATGTGGAAAATCATGAAATTCAAGATTTAATGAGGTGAAGGAGAGAGAATCCTATCTCCAACCTCGATTGTATCACTCGGGCTGTAATGAATACTACATCCCTTATTTTCTCCAAAATTATAAATCTTACCACCACTTTCAATTAATGACAATATCTCATGTGACACACCCATCCCCTTAGCTAATCATAGCCCTCCTAGCCTTCTTTAGCCCCCAAACTTCACCAAAATATCCAAAATATCACCCTCCACACTTATAAATACCCCCTCATCTTCATTTACACATACCATATATTTTTAAGAGAGAATGGAAGAAAAAGAGAGAACCTTAGCTCATCCCTTCCATCCACCAAGCAGAGAACATTTTTCAACCCATAGACCAGCCTAAACACACCGAAGTCCTAGTGGCCCAAGCAAACAAAAAGCTTATCGTCACCACTCAAATCGACCCTTACGACAACCTGTCCACCCACTTCCTTTCTCAAGAATACTCTAGTTATAAATCAATTATATTCATCCCCGCATTAACATTTTCATCATCATCTCTCTTCTTAACCCCCCACTTCTCTAATTTGTTTAAGTGTATAATCTATACCTTATTCGTTTTTTGGATTCTGCCCATTAAAAATTGAGATCGATTGGGCTTTCCTATTTTTTACCATCTTTCTTCAAATAAACAAGTCCTTGTGGATTGTCCTTACCAATCTCTCACTACCACTCCTGAGTTAGACATTATAACCCTCATTCACATCATCCATGCATTCTAAGCACTTTGCATTAGCATCTTTCTTTTCAACCCCTCTACTACTTTAGTTGATTCAAGTGTATGTTCTATGACTCGCCAACTATTTAGATCTTGTCGTCACATCAAAAATTCAGATCAAATGGAGTCCTTTTCTGTTTCTTTACCATCTCTCTTAGGTAAACGCGTCCTGGCGAATTGCCCTTACCAATCCCTCACTCACACTCCTAAGTCGGGCATTGCACTATTGTATTACATACTATTTTATTGCATCATTTGATAATAAATTATTCAAATCCCTTACAATTTACTTAGTTCCGTGAAGTAGAGACCGTAAATCAATACTGACAGAGAAGGTGCCTAACACCTTTCTTCTCTATCACCATCGTGTTTTACTCAAAATTCCAAGTCATAAATCAAGAGTCATTTTAGAATAAAGAATCCTCGGATTCTCTTGTTTATAGATTCTGTAAGGTCTAGTTGACTACGAAAATACGAGTAAACTAGCTAGTGACAACTTCAAGTCAAATATCTACTACCCTGAGTCATAATCGCATTAGTTAAAACCCTTAAAAAGGCCCCCATAAGCATGATTCAATCGTTCAGCATTCACAAATTGCATTCTCTATGACATATTTCGATCGCTTAAATTTACGTCATTGAGATTACTAGTATTCGTGATTGTGATTTATCTCACTTTGAAAAGATTAAATGGTAATGATTACCATGATCCAATATTAGTGGTCTTGATAGATGAATTCGAATAAGCGTTACTTATGTTATCCAATGATAATAATTTTAAATTTTAATGAGTACCTGTTAAGAGGTTAAAACTAAATATATTTTGTAAAACACCTTAAAATTTTATTTTTATTCCAGTACTAATCAGTGCGATCCATATGGGAGAATATAAGACTTTTATTAGGTAGCTTCACGTAATCAATGGTTTGAAAATTTTAACCATTGGATATTTAGACTAAGAATACTGGTGGGCTCACAATAGTTGTGATCGGTTCGAATACGTAAGGGGTGGTTTACATGGACTCTAATACGTATTTAGAGTACTTTAGATAGACATGGATTGTAAAGTATTTTAATAAAATATGGTCTCCTACAAATATATGAACTCTTACAGTGATGAGACTCTTAAAGGAGGAGAAATTGTGATAGATTGTAAAATTCCAACCCTCTTTTCTATAAATATAATTCTTGATCCCCTCACCCGCTGTAACATCCTAGATTTTTGCGAACTTGGGAATGGACGTTTTGGGATAGAGGTCCGGGGAATCATGATTTCGAGTGTTTCTAGCCCAATAATTAGTGAACTGAATAGTTTTTTCAACCGATCTGTCTGGCCCATGTACAACACTATGCATCACCCATAAAACCAAAATGTACTTTTTATCGAACTTTGGTATTTTAACATAGTATTGATTTATAAAAATTTATGAACGGTTCAGATTTGAAAAATATCTTATATTTAAAAAGGTGTTACTTTTTAAATATGTCAAAAAGTCGCGAATTATAGTAAGAATGAAAAATCAACATTTTTGTTATTAAGAATTTGATTTTCTAAATATTTTTATTAAATCCAAATGGGGGGTACTTCCTTAAGTTATTTCATGTAAATAAGCAGATACTGTCTAGGGAGGTTAGTGGAACTGTGGACTTCCAGAAAGAGTAGGCTAATAGAAAATTTTATGAACAGCTGGCTTCGGTACACCGAAGCAACCTTCAGGCTTAGCCGACCAAACGAGATTGTATCGAAGGGGATTTTGGGATTGGGTCTTTGGCACACTGAAGGAGACCTTCGGTATGCCAAAGGTTTGTCTAGCAGGCTTCAGTCCGAGTCGAAGAACTCTGCCTCATGGGCTTCTTCGGCGCGTAGAGCAAATCTGTCCAAATAAATTTATTGACTTCAAAAATTTATCTCCTTCATTATAACTCCAATTAAGGTAATTCAAAAGATAGATTGAATTTTGATAAGTCTAATTTCATATAAAATATATATAAATGAAAAAAATATTATAATAAGGTTAATTTTAAGAATTTTAAAAAACTTTTAGAAAAATCATTGGTATGCTAGCGTGTACTCATGAAATTTTAATAAGTTTTCTAGAACTCAGAATGAGTTAAAATTTTGTGGGATAAAAATAAACTTGATATAAAATTATTATAAAATTATAAAAATAATTAAATAAATAAAAGCTTCAAAAACGTGGCATGCAAATGGCCTGTTCAAACTGAAATTTTCTTCAACGGTAAGTTGTCGTTCGACCGGACATATCTTTTTTATCTTTGAGTTTTAGTATTCGGTTTCTTCTTAGAAATTATTCTTAATAATGTCAGAAATCATCATAAGTAATTAATTTAGATTTTTATATTTTATTTATTTAATTATACATTGCACTATTCCGTATAGTTTATAGTTTAATCGAATTAGAACTCTCAATTAGGGTGATTAGGACCGACTCTCCATTTTCGCTAATTATGAATAAGTCAAACTTTCAACTTAGCTAATACAAACCCCAATCATCATACCCAAGAAATCTCGCCACCTAGTTTTTTTTAGAAATGTCTGGATTATCCAAACAAGCTCTCAACCGCTCGTTAGTGGGCCACTAAACCCGAAACTAAGAAAAACCGTCCATCTTGACGGGCTTGACATCCATCGTGAGACGTTAAGCCAAGCCTGTGCACCGAATTGCTCAACTTGGAGCAGAGAGGGTGGCACATGCGGTGTGTGAATCTGCCATGAATTTCTCAGAACTTAAATTAATTGTGTCCACTCAAACTTACACGAAATTGTGGATTTTGAGCGGTTAGATTTCAATAAACTTAGGATCTTAGTTTCAAATATTTTTTTGTAGCTATCCCTAAAGTCATGGTCCTGATCGATGATCGGTGACTGTTAAACGAACATTGCGTCATAACCGTCAATCACTGCATCCGAAATGCGGATAATTGTATCTTTAGGTAGATCACCACTAGGTTCACCTATCCCATAACGTAGATTGGCCCATGCACCTTCTGGTGGGCCCCAACAATGGCCTCCATAGGGTCATAATACTAAAGACCTAGCTCTTAGGGCCATTTGGGCCACATCTGGACTATAAATAGAACGGATTTAAGGCTCTCTCCACAAATCCGAATTTACCCTAAGGAAGAAAGAAAGAGAAGGAAAATATAGGAAGAGACGTCGGTATGCTTCCCATGTCTCCATTACAGCTCTTCTACCTCTTCCCTAGCCGAAATCCGTTGACCTCGGGTCAGAACTTTCCTCATTGGATAGGTAAGTAGTTCCTTAGCTATTCTTTTCACATCCCTTCGTGTTTCGCCTATTTGAGACATTAGGGTTATAACCCCTTTCCGTTTCTCCTAAAATCGAAAAACCCTAACATTAGGATTTTCATGTATGTCAGGCCTTGGACCTCTATTGGTCATTTGGGCGCAGTGCGTGCTACTGCGGGAACCGTAATCGAGCTCGACTCCTCTAGGGTTTCCATTGTATGATGCACTTGGGCCTCGATTCATTAAATCGATTTAAGATTTTTTCAAATTCGAGGTATCTAAACCCTAAACCTTAATTAGACATTTGACTAGAATAAAATCCTAAGCTTTTAATTATAGAATTTTGATTTAATGTAGGTGTTTGAGGTTTTTTTTCAAATTTTTGAATCACTAGGGCTACATCCGAATTGAGGAATTTCAACTCTAAGGTGAAGATTTACCCTCGAGCTTCTTTTCTATAAATTTTAGTTAATAATTACTTGAGTTTTTGAACTTACTTATGTCACGCCCTGAAATTCGGAACCCGAGTACAACAACCCGAAGCCCGAGTTCCAGAGTGTGAATTGAAAATTCGAGCATAGATTCCTTGAGATTCCATCTCACACATTATATATCTAAAATAAATTCCTAAATATAAAATTTCTTTTCCACTAATGTCTTATTACATTGAATTTTACAAAATAAAATAAATCTGGCGCGATTGATGCTCGAGACCCCTTGAATACTCTCATTTACCTATGTCTTGTCCTTCCTGAAAACCTGCAAGAACTGTGGTGATTTTGGTGAGCTAAAAGCCCAGTGAGGTCATTTCCATCACAGGTAATATTCCAGTTAATAAGAGATAGGAGATGAATCATCAACTGATAAAATTGTAGGAAATAAATGAGGATGAGGTTATGATTATACACTTTATGATTTATTATAAATGGAACATGATTATCATGATGTCATGTATGACATGATACGTGTGAGAGCCATAAACGTCTAGGAACTCGTTGCCACTGAACATTAGGAACCTGTCGCAAATCAACCATGCTCACCTAACCGGTACAACGAGGCGGCAAATCAACCATGCACGCCAGTGGGCAAATCAACCATGCACCACTGATCCAACCGAGCAAATCAACCATGCTCAACAAGTGAAACGACCAGAACTCGCTGCCACTGAACATTAGGAACCTGTCGCAAATCAACCATGCTCACCTAACCGGTACAGCGAGGCGGCAAATCAACCATGCGCGCCAAGAGTCAAATCAACCATGCTCTTGTTCTGTCGTTGTGTATAAGAATGCATATGAATGTCATGAATCATGGAAACATATCTTCAAGCATACAATGCATCTCAACTCAATTCCAATCACACCATGCACGTGTCATCTGTAATTAAATAATTATTCACTTGATTTTTCATCATACATTAAGAGGGTTGTTAACGAAGTAAGTCACATAACGTGTTGTAACCACAACAATGTATCGTGCATCTATGTTTCATTTAACTAGGGTTTTTATATTTGAAACATAGGAAGCGAATTTGAAGGGAGTACGTTCAACCTATGTTTAACCTATAGGTAGGGTTACGTAGGAAAGAGGAACGAGATCTACAAGAAAAGTAAATAATGTAAACATGAAGTTGGAGAAAACGACAAGCGGTGGAATCCCTTACCTAGGATCAATTTAAGGACTTGAGGATAGCTTAGAAATTGCATAACTCAAACTAATTTTGATAGATAGTTAAGAGAAACTATATGGGAGGAATTAACGGAACAACCATGCGAAGAATCACTCACCTGTGACGAACGATAGGCTCTCTACAAGCCCAAACCTGAATATCGGTTGGCTCAGCGAGTCGCTCAGCGAGTCGACTCGGTTTGGATGTCTAGAAGAGAAGGTCCTTCTTCTCTCATCTTTCTTTCTCCTTTTTCTTCCTTCTTTCTTCTTCTTTTCTTTTCTTTTCTTTTCTTATTCTTTTCTTTTCTTTCTTTTCTTCTTCTTTTCTTACTCGTTTCCTTCTTCTTCTACTTTCTTGCTGCCCCAGCAAAAGCCACATGGCAGCAACGCCAACAATCAGCATCACGTATGCTGCCCACCCCACTCTCTCTCTCTCTCTCTCTCTCTCTCTCCAACGACTCACTCCCTCTCTCTAACAGCTCTCTCTCTCTCTCTCTGTCTCTCTCTCTCTCTCTATCCCTCTCACAAAGCCGGTTTTTTTTATAGCCAATCACACACGCCCACACGACTGTTGTTTCCGAACCCAACTTGGATTCGGATCTTGTGCCTTGCAACCTTAGGCTACGTGAATCGTTGAAACTGTAAGTGGGGTCCACACGACTCGAACGAAACAATTCCCAAGCCACCATGCACAACAATGGCCAGGATCTTGGCCTCTCTTGATTTGGACGGTAAATTCAACAAGAATGGATATACGACCGATGAGGGAGGTTTTCAAAGGAGTACCTTTCGTGAGGGAAAGGAAAAGAATAGACGGTTTGGATGTGTGATGTGGGGTCCACAGATGGACGGTGTGCATCGCCAGCTGGGTCAGGCGGACGCTGTTGCAGCGGACGCTGTAACAGCGTCCGAAGAGAACACGGTCTCTTCTCACTCCTCTTCTTTTTATATCTTACGTGCGTTGCATGTACAAGACAGCTGCCAGCTGTCCTGACTAGTGGGGTCCACCGGTGATGAATGGCGTTGAGCGCCCAGGTCGGCAGCGAGCGCTGCTGTCGCAGCGACGAAGAAGAAGGAGGACGTTCTCACCCTCCGCCCGGTCGGTCCGCACCTGCATGAAACGCGGTCCACCCGTTGGGAAGTTAGGTGGGGCCCACACGATCCTACACACAAGGTTTGAGAAATCCATGCACGTTAGGGAGGCAGATCTTGCTTTTCTTTCGTTCAGACGGTGGATTGAAGTGGTCCATACAGTCGACCACAGATATTGAGACCACCCACCACTAACATCTAGGTGAGGCGTGCTCCGGATGGACGGTTTGGATTCACCAATGGGGGCCACTGAAGTGGACGGTGTGACCGTTAATGGCGGCAGCGGTAACGCTGCCGCTATATCAGCGTCCGAAGAAGACGCTTCTTCTGCGTGAATCGCGGTCAACGCGTTTTGACCGAGTGCCGACCGTGTGCACTGCACACGGGGGTCCCACCTTGATGTATATGAAAAATCCTCTCCAATCATCAGGTAGGCCACGTTATTTTAGGGTATGACACCAAAAATGAGGCGGTTCCGAAGTTAGATGGCCCACTTATGGCCCGATTTCTGATTAGGGCGTTTGTAGGATGATCGGAGGGTTGAAACTTGACGTGTATGGTTGGATCGTATCCTAGAACTAGTATACGGAGTTTTGCGTGAAAATGATTTCCAAAAATCATAAAACTTGCAATTGGTCTTATAACTTAAGTTGACTAATGGTACTTTCCTAGTACTTGTAGATTTATAAGTTTTGCGAAGTCTGCCACTTCCATACTATCCTAGGGTTCATGTTGAACGATTTTAATGAAGGAGCCATACCATAATTTCTTATGGATTAATTAATATTAATTTATTTATATTAAATTTATTTAATTTCTTAATTGAATAACTAATTTATAATTTAGGTTATTCTAAAATCCTAAGGGGTTACAAACACACCTGAGCAACCTTCACTGGTCTAAGTATACACCTTGTGATGGACACAATGTACGGGTCTTATTTACGGACAGACATGTGTACAGGATAATGTACAACGGTTTACATTGATCGCGTAATTCGAATTTGGAGTGGACGGTTAAATCTTCTAATCTAGTAACGACAGATTATCCTAACGGTCGGTCTATCGACTTAACGAAGTACTCTAAGTTTTTCAGAGACCCGACAAGTCGTCAAGACACGTATAACTGTGTACATGTGTGTATGCGCGTGAATAATACAGCTTAGAATTTAATTTCTCACATGTGAACACGCACTCGTGTACTTACTCGTGCGCCTAAATTTTTGGGATGTTACAACTTATATCATAAATGCTAGAACTACTTTAATATTATAAACTATATGATAATTGCTGATGAGTGGATAATATGTTCAGTGAAATGCCTTTGTTGCTGTTAGGTTAATAACATGCTCGATGTAATGCCTGAATGATATGAATTTACAATATTGCAATGTATCAATGCTTGTGGATATATGTAATGCCCTATGTCATTCAGGTTGTGTCATCTGGGTCCTTTGGATCGGTCGAGCCATGTGCTTGGGTATGTGTATATTATATAATTGATAATCTAAATTATTTTTGTAATGGATTAAGTGTTACTTTGGATTAAACTCTGACAACTGTTTGACTAGTATACTGCCTACCCATTGGTTGTCCGCCACGGACTTATTCGATCAACCAAGTGGGACACTGTCGACCGATAGTGGCCACTGTTGGTTTGTCGTCATCTACTTGGGTCCAACGAATAAGCCCCATTTAGAGTTAATCATTCTGTGTTTAACTGTTGAATCAGACTCTATGGAATCTGAAATACCATCGTTCTCATTGTGCATAGTCTACTTAAAATCGTACTGCAGCTTGATTCACCAAGTCTCATAAGCCGGGCAAGGTGGTATGTGATACCATATCTGAGTTGTCGGCCTACGCTGGGGTAACGAGCCTCCCTGTAATGACCAGTGAGCATTAATAGAGATGACAGATAATTGTTCGAACGACCCTTGTGACAAATGTGACCATGATTGATGTTTGCATGCCTATGCATCGTTCGAACGACCCGAGCATGCATTGGTTTAATTCTAAGTGACACGCTCGCACCTCTGAATTAATTAATTATTTTTAATATTTGGGTGACGAGTCCTTCCGCTTGATTTGGGCATGGCTGACAAGTCACGGCCATACCATGCTTTCATGAGAGGATAACTTAAACCTTGGATCGATGGTTAATGGTGATGATTGACGACGCATCGCAAGGAGCCAGATGGTCCCAGTTAGACTTGTGATATAATGGTGGTATTCCAGCTTTGCCAATATTGTTGTATGCAAAATGATTAATAAAGTTTGAACTAATCATGCATACATAATATTGGCGTTCCTAAACAAGCATTTTACTAAGTTAACACTTGGAAACTCAGGATCGGAGTCTTCGTACCCAGGTGTCAATTTTCGAGGTGTTACAAAATGATATTAGAACGGAGTATTGAGATAACCAAGATCTTAGGAATGAGAATTATATAAACCACAATGAGCAGAAGTTGGAACGTTTAAGTTTAGTGTATTGGACTTAAAATGGGTACTCCTATATCTAGGGAAGTCTAGCAATGTTGAAAGCCTGTTGACGTAGAGACGTAAATTCTAGGCTCATTTGAGAACTTTTAAGATGGAGGTATAACATCATCACTAACATTGGGTGGAGGTATGGGTCAGATCCGAGATCCAATTCGCTCTAAATCTGTGTAATGCGAATTTGGATCTTAAAATAGGTCTTATTATTTAAATGGACCGGATTCGGATATTAAAATAGGTTCGATTACTTAAATGGACCAAATTTGGATTCATAGAAACATATCCGAGTTCGATCTGAATTCGATCCAGATCCAACTCATTATCACCTTACTATATATGTTACATTCATGCTAGCCATCCATTTTTTAGATTATTTTAGGCCATGTCTCAAAATTGAGACATGCCACTCTCGGTCGACCATATCACAATAAATAGTGGGATTTGCATCATTTTGCTACTAAATTAAATATATTATATTATATATTTTTTAGATTTGTAATGGGGTGGATTTGGACCTAAATCCAACCCGAATCTGATGGTTATATGGATTTCAAATCGAAAATGGATCTAACTATTTATAAATGGATTGGATGTGTATATCACCTTTTGGATCCGAGTTGGATCCAAATCTGTCTACAGATATTCGGACTTGGAGGTGGAGCCAACTGGATCCAATCCGGCCCATTGAGAGCCCTAGGGAAAGGAATAACTTCTTGTTCAAGTACGCATTTCATATTCAATTCTCAAATATCCAATATTGATGTATAGATCAATTCTAATTTTAGAGATGTCGAGATTGATTCAATGGCACAAATCTTTGATTAATGGGCAGTCACTCGCTGAAAATTTGTACTTTTTGCTATTTTTTATTTTAACCATCCATCAGATGTCCCTAGTCAACCAATTAAAATTATTTGCCTTACATAAGTTTTGAATCATGGACCATTTATAGCTGTTGACCCTCGCAGATTTTCTGCGCTCCCACACGACGTTCGTTCTTGCCCCTTTCCCTTTCGGGAAAAGATGGAGACGAGGATGCGTGAGTGCGAAATCGCCGTTTGTGCCACTGGCTTGCCTCGTTCTCGAGGGCTTTGTTTGGTTGTTGTGTTAAGCTGGATGTGTTTTAAATGAGTTTATATAAGACCAGAGTCGCCACTAGCCAGTTACTTCGAATCTACGGTCGGCTAGACCCCGTAGAAACGTTAGAGAAGGGAATCCGAAGATTCCTTCCTCTAAAATGACTCCTATTGATCTGCGGTCAGAGATTCAAGGTAAGGGATCACGGTTACAGGGTGGGAAGAGGTTAAGCACCCCACACACTGCCCGTACCGAAGTACGGTCTCTACTTCACAGAATCGATCGGATACTTGAAAGTCTAGTTTAATCCTCGTATATTCTCATGGATGACATGATGCATGAATGCGGGTCTGAACAGTAAGAGTTTCTGATGGGCAGGTTCCAACAACGGGCAAGCCCAGAGCGTACGCTCGAACTGACAGGTGCTTTATGCGAGATGATGCATGCTGTGTGCTTGAATATTCAAAGTGCTTATGGTGATATGTACGTGAATGCAGGTCTGAACAGTAAGAGTTTCTGATGGGCAGGTTCCAACAACGGGCAAGCCCAGAGCATACGCTCGAACTGACAGGTGCTTAATTTAAGACATATGTGGTGTGCTTGAATAATCAAGGTGCTTGTAGTGAAGCAGGGGGGTTGGAAGAAAAGTAAATGTTGCACTTATGCTAGATGCAAATGAGATGATGTTGGAAAAGTGATAGCTGGATGGACGGAGGTATCGCAAGGATTGGCTTCGAGTGGCTGGATCAAGACTTGGGTGACTTGAGAGGCTTGGACCAGTGGTCAGGCTGGGCTGGACCAGGGCTAGACTCTCCTCGCTCGGGCTCTCCTTGGTGGAAAAATGGGCTAAGGGGTGGAGAAGGGCACTCGAACGGACAGGCTTTCTTTGGACTCGAAGGGATGCTGTTATGAGAAGAGGCTAGGGGTATTTATAGCGTTGGAGAGTGGCAGCTCTCGTAATTTTTTCCGGGCGGCCTGCTATGGGCCGCCCGTACGGCCGCTCCTCGATTTCCAGCGAGTACGGTCGCTCCCTCGGGGCTGCTGTTTGACTCGCTGGTCGACTCAGTGAGTTGACTCGACGGGTCGACTCGGTGGTTTGACTCGACGGGTTGACTCTACGGGTTGACTCGGTGTTTTGACTCGACGGGTTGACTTGACGGGTTGACTCAGCGGGTTAACTTAGCGGGTCAACTCAGCGAGTTGACTCAGTGATTTTGACTTTTTTAGGATTTTTTGACTAGCCTTTTTTATGGTGGGTTTTTTAGGCTGATGTTTAAGACTGGGTTGACTGGGTTCAGGCTTAATCTGGGCTATGGAATGGGGCTTACAAGGGTGAGTTTGGCTGAGTTTGGACTTGGGATTTGGGGGTATGGTCCTCAATTCATCCAACTATCTCTTCCAACAGTGTAGCCGAAGGTGGGGTGTCTACAGATGCCCCTCTTTGGCAGAGGTTGCGTGCAACCGAATGCCAAAGCGAGTGGACACCCCACTTCTGACCCGGTCATTCATAGATCATGTTCTGAAATCTTTGCTTGCTTTTGTATCTGTGTCAGTTGATCGTTTGGAAACCGATCACTCGCACATACCGTGGGAGTTTGGAGAAAACGTTGCGATTGTCCCTGCATGTGCTGCAACCTGAGTACCCAATCGCAACCCTTCCATTCCCGACCGGTACTAACATCGGAAAGGTACAGCAGAGCCTCTGCGTCGACAGTCTTATGAGGTTACTGACCCTGTGATTGTTTGTGTGATGTTTGATGTTTTCCCAGATCACTCCAGGAGTACTTGTTTCGCTTGACTGTCAAAGTGGTTAGACGCCCTGCGTCAGATAGTCTTACGGGATTCTACTACGCCGACTTGGACTCAGTCAAGGTACTTCAGGCATCCACGCCTAGGTATGTGCGGGTGAACTCTTTCCACCCAATCTGCTGATTTTGATACTTGGGTTACAATTCATCGTTTCCACCTGTTCAAATGGTTTCTGTGACCGAGCCTTTTGGCTTTCATCTTTTTGTATCTTGGCATGTGGTACGACCGCACTGACACTGGAGTTCAGTTCGACCATACTTTGAGTGCATTGGATCCGATAGTCTCCGGAGAAACCGCGAGACATCGGATCTTATTTGATTTTTGCGTTGGCTCCTACCTAGAGATATGGAAGATCTCCTGGTATTTTGGAGACAGAACGCTCTACTGGGAAAATATTTTTTGGATTTTTGAAAAGGCACCCACTCTGGGGAGTGATACTCCGTGGGGTTTTTATTTGCAAATAGAAATATTTTTTTATCTTTTTAAAATGGAAATCTGGTCTGCACGTGCCTCCACTAGGGATGCCTGTGGGGTCTTTGGCTAACCGATTTTATTTTGAAAGCAGGTAAACATGATGATTGATGCGATGGATGCTGATGCATGGAGATGCATGATGAATGCATGGTTTGGCTCATTCTCTTTTCGTTTGATGATTTTGCTTTTGCTGTGGGTGCAGAGAACTTTGAGCTTATTGCTTGCAGGGTTGTGCTTCCCTGGTTTTTTTCTTTTTGTACGGACGTTTGGACAGCGGGTTGGTTAAGATCCCGACCCGTGGTCGATCAGGTCCATCGTCCCAAGATGTTGTTTCTTTGCTAATGAGAATGTACGAGGATATCATTCGACTTCAAGATGTTCTTCTGGGCATACATGTGATTGAGATGGTGTTTGGTTGCCCGTTTTGGTCAAGATTCCAATTTGCGGGCGATTGGATCCGTCATCCCATACTGTGAAGTGAGCGGAGTTCAAGACTCCTGAAGTGTAGTGCTAGGGATGCTAATTTTTGTGATTTTTTTGTAAATATATGGTTCGAGTCTTCAACTGAGTGGTCAGGATAGAGATCGGTTATTGAAAATACAGGAAATATTTTTTGTGATTTTCGAAATATTTTCTGATGAAAGCAAGGGAAATATTTTTGTGATTTTTGACAATATTTTGATTGAAAGCAAGGGAAATATTTTTGTGATTTTTGACAATATTTTGATTTAAAAGTAAAGGAAATATTTTTGTGATTTTTGAAAATATCTTGCAATGTTTTTGTATTTTGATGATTTTTCTGAAATGCAGGGAAAAGTGTGGAATTTTCATCCACTTCCAGCTTCTACTGCTGGTAAGGCACCCGATCCATTTTACGTCAGCGAGCAAGACGAGTCTCACACAGTTAAGTGCCGTAGTTTTACATCTTCGGATGAGGAGATTTTGAGGGTTTTCAGTCAACACACCCACAAAGTTGCCTGTTCCTCATGTGCAATGCACATAGACCACGTATCGTCCGACGGACTCCTTCGGCCACAAGATGAGCCACATCCTCACATTTCCCTTAGTCAATCCAGTTTGGGGTCTTATGTTGCTCACAATTCCGTGAGGGTGAGCTTCACCTCCCAACAGCCTTAATCCCCTTCATGAGTTTTAGGAACAGGGAACATCCGTCAGATTCAACAGCGACTTCCAAATCAAGGTTGTCTATCACGGTGCGTTCAACACGAACAGGGTTGCGGAGTTCTGCCCGCCTCAGCCCTTACCTGTTTAAAAGATTCTGGACACCCGTACGATCAAGTGTCAGCCATGTCCGGAACAGGTTAGGAAAGAAAGCCCCCGGGAAGTTAATCCCAGTGTAGTTTTAGGTCTTCGGACCGCTGAAGATGAATTTGTGCAGTTGAAATTTTTGGTGAATCATTTTTTTTATTTTTTGAAAAAAGTTTCAGATTTTAACTCGGGTAACCGAGGTTGATGCTGGTTTTTATGGAAAACTTGAAATCTTTTTGGTATTTTTGGAAATGTTCCGGGTTATCTGATCCTGGCTCGAATGGCTGGGATCGATGCCGGTTTTTGTTAAAAGCGAGAAAGGTCCCCCGAGAAACTAATCCCAGTGTAGTTTAAGGTCTTCGGACCGTAAATATGTACCTGCTGAAAATACATTCTTTTTTGTGATTTTTCGAAAACTGTTCCAGGTCATAAAATCTCAATTTTGAACGGTCAGGATTGACACTGGTTTTTATTGGAAATCTCTCGGGATTTTGTTCCCGACGTAGTTTAAGGTCTTCGGACCATGAAACTGTACAAAAAGGGGCAGATATATATATATATATATATATATATATATATATATATATATATATATATATATATATATATATATATATATATATATTTCGAAATGATCCAGATCATCAGATCTTGGCCTGAAAGGCTGGGATCGATGCTGGTTTTTATTAAAAATCCCTCGGGATCTCGATCCCGACGTAGTTTAAGGTCTTCGGACCAGAAACTATACATGTGATGTATATATTTTTTGGTTTTCTGAAAATGTCCGAGATCGTCAGGTCTTGATTCGATCCAAACCGATGTCGGCTTTTATTGAAAATCCCTCGGGATCCCGATCCCGACGTAGTTTAAGGTCTTCGGACCAAAATCTATACAAGTAAACAGTAATCAAGGGCGGAGATTCTTGGGATTCTTCTTGGAATGGTTTGGATCATCTGGTCATGCCTTTGGATGGTTGAGATCATTGTTTGACCAAGTCAAATTCTTCTTTCTTTTCTTTGAAAATTCCATGGAGCTTTTCCACATTATCAACCCAATTTCTCACCTCATTTCTCATGAGATGAGATTTTGGTGAGATTTCTTCCTTTTTTCTCACCATTCTCTTCCATCACTTCATTCTTACATGAAGGTACAAGATTCACTTGCAACCACCCTTCCCAAGGAGGAGTTCTTCCCAAGGAGAGGAGGTGAGAAGTCACCTCACCTAGGTAGGGGTTAGGACGGCCTCCCATGGGCCGCCCGACCGGTCTCTGCCTCCTGGTCTCTTCAGTGGGCTGGGTAAAAGGGTGCCTTCCCCTTTTCTATATAACATGGGGCACCCTTGCCCCCTCCATCGTGCAATCTCTCTCTTCTCTCTCTCATACTCTCTTTTTTTTCAAGTTTTCTCTCTCTTCTTTGGTGGTCCTTTGCTTCTCTCAAGTGGTGGCCCTTAGAGACATTTTGGGACAGCAAGGTGGTCCCTCTTTGGTGAGTGGTAAAGGTATGAACCACTCCCTTTCTCTTTCTTGTCCTTTTCCTTCTTCATTGTCTCTTCTCATGACTTTTTCTTTTTCCATGTAGTTATTCCAAGAAGAGTGAGGGTGGGCCCAAGTGTTTTTGGCCACTTTCTAGATCTCAAGTCCTTTTCAAAGGTGGTGCATGGAGAAGGACATTGCAAGCTTTCCACTTCATTTTTTCTTTCTTCTTTTCACACTCCCCTCATGTGTATGTAAAGGGTGATTTTGCCATGTCATCAAGTGTGCATGGCAAAATACTCTATCTTTTTCATGGGAGTTGGGCCTCTCTTTATATGTATCAAATGGGCTCAAAGTGAAGTCATGGCCCTTGGTGTATTTGATGGGCCCAATGCTTCATTTTGGGCTCCCTCATGCTTTCTTGCCCTTGTCATTTTTCCTTAATGCTCTTCCTTTCTTTTCCATCTTCTTTTCAAGGTTTGGGCCCATGGGCATTGTAGGGCCCATCTCAAGTTTTGGGCTCATGGGGCTCACTTTAGGTGACCCCATCTTTTTTCATATATGTATGGATCAAGATGACTAGCCCATTTTTCATTTGGATCTCAAGTGGGCTAGATTTCCTAGTTGGGCCTATATGGACAAGTAGCCCAACTCTTCCATCATTTCTTGATTATGATGTACATCCTTGTACAAGGTGTAGTGGGCTCCTTGGAGTCTCTATATGTGAATGGGCTTTTGGATCCTTATTGAAATTTGGATTCCTTTGGACCAATGTGTGCACCACTACACTTTGTCCATGTGGGTTTTTTTTTCTTTTCATGCTCTTTTCT
Source organism: Liriodendron chinense (assembly GCA_003013855.2). Taxonomy (NCBI): domain Eukaryota; kingdom Viridiplantae; phylum Streptophyta; class Magnoliopsida; order Magnoliales; family Magnoliaceae; genus Liriodendron; species Liriodendron chinense. The sequence goes on from PVNU02000325.1 coordinate 23,265, forward strand.
TTAATGGATGGAGGACTTGAGTTACTTGACCATCTACAAGTCCCATGAGTGAGTTGTTCCCACAATCTCACTAAGTTCAAATGGTTTTCCTTGTGGTAGGAATGTGATTCTCAAGAGTTTCCCTCTAATGCTATCAACCTCAAATGGATGATCCTCAAGTGAGCTATCCATACAATCATAGCTCCTTTTCCTTTGGGGCTTGGTGGGTCATTCACCATCATTCTCATGTATGAGTGATTTTTCTTTGAATTTGTGGGAAAGAATGATACTCATAAGTTGCCCATTCTTGTCCCATGCTTAGGGACATTTTGGATTTTGATCTTCAAGTGGGCTATGTGTAACATTCTTACCCATCCATGATGGTTGGGTGACTCGTCAAACCATGCTCTTTTGTGCTCAAATGGTCTCCCTTCTTGGTGGAGAAATTAGTGCACATAAGTTGCCCAAACTTGCCTTTTCATGGGCATTTTCAACTTTGATTCTTCATGTGGGCTATGTGCCCTCTTCAATCCATTGGGATGAGGCATTTGGGTTGCTCTTGGGGCTCGTTTTCTTTTCTACCCCCCACTTGTCCATGCATGTGTGTAAAAAGATGGGAACATCTTAAGTGAGAAACATGGCCTTGGCATGAAAGTGGATCAATCCTTGGCCACATATGGACTTTGACGAGGGACTTCTCATGTGAAGTGGGATTCTTATCCTTTGTTGATCTCATGGCACTTGAGTGAATTTGTTGTCCAAAATGTGTCCTTAGGTGATGGACTTTCTTGCCTAAGGCATGCCATGCCACCTTCTTTAAGGTGGGCCTTACTTTTTCCAATGGGCCCAACACATATCCTAAGTGACACATGGAGTTGGACTTTAGATTTTGCATTTGAATGTGAGTCCAATCCCATGGGTTTCTTGGATGATAATTTGGATTTTAATGGGTAAAGGGATAGGGACTTACCTTGTCGAGCTTGTAGGATTCAATGGCAGATGGTACCAGAGGTCACCGAGTAATTGACGAAGATGATCCCGCCTCCATCGTCCGCCGAGGGAACCACATGTGTTCCTTAGCTATGGAGCATCAACCTCTTCCCGCTATCAAGGGTCGAGGTACCAGGGATCGCTGGGATGACTGGATGAAGGATCCACAGCCCTTGCTTGAACGAGTACTGGATGGTACTCCTTTTGCTGGCCTCCTCACCCTACGTTTCCACAATAATGATGCTAACCGCATGATGCTTGCGGCCCTTTGCGAGCGGTGGCGAGATGAGACCCACACCTTTCAGCTCCCTTGTGGAGAATGGGGGATAACCCCCTTGGACATTTATATGCAGATAGGCTTCCCGTTTCATGGGACAATTGTTCCTCAAGTTAGCTCCCTAGCTCCTCTCACTTCCACCGACTGGCTACGGCTTGTTGGTGATGTCCCACTCGAGGGTGAATTCCAAGGCCATTAAGTGAAGATGCGATGGTTCTACAACAGTTTTGCTTCTGTCATCCCTACCACCGAGCGAGAGGCCCTCCACAAAGCACGGGCCATGATTACTTATGCTTTTGGATCCTTTCTTTTCTGCCATGCGAATGAGAGAGTTGACCCCAAATTTCTTCGTTTAGTCGAGGATCTTCATCACCCCTATAACTGGAATGGGGCTATCTTGACCCGTATCTTTCAGGGTCTGGACAAGACCTGTCGGCATAGCCGGTCCTTCACAGGTTTCTGGCCTGTTGTTGAGGTATTTCTTCTTTTCCCTTCCTTGAAGGGCTTTCGCCTTCTTTCCCTCTCTGATCATTAGATGTGCTTTTGTCCAGACTTGCTTTTATGACCATTTTCCCCATCTCACGCCGAGGATGAGGGCTGATGTTGAGCCCTCTCAGTATCGCCACATGTACTGGCACCAACAAAACCGTCAGCGGAACTCCCGAGTTCCTGGGGACAATTGGCGTGCTGACATAGACGGGCTGACTGTCGAGGACGTAAGTATCTTGCTTTCCCTACCCCTCGTGCTGTATTGTAACTGATCGTGGTAACCTCGTCTGCTGCAGCTCACTCGGATGCCATATGCCAGTTTCCCTCGACGCTGAATCCTTTCAATGGTACCTAGGGGAGAGGTTGCTTCGGCAAGTCACTGGGTGGCTCGGGTCCCTTGTTCTGCACCTCCTCCAACTGCTCGGATGCCAGTTGATGAGAAAGTTAAGGCTCTCGTGGGCCAACCCGGACTCCGTTTCACGATCCCGGATCGTGATTATGATGAGTGGTATCTGCTGTTCGGCCAGGGGCCTCTGCTTCCTTCGCTTTATGTTCCAGGTGGCCGTCGCAGGTATGCTGGAGGTTCGGTGACTGCTCCTTTGATGGATCTTTATCGTCGGGAGCGGGACACGAGGAGGGACGATAATGATTATGTTGGTGACTTGTAGCCTGCTCGGGTGCTCTGCTTTGTATGGCCTTATACTTTTGCTTTTATCTTCTTTTATATCAAGCTCTTTTTGAATGAATATATAGTCTTTGACTTGTCTTAAATTCTTTGATGATGTCTGGACGCTTTGACTTTTGACTTGTTCTTTCATGATTTGAGACTTCTTAGCTGCATGGATGATGACTTGAACGGTCCAGATTGCTTGTTTAGGCCTTGTGGGCCCACTTGATGATTAGATCTTGGATTCTGGCACTTCTTTTGATGATCGAACCTTTGATCTTGCTGCTCCATGACTTGAGTAAGCTTTCCAACGGTTTGAATCCTGATGATCTAGTCCTTGAATGGTTCAGATTGATAGATTCGGCCCTGTGGGCCCACTTGAGACCTTAGCTTTACTTTGGGGCACCTCTTTTGATGATTTGTGAGACTAAGAAGGCTTCTCATGGTGTGGATGATGGCTTGAACGTCTCAGATCGCTTGATTTGGCTTTCTGGGCCCACTTGATGATTAGATTTTGGATTCTGGCCCTTCTTTTGATGATCCGCCCTTTGATCTTGTTGTTTGGTGGCTCATGTAGGTCCCTCAATGGTTTAGATCATGATGATCTGATCTTGGAATGGCTTGGATTGCTTGTGGCCCCCACTTGATCACCTTTCCTTCTCTTTGACTTGATTAGCCATGCTCTGGCTGCATTGCTTTGTGATTGGACCGGTGGGGCACCTTTTATATGATCTTGATCAGCTTTAGTCGAAATCTGGAGTGGACCGGAGCCTTGGGCGGCCCATGGAGCGCCATCTGCTGACGTGGACTGTCAGCCTCACCTACCAAGAATCCTGGAGCCAATCCCGCGAAGAGAGGAAATCTGCGTCCGTACGGGCGGCCCAGGGCAGGCCGCCCAAGGCTCGCCTCTTGAGCGGCCTGGGCTGGCTCTGGTTCGGACACTCTCCTCTGTCCACTGTCCCTGTCTCCTCATTCCCTGCACGTCCGGGTTCGATTGCAGCCATGAATATTCCTTTTGTCCCTTCTTTCCTTCTCTTTTTGTCTTTTTCTTTATTGATCCTCTCTTGGGCAGCCATTGATGATGGCTTGGGGGCCATTGTGGGAGAGATTGGTGGGCCCCATGTTGCAGCAATTGATGAAGGCTTTAAAGATGGTGAGGTGCCTTTGATTGATGGTGGGGATGGAGCATTGAATAGGGGTATTGATGATGAATTAGGGGTGGTGGTTAGGAGAGCTTTGAATGGCTCTATTAATGGTGGAATGGCTGTAATTCCAGATTTGGGTAGGCCTTTGATTGTGGGAGAAATGGATGGTATGGATAGGATGATAAGACGGGACATGGGTGAAGCTATGCATCCCTTGAATGTGGGCCCCATAGATGATGTGATGGATGGTGATGATGGGACCATGAGGGACATAGATGGGCTGATCTCATGCTTGGATGGGATAGATGGTTCAGATGGTATTTTTGACGGTTTGGATGCTCTGGATGAGGGCCAGGATGTGCGGTATACTTCTTTGGGTGGACTTGATGTGATCATTGATGATGTTCCCCTGATGATGGATGGTGTGGATGCCTCAATGATCCCTTTGATCGGCCAGGATGATGACTGGATTCATGATTTCCTACTGGAGAGGGCCGCAGGTCCGGATCTGGCCGTTGATTCTTCGATCGGGGTAGCCGGGACCCTTTTGGATGGTTCAGATGCATTCTTTGACGGTCAGATTAGCCAGGGTGCCACGATGTGCGGTGTGATCTTTACTGGTAGCCCTTTTGATGGAGAGCATTGCCCTTCTCTTGGTCATTGGTCCTTTGCGCACTCTGTTCATGAGGTGGGCGAGTCTTCCCATGCGGCTGAGATTATGACAGTTTCAGACAGCGATGCGACTATATCAGACATAGCCGTTACTGAGGGCAGGTCAGGGCTGTCGAGTCTGCAGAGGTTCCAGCTTTTCCTTCTCCTTCGCCCGTTGACCTTCCGATTCTTGATGAGTCATCATTGATTTCTGGGCCTTTTGTGCTGGAGGGAGCACCAGTGAGGACTTGTCAGCTGCTTCCTCGTTCTTCTTGCTCGCCACGACTGCTTGCTTGGCTTGACAGTTTGTCAGCTTATGAGATTCGGGAGTTAGAGTCCTATGGCTTCGGCAGTCTGATCCATATGGCCAGAGTTGATATTGACTGGAGGACGCTCGGAGCTGCCTTGATTGACTGGGTCCCTTCGTTGAACTTGTTTGCGTTCAACGATATGGAGATGGGGCCTTCTTTGGAGGAGCTTGCACGCTTGACAGGCTTACCCTTGGATTATACTCAGTACTTCTCGCCGAAGACATCGCCGAAGACTGCTACACCGCAGAACTGGTTCGGAATCCCCTATCTTGTTCGGCCTGCAGCCGGTGGCCAGGATGCTGTGGTGTTCTCCTTGGACTTGCTATATGATCTTTTTTCGGGTCTTCAGAGTACGGCCGGCTCTACCTTTGCTCGGAACGCACTGATGTTCTGCTTGATTGCTGAGGTGCTGTTCTCGGGATGGCGCAGATCCCAGACTCCTTTGCTTTTTGAGGTGATGAGCCGAGCTATCCGTCGGCAGGGGATCATTTCTCTTATCTTGGCCGAGCTATTCGATGGGCTGACCGACTGCGCCTTGGGCCGCACTCGTGTCCTTCGCGGCTGCTGTGCATTTCTTCAGGTATTTCTCCTACACCTTTTTTTTTCTTGCTTTGTTGGGGATTGCTTTGCTTTAGCTGAACTTCTTTTCCTCTCTGTGATCAGGTCTGGCTATGGGAGCGTCTTTCGATGACTGTTCCTGTACCTTTTCCTGACACTCGTCGCCCAGACCTTATGCGACACATTATGGAGTTTCTTCCTCATACAGCTAGGATGAGCGAGCCCTTGTATCGCATGATGTTTGCTGAACTTCGTGACTGGAACGTTCGTTGGGAGTCATCTTGGCTTTCACTTCCTCCAGTGCTTTGCGATGCACACCGCCATCCTCTGATGTTGGTAGGCTTTCGATCCTACTTTTCTTACCATCCCATCCGGTTCCTGCGGCAGTTTGGGTATGAGCAGGATGTTCCTCCTTTCACTTTTACGAGTATCGGACGTCGAGTACTTCCCTCTAGATCCTCTGACTTCAGGACCCGGATTGATTGTTCTTGGGCGAGTCACTTGACTGCTGATTTGCTGGGTTTTGAGCTACGGACTTTTTCGATGGCGACCCCCCCATATCAGTACTGGGTTGCTGAGCAGTCTTTGTATCGACGTATCCTTTGTTGGCACCAGACTGCTGACGAGGATGAGCAGGATATCCTTGGAGATGCTGGCTCTTCATCTGGTTCATATGAACCCTTTGAGGAACGCCCGTTTATCGATCCTGGCTTCCTTTTGGCCACTCATGGCCATCTGCTGTCTGAGATCTCTGCGCTTCGGTATCATTGTGAGATGATGTCGAGGAGACTGGCTGCCAATCAGAGGTTGTCTGACGAGGAGACAGCGATCCGTACCCTTGAGCGCGATGAGGCGCATTACCTGCGTATGGAGGTGAGCAGGTTGAGAGCGAGGCTATCCTTTTATGAGTCAGAGGACTTACCTGATGTGGTCGAGGAGGAGGGTAGAGATTGATTGTGTTGGCTACCTGCACATTCCTTTTTTGCATATATGTTTGATGATGATGCATTTTTTTTGTATTTTTTGAAAAAAAATGATATGATATGTGTAAAAGAAATATGATGCATTTAATTGAAAAGAGAAAACTGTTTGAAAATCTACTGTGCCATGAGTTGTCTTGTGAGTGTGTCTGGATTTTGTGTCGGGATATAGGAATCAGAACTGGGGCTCGGCCAATGATTTGACCGATGTCTCGAGATTTGACTTGCTTGATCCTTTGGTTCCCTAGAGATGTAGGCAATGGAAACTCTTGCTTCCTAAGATTGCCAGAGTTTGTAGAGCTCTTCGCTCCTGACTGCACTTCTTGTTCTTGAACTGTAACTGCTTGAACCGTTCTGGACCGTCTGATTTCTTGGTACCTGCACTTTTATTTTTTCTTTTTTTCTTTTTTTTCGAGCCATTTTTGCCTGCAGTGCTCTTTCGAGTTTTCACCACAGCCGGCCTTTTCCCGTCATTTTTGCCCGTGGCGCCCTTTCGGGTTTTCACCACGTCCCGGGTGTTTGATCTTGCCTGCCCCTTGGCAGCTATGCTGTTTTTACCCTCGGCGCCCTTTCGGGTTTTCACCAAGTCCGCTGTATGCCAACTGTTTTAACTCGGAGCGCCCTTTCGGGTTTTCACTCCGCCCTCTTTGTTTAGGCACACATTTTCTTTTCTTCTTTTTTTTTGTTTTTTTTTTTCTGGATCTCTGGATAACTGCGGCGGCTAGAGGTCGGGAATCCGTCGTTGCCGGCCGATGGCAGTCTTTCAGCCCTTATCCTGAGCTACGATAATAGAGCTGTCAGTCTTTGCTAAAGCCCCTTCTGAGATAAATGGATGGATGACTGTGTTTCTTCTTGGACTGATTTTTTTTCTCTTGGGTGCCTTGCTTTGGCTTCCCTTTTTCTTTCTCTTTTCTTCTTTTTTTTTGTATTCTTTTTCTCTCTTTTTTTTTCTTTGTCTTTTCCTTTTGAATCTCCCCCTTTTTTGTATTTTCCCCCCTCTTTTTTTTTGTATTTTTCTCTTTTTGAATCCCCTTATTTGAAACACTTGTTTGTGGACGGAAATGATTTCTCAGAGATCTTAGCTTTGACCTCTTGACTTCAGCTCTATTAAAGTAACCTTTGATAAGGTCAGAATGACTTACCCGTGAAAGATCTTCACGTTGTCGGCGTTGGTTGGCCCAGGAAGATCCACCCCTCTCATGCTGGTGAGTCTGAGGGCGCCTCCGGGAAGTACTTCTCTGATGATCAGTGGCCCGTCCCACGAGGGTTTGAACTTTCCTCTGGGATCCGGAAGGTGCGACGGTAGAATCTTCTTCATGACCATGTCGCCTACCTTGAAACTTCTTTTTCGAACTCTCTTGTTGTAAGCCCGAGCGATCCTTTTCTGGTAGCATTGTGAATGACTTAGTGCACGCATGCGCTTTTCATCTGCTAGCTGCAACTGATCGAACCTGGCCCGTTGCCATTCTCCTTCTTCAATTCCGCTTTCTAATAACACCCGTAGTGATGGTATTTCCACCTCGACTGGCAGGACTGCTTCCATTCCATAAGTAAGCTCGAAAGGAGTAACGCCCGTAGCAGACCGTACAGACGTTCGATAGGCCCAAAGTGCATATGGGAGCATATCTGACCAATCTCGATAGGTCACGACCATCTTCTCGAGTATCCTGACGATTGTCTTGTTTGCGGCTTCTACCCCACCATTCATCTGGGGACGGTAGGGGCTTGATCGATGACGTTGGATCTTGAATTTGCTGAGGAAGTCATCTATCTTCTTGTTGACGAACGGGGTCCCATTATCTGTGATGATAGCATTGGGGATTCCATACCGGCATATGATGTTGTTCTTCATAAATTTGATCACTTGAGATGCTGCAATCGTGGTGTAGGAGGCTGCCTCAACCCACTTGGTGAAGTAGTCGACTGCCACAAGTATGTACTCATGACCATTTGATGCTTTGGGACTGATTTTGCCGATGATGTCGAGTCCCCACATGGAGAAGGGCCAGGGGGTGGTCAGGTTGTATAACTCTGATGATGGGGCATGGATTTGATTTGGATGCTCCTGACACTTGAAGCATTTTCTGACGTGCTGGCAACAGTCTGTCTCCATGGTGAGCCAATAATAGCCGAGTCGTAGAATCTTCTTTGCCATCATGTGCCCATTCATGTGTGGGCCACAGATTCCTTCGTGTATTTCTTTCATGATCTTTGCAGCTTCTGTTTCGTCGACGCATCGAAGGAGGATGTGATTGTAGGATCGCTTGTAAAGAACTTCGCCGCTGATGGTGAACTGACCGGCCAAACGCTGGATGGTTCGGCGATCTGTTGCTGTTGCTGACTCGGGATACTTCTGGGTTTCGAGATATTGCTTGATGTCGGCATACCAGGGTTTGTCAGGGACAGCTTCGGCTTCTTCTATTTGCAGGCAAAAGGCAGGTTCTTCTTGAACTTCAACTGTGAGCTCCCATTCTGAAGCTCCTTTTGGTATCTCGAGCATTGATGCAAGTGTGGCGAGAGCATCTGCAAACTGGTTCTTGGCTCTGGGCATATATGAGAAGGTGATTTCTTTGAATTCTTCTATCAGATTGTCAAGATACACATGATATGGTATCAACTTCTCGTCTTTGGTCTTCCATTCGCCATTGGTCTGATTGATGATAAGCTGTGAGTCTCCAAACACACGTAGCTTCTTGACGCCCAAGATTATGGCTTCCCTTAAGCCAGCGATGCATGCTTCATACTCTGTCATGTTGTTGGTGCACTCGAATGCTATGCGCCTCGAGATGGGAATAGGGACATCATCTGGAGAGTAGAGGATTGCTCCAATACCACTCCCTTTAGAGTTTGCTGCGCCGTCGAAGAATAATGTCCATTCATCTTTCTTCTTCTTTTCATCCCCTTCAATAAGCAAGAGATCTTCATCAGGGAAGAACGTCTTGAGCGGTTGATAATCCAGGAGTGAGTGAGCGGCAAGATGATCGGCGAGGGCCTGCCCTTTGATTGCCTTCTGAGTGACATAGGTGATGTCGAACTCAGACAAGAGTAGCTGCCATTTAGCTATTCTCCCAGTGAGTGCCGGTTTCTCGAACAGGTACTTGAGCGGATCCATGTGAGCGAGGAGGAGAATAGGGAATGCAATCATGTATTGACGGAGTCGCTGAGTTGCCCAAACTAGGGCGAGGCAAGTCTTCTCGATCGGGGAATACCTGGTCTCGTAGTCGGTGAACTTTCGGCTCAAATAATATATTGCTTGTTCCTTCTTCCCGGTCTCTTCGTGTTGGCTGAGGACACAACCAATGGCTTCTGCTGCTACTGAGATGTATAACAATAGTGGTCGTCCGGGAGTGGGCGGCACTAGGACTGGAGGGTTCATGAGATACTTCTTGATGCGGTCGAAAGCGACCTGGCAATCATCATTCCATTCTTTTGGGACGTTCTTCCGAAGGAGCTTGAATATGGGCTCACAGATAGGTGTGAGCTGTGCGATGAATCGACTGATGTATTGAATTCTGCCGAGGAAGCCACGAATTTCTTTCTCTGTTCTAGGAGGGGGCATCTCGATGATTGCTCTGGTTTTGGTCTCGTCGACCCTGATGCCATCCTCGCTCACCATAAAGCCGAGGAGTTTGCCTCCCATTGCACCGAAGACACATTTCTGAGGGTTGAGACGGAGCTTGTACTTTTCTAATCTGTTGAATAACTTCTTCAGATCTTCAAAGTGTCCTTCAACTGTGCGAGATTTGACGATCATGTCGTCCACATATACTTCAAGCTCTTTGTTCATCATGTCATGGAATAATGCTGTCATTGCTCGCTGATATGTTGCTCCTGCGTTCTTCAGACCGAACGGCATTACCCTGTAACAGAAGGTTCCCCAGGGAGTGATGAACGATGTCTTCTCGCGATCTTCGACGGCCATCTTGATCTGATTGTAACCTGAGAACCCGTCCATGAATGAGAAGATCTTATATCCAGCAGTGTTGTCGACCAGAGTGTCGATATGTGGCAAAGGGAAGTCATCTTTAGGACTGGCCTTGTTGAGATCTCGGAAGTCGATGCACATTCGAACCTTGCCGTCCTTCTTTGGTACTGGCACGATGTTGGCGAGCCATTCAGGGTAGTTGGAGACTACCAAGAATCCCGCGTTGTACTGCTTGATGACTTCATCTCGGACTTTTAGAGCCCATTCTGGCTTCATTCTTCGAAGTTTCTGCTTCACTGGCTTCATATCTGCCTTGGTTGGCAGATGGTGTACAACGAGCTCTTCATCGAGCCCCGGCATGTCTTCATATGAGAACGCGAAGTTGGACAATCTTGGAGCTAGGAACTCTATCATTTTCTGTTTCATCTCAGGTGGCAATGATTTTCCAATGCGTACTTCCCTAGGGATCTCAGGCGTCCCCAAGTTTACTATCTCGAAATCATCGGCTACAACATTGGCTTTAGATTCGAACCTTTTGAGGAGATCCTCTAGTTCGGGAGCAGGATCATCATCTTCCTCGTCCCGAGCTTCGTCCAGACCCATGAGTTCGAAGTCTAATTCGATGTCAAAATCATATGATTCGACTTCAAACTCATGCGACTCTTTAGACGAACTTGGCACACTATTGAATGCAGGAAAAGAAATACTTTTTGGTTTTTGAGATTTTTCTGAAATGGAAATGCTAGATGTTTTTGGCTTTTGAAATTTTTTTATTTTTTTGGATTTTCGAAATTCGTGGGACTTTGAACAAGCAGGCATTGCAGACCATGATTGAGCCCAACTTGTTCCAAAGTTCCGGTCACTGCTTAAGCAGGCATTTTTTTTTGGAAGCCAGAGCCCTCAGATAGCTCTTTGGCTGATTCAAAAGTTAGGGGAACGGATGACCATTCAGGACCCCACACTTCCTCCCCTGAAGAGGTGGGGGTTGATGATTTGGGCGAAGAATCATGGTCTGGCCCAATGACCATGACTTCTTGCTGGTCGGGTTCGAGATCTGAGTCGTACTCAGTCCCTCCCGGATCACTTACCTCGCACTGCAATTCATTTGGTTCCACAACTAGACACAAGTTTGGAATCTGGACATCAGACCAATCTAGGGCTGGCCACTTCCCTTTCTTGGTCCAATGGATGGGCTGCTTCTGCCCATGGCTGATGATTGATGAAGTTGACTTTGTAGATATGGGCAAGTCGTGCCCCTTGCTAATTGGTGCTGAGATGGGCAAGTTGTGCCCCTTGCTGATTGAAGTGGGCAGGTTGTGCCCCTGGTTGGGAGCAGGTGTCAGGGTAACCTGGTCCTGAAGCTGCTGTATTTGACTTCCTTCTTCGTCTTCATCATCTCCTTCTTCATCTAGAGGCTTAGATGGTTCGAGAATTTGATCCCATCGAATGGGGGGCCATGTGGCCCAAACTAGGCTCATCGGGAGGCCTTTGTGTAGTGCAGTCGGTTGATTCCCTCCTGGATCTTTGCAAGGTTCTCCTGGCTTGATGAACTGGATGGGTGAGCACCAAAATTTCTTCCTCCTTTTGTCCATGAAGGTTGTCTTGTATCCGAGTCTCCATTTGCGTTGGTTATATATCAGCGGTACCTTTCTGGACTTGAAGTGATTCTTCATTCGGTATTTGAGGCTCAGACACTCTGCCGGTGAAAAGACACGGTCCACCCTTATCGGTTCTGGATTGGCGATAGAGTTCACAGTCTCAAATTCGAAACTGTGAAATGGGATGTCTTCTTCAGAGTGCTGGATATCGATGACCAGGATGTTTGGTTCAGTGGCAGCAGCATTGGAAGGAATGATGAGCTCCTTCTCTGCATGGATAGAGATCACTTGATTTCCACAGATGTACTTCACCCGTTGATGTAAGGTTGATGGCACAGCTCCAACCTTGTGCAGCCAAGGCCATCCGAGCAGCATGTTGAAAGAGGCTGATATATCCAGAATTTGGAATGTGATGGTGGAGACTTCTGGACCTATCTGTACCTCTATGTCGACCTCCCCTTCCACTGATCGGCGGGTGTTGTCGAATGCTCTGACACATATGGTGCTGGGTCGAAATGAAGAGGGACTGATTCCCAGACGTTCCGCAGTCTTGAGTGGGCAGACGTTTAAGCTTGAGCCATTATCGACAAGGACCAGCGGGACGCAAAGGTCTTTGTATCGTAAGGCTATGTTGAGGGATCGCCCATGATCGCGCCCTTCTGGTGGCAACTCATTATCTGTGAAGGTGACGGCGCGTGGAGCCAGGAGTTGTCCAATCATCAAAGCTATCATTTCTGGTGCCGTATCAGAGGAGACGTGAGCATCGTTCAAGGTTTTGGCAAACATTTCTCGGTGTATGCGAGATGTGCAGAGTAGCTCCCATACTGAGATTTGAGCAGGGATTGACTTGAGCTGAGTTGCCACATCGTATGCGGCTTCATTTTTGTTGTCGAGGCCTGAAAGGGCGCCTTTGGGATCTCCTCTGTTCTGATTATCTCTTCGGATGCAACGCCCATTGGGATTCATGTTCCCCACTTCCGCACATTCTGAATAGTGCCATGGAACCTCTTTGTAGCTTTCCTCCCTTTTGCCTTCTAGGACCACCGGTTCTTGCAACGGTGCTGGTATGGGTACCAGATCTTTCTCGTATGGAGCTTTTGCCTTGAGAACTACATTGTTGCCTGTGCTAAAGGGGTAGTATCGAGGCTTGTCTTCATAGACCACATAAGGTCGTGGTCCTGGCTTGATTGTTCCTGGAGCGGGAGGCTCCCATGGAATGAATACTGGTCCTCTTGATATGGCAGGAGGTTTCTCTGTTCGTCCCAGCTGTCGTAGTGTGATTGACACGCCTCCGGGATTTGCCCCTTGCAATATGACTGGCTCAATTGGAGGAGCTCCTTCCAAGACAACGGGCTCTTGCTGTTGATGAGTATAATCCTTCCATTGCGGATTGGATTGTTCTGGAGTTGCCCCTTGCAAGATGACAGGTTCGTATGTGGGCTCGATGTATGATTGTGCTCCTTCCAGGACGACTGGTTCCCAGCTTGAATGGTTGTAAGGTGCCCCTTGAACAACTGGTATATCATATGGAGGTGCTCCTTCGAGTACTACTGGCTCGGAGATTGAAGGAAGAAAGGGACCTGCCCCTTGCAAGATTGGAGGAGGATTTGTCGGCCCATAAGTGTAAGCATGAATGGACTGGATAGGGGAGAAGAAGCGATCGAGATGGTCTCCTTCTTCTATACTATTGACTGCAGGGCCACGAGACGAACTGGGGTCCGTCGGATGTTGAGGCAGAGGATTCTGAAGGATGTTGGTGGAAGCTGCTAGAGAAGTTCCAAGGACCGAGATGACGATCTTGCGGTCATCAATCAGGTCTTGTATGGCATTCTTCAAAGTATAGCATCGATCAGTGGCGTGGCCACGTCCTTGATGATAGGCGCAATACTCATTTTCTCGGCAGTTTGGTGGCAAAGGATGAGGAGGAGGCCTAGGTGTCATCAGAGTGAGTAACTGCTTTTGTACCAGCGTAGTCATGATTTGACTAAGTGGTTGACTGAGTGGAGTGAATTTCCTGGACTCCCTGTAGTTTTGCCTATTTTGGTATGAGTATTGGCCGTTTCCTCTGAACTGCTGCTGTTGTCGAGGTGGTTGTGGCTGAGGATTCGGTTGTGGCTGATACCGCTGAGGCTGATGCTGAACTTGATTCTGCTGATACTGTTGACGTCCCTGTGGGGGAGCATGTTGATTTCCTTGAGCAGTGGTGTTGATGTTGTTTACCTCTGTTGGGCGGGAAGGAGAACCACTGCGGTTTCCATTCCCGTGCCCGATAGGTCTTCCTTCCACTCTGTTCCTTTTGATTGGAGTGGCTTGATGAGGCCATGGGGAAATCGTCCCGGCACGGATTCCTGCTTCGACTTGCTCTCCAGCACGGATCAACTGTGAGAAATTCGCATATGGATGCGAAATGAGATATCCAGATATGCCCGGATATGTTGAATGAACAATCATGGAGATTTGTTCTTCGTCGTCGATGGGTGTTCGCATTCGAGCTGCCATAGCTCGCCAACGTCCCACATAAGCTGATAGTGTTTCATCACTCCTTTGCCTGAGAGCTGCGAGGTCGGCTCTTCTGGGTGCCATGTTAAGATTGTATGCAAATCTGTCGACGAAAGCCTGGGAAAGCTGTTCCCATGTTCTGATGCGGTGGCAGTCCAATGAAGTGTACCAATCTAGGGCATCGCCCTTCAGAGATTTTTGGAACAAACGAATAAGGGCCCCTTCATTTCCTGCGATTGCACTCAGCTCTCTGTAGAAAGCCTTGAGATATGCTGTGGGACAACCGCTGCCATCGTATCTCTTGAATTTCGGAACCTCAAAGTTTTGAGGTACTTGAGCATCTGGGAAAGGACACAAGTCTCTGAACTTGGTCGAAGGTAAGTCGATTCCTTGTTGTCGCTGAAGCTGATTTTGCAAGATCTGGAACTGCTCCCGCAACTCGTCCAGTCCTGAATGTTCTGCTCGAGCGACTGGTGCCTCTTGGAGTAAGGTACGTTCTTATTCGGCATAGTGGTCGATGTCTTCGACCCTATGGGCTTGCTGACAAGCAACCGCGGGTTGCTGAAGTTGATTTGATGATTGGACTGGATTCTGATGAACTTGTGCTTGAAATGATGGTAACTGAACTGGAGACTGTACTGAAGGTTGAACTGGCTGGAAATTGACTGGATTTTGCTGAATTGACGGTTGCTGAAAATTAACTGGATTTTGTTGAATTGAAGATTACTGGAAATTAACTGGAATCCCATTGGCGGGGATGTGCTGGAATTGAAAAGTGCTCCTGTTTGCAGGAGGCTGAGATGTTGGGAAGTGACCCCCTTGTTGGGTATTCGTCACTGTCCGCTGATTGACGTGGGCTTGACACTGACCACCATTGTGGGCATTTGCCAGTGCTGTCCCTGTTGCTGGAGATTGAATTGAAATTCCATCGGCGGGGATGTGCTGAAATTGAAAAGGTGTCCCATCGGCGGGGACATGTTGAGATCTACTGAGATTGTTGTTTGCAAGATTGACTGGAAGCTGACTGGAAGTCCCTGCGACTGGGATGCTCTGAGATGGCCCCGTTGTTGCAGGAAGGTATTGAGAAGGATGCCCATAGCAAAGGGCTGAGAAGGCTGCTGTCGGTAGTCCTGGGCAGACTCCGATGGTTGTGCTTGATTTGAACTGGAGGCTGGAGGGATCCGGTATGGTTGTTGAGATTGCTGAACTGGGCCAACCGGATTGTTGCCTGCTGCGGTGGCTTGTGCTTGCATGAATTGCAAGAGCATTTCTTGCATTGCTCTCACTCCTTGTGCCAATTCTTGTATGATTGGCGTATTGTCAATGGGCTGTTGTGTAACAACCAGAAATTTCGGCACCCGAGTACGGAGACTCTGATCCCGAGTTCCCGAGTGTTAACTAAATAAAATGCTATTTTAGGAATGCCACACGTGGAGAATGCACCCACGTGTGTCCTCAATCAGATTTATATTCATTCCATCCACAATTAATCAGAGTAACGCATTTCAATTAGCGGATCATGAGTAAAGCGGAGGTAACTAGATCAAAAAAATATAGGGCTAACACCCTAGATGTACAATTCAATCGCAATGCAAGCCCATATGAGAATTATACGAATCGCAATGAAAGTAATAGGAAGGAAAAATACATCTACCAAAAGGGACGAAGCTAAAAGGCTATAAGGCGCCCGTGCGCACCACCATCTGGTCCTATTCTTGAGACATCTGCATATGTCAAATAGAAGGCGTCAAAACGCCAACATAGTGAAGAAATAACCCCAAGGTTAAACTCGGGATATTTAAATTATAAACAGGTTTATATAAGTATATTATTCTTAAACATGTGGTCAAAGCAATCAAATTAAGGTAATGTCCACATACAACTCATACATCATCCTAGGCTAGTTGATTAAATGCATGGATGTCATGATTCCGCACACAATGCATGTCCCGGGCAAGCCCTGGCCCGACCAACTGGTATCAGAATCCACAGTCCACCTGTCTAGCAGGTCGTAAGTCATGACTGAGTACACAGCCCGGATGACACAGAGAAATGACATGAGGTGCTCAAGATAGCGCTGGCGCCACATCAAGCAACCAGGCTACACGAGTCCCCCTCAAATGCAATGTCATGTATGCATGATTAATTAAAGTATTTATTAGTCCAATTCATTCAGCAAATTGGTGAAGCCAGAATACCAACATCGTATCGTAAAGTCTAACCGGGACTATCTGGCTCCCTGTGATGCGTAACCAATCATCGCCAGTAACCCCTCGATCCAAAGTTGAGTTATCCTACCATGAAAGCCTGGTTCGACCGTGACTCGTCAGCCACGACCAAATCAAAGCGGAAGGTCTCATATCCCAAATATTAAATACGATTAATTTATTCAGAGGTGCGGGCGTTTCACTCGGAATTGTCCCAATGCACGCCCGGGTCATTTGAATGGTGCACAGGCACGCAACATCGGCCAAGATCACATTTGTCACAAGGGCCATTCGAACAACAATCGGTCACCCCTATCAATGCTCACTGGTCACTACGGGGAGGCACCACCCCAGCGTAGGCCGACAGCTCAAACACGGTGTCCCATACCACCATGCCTGGCTCATGAGACTTGGTGGATCGAGTCGCAATATGGTTTTAAGTGAACTATTCACAGTGGGAACGATGGTCTTCTAGATTCTATATAGTGTGATTCAACAATAAAATACATGAATGATTAACTCTGAATGGGGCTTATTCGATGGACCCAAGTGGACGACGACAAACCAACAATGGCCACTATCGGTCGACCGTGTCCCGCTTGGTCGATCGAATAAGTCCCTGACTGCCAACCCAGTGGCAGGCAGTACACTATATCAACGATTTTCAGAGCTTAATCCAAAGCAACGGATACCTTATTATAATAGCAATTTAGGTTATTAAATACCTAATCATAAACATATCTAAGCACCTGGCCCGACCGACTAGCCCGACCGATCCAAAGGACCCGGATGACGTAGCCCGGATGACACAGGGCGCCACATACATCCACAATCATAAATATATTACAATATTGTAAATTTATATCATTCAGGCATTTCATCGAGCATGTTATCAATCAAACAACCATAGAGGCATTTCATCGAACATGTTATGCACACATCAAAATTAACATATAAACTCAAGTAATCATTAAATAGGATTTGTTGAGAGTAAGCTTAAGGGTAGATCTTCACCTTGGAATCGAAATTACTCGATTCGGATAAGGCCGGAGCGATCCAAATACGGTCTGAACGCCGAAAATTGGGGAATACCTCAATTACCTACAATGAATCACAAATCTAGTGTTAATTAATTAATGTTTAATCTAATTAAGTGTTTAATTAGGGTTTAGGGTTTTGGTATCTCGGATTTGGAAAAATCCCAAATCAATTCGGTGAATCGGGCCGGAGTTGGAGCATGACGGCATCCACATGGGGCCTTGCCCGATCACGGCTTCCACAACGCACGGGCCACACCAATACAACAGCCGGGACCCCAAGCCCCAACATGAGCAAACCCTAAAGTTAGGGTTTGGACGAATCCAACGAGGGTTTCTAACCCTAATGGTCTAAAGATGAAGAAAATGGAAGGAAGAGGAAAAGAAGAGGTAGATGAACACCTTACCTAGCATGAGGAGGAGAATTCGACCCAAAGCCACCGGATTTTGGCCGGAGAAACGCGAGAACGGAGGTGGAGGCCGGAGAGAGCTCGAAAATCCGAGATTTCCACGGTTAGAGGAGGATTTGAGGAAGAAAGGAGGTTTGAGAAGGGAGGAAAAGAGCTAGGAAGGCTTAGGAGCAAAGGGGAGAAGAGAGTGGAGCAGAGAAATGAGAGAGAGATGGTTCGAATGGGGTTTGCAAGCCCCATTTTATAACCGTCCAGCCGCGACCGGTCGACCGGTCGCAGATCCGGTCGGCCGGATCCCACTGTCCATCCGTTTTTCTTCCAAAATGGGCAGCAGCACAACCGGTCGGCCGGTTGCCTAACCGGTCGGCCGGCTACCTGACCGGTCGGCCGGTCGTCCCCTGGCCGTTTTCTCTGAAATTTCAGGATTCCCACACTGCACAGTGAGTTCCCACACTGCACAGTGAGTTCCCACACAGTCTAGGCTACTTGTCAGCCTTATTTACAAAATAACGTTTAAGTAAATGTCATATTTTAATTTATGTTTCCATTTACTTTAAGTTATTTATGTAAATAAGGAAGTACCCCCCATTTGGATTCAATAAAAAATACTAGAAAATTGAAATCCCAATAATAAAGATTTTAATTTTCCCTTCCAAGTACAAATCGCAACTTTTTGACATTTCCAAAACATAGCGCCTTTTAAAAGAGAGGGTTTTTGCCAAATCTAAACCGTTCAAAAAATCTGAAATACCTCAAATAGGCTAAAACACCAAGGTCTGGTAAAATATTCATGATGGTCTCGTCGATCTACGAGTGGATTGATAATTCAGGGTTCTTTACTTAGTCTCTACAGACAGCGACATACCCGAGTCAACCCAATTGTCGGAAAACTCTTCCGAACCATGTGATTTTCCAACTCCTAACGAATTCCATCATTTCTTTGGTAAAAACATTCATTTTAGTTCCCAATACATGTGAACACACATGCGGGTACGCCTATAACCTACACACCAAAGGTAATGCCCAAGGACTTTCAATTTCCAAGTTAGTGAAAATCTGGGGCGTTACATGTTACGCTGGAGGTTGCGCTTCGGTCATTTCAAGAGCAGGGAAGAGACGAGTTTCTTCTTCGTGGTCGGAAATGGCTTGTTGAGCCCGAGTGCGGATTATGCTGCAGAAGGGAAGTTGTCTCCGCGTACGTTGAGCCCGAGGAGGCGCAATGGTGAGGACTATACTCTACTCTTTTTGGGTTTTGGGATTTTCTTTTTGTTTTTGGTTTGGAATTTTCTATTTTTTTTGTTTGGGTTTGGGTAGAATGCTATGCAGATGAGATTGTATGAGGATTAGTGACTTTCAAGTACGGGAAGGATTCTGTTTTTCAAGTCGGATCACAACTAGTGGGATTAGCTTATCCCCAGTGGAGTCGCCATTCTGTGGACCCTCGCCGATTTTCCGCGCTCCCACACGACGTTCGTTCTCGCCCCTTTCCCTTTCGGGAAAAGATGGAGACGAGGATGCGTGAGTGCGAAATTGCCGTTTGTGCCACTGGCTTGCCTCGTTCTCGAGGGCTTTGTTTGGTTGTCGTGTTAAGCTGGATGTGTTTTAAATGAGTTTATATAAGACCAGAGTCGCCACTAGCCAGTTACTTCGAATCTACGGTCGGCTAGACCCCGTAGAAACGTTAGAGAAGGGAATCCGAAGATTCCTTCCTCTAAAATGACTCCTATTGATCTGCGGTAAGAGATTCAAGGTAAGGGATCACGGTTACAGGGTGGGAAGAGGTTAAGCACCCACACACTGCCCGTACCGAAGTACGGTCTCTACTTCACAGAATCGATCGGATACTTGAAAGTCTAGTTTAATCCTCGTATATTCTCATGGATGACATGATGCATGAATGCGGGTCTGAACAGTAAGAGTTTCTGATGGGCAGGTTCCAACAACGGGCAAGCCCAGAGCGTACGCTCGAACTGACAGGTGCTTTATGCGAGATGATGCATGCTGTGTGCTTGAATATTCAAAGTGCTTATGGTGATATGTACGTGAATGCAGGTCTGAACAGTAAGAGTTTCTGATGGGCAGGTTCCAACAACGGGCAAGCCCAGAGCATACGCTCGAACTAACAGGTGCTTAATTTAAGACATATGCAGTGTGCTTGAATAATCAACGTGCTTGTAGTGAAGCAGGGGGGTTGGAAGAAAAGTAAATGTTGCACTTATGCTAGATGCAAATGAGATGATGTTGGAAAAGTGATAGCTGGATGGACGGAGGTATCGCAAGGATTGGCTTCGAGTGGTTGGATCAAGACTTGGGTGACTTGAGAGGCTTGGACCAGTGGTCAGGCTGGGCTGGACCAGGGCTAGACTCTCCTCGCTCGGGCTCTCCTTGGTGGAAAAATGGGCTAAGGGGTGGAGAAGGGCACTCGAACGGACAGGCTTTCTTTGGACTCGAAGGGATGCTGTTATGAGAAGAGGCTAGGGGTATTTATAGCGTTGGAGAGTGGCAGCTCTCGTAAGTTTTTCCGGGCGGCCTGCTATGGGCCGCCCGTACGGCCGCTCCTCGGTTTCCAGCGAGTACGGTCGCTCCCTCGGGGCTGCTGTTTGACTCGCTGGTCGACTCAGTGAGTTGACTCAGCGGGTCGACTCGGTGGTTTGACTCGACGGGTTGACTCGGTGTTTTGACTCGACGGGTTGACTTGACGGGTTGACTCAGCGGGTTAACTCAGCGGGTCAACTCAACGAGTTGACTAAGTGATTTTGACTTTTTTAGGATTTTTTGACTGGCCTTTTTTATGGTGGGTTTTTCAGGCTGATGTTTAAGACTGGGTTGACTGGGTTCAGGCTTGATCTGGGCTATGGAATGGGGCTTACAAGGGTGAGTTTGGCTGAGTTTGGACTTGGGATTTGGGGGTATGGTCCTCCATTCATCCAGCTATCTCTTCCAACAGTGTAGCCGAAGGTGGGGTGTCTACAATAGCTAAGCCCACAGTAATGATGCTTGATTTGAGGAGCACGTATGCCATGCGGCCCATGTTTACTGCCTGAGTGTATGGATCTTGAAATGACCTTGGAGTATCTACTTTTTTTCAAACAAGTTGACCGGGCTTAATAGGTATGGCCCACATTTTGAACTGTTTCGGGCCAGGTTGTCGGGCCAGCCCTATTCAAAATTTTGATTTTTTAAGCCCGAGCTAGGCTCATTGACACCCCTAGTAGTAGGGTTATTCAAAAAACCGATAAAACCGATAAAACCGACCGAACTGAACCGAACCGATCGGTTTCGGTCGGTTTTCCATTCTATTTCAGGTCGGATCGGTTTTTTTATATTAAAATCCGAGAATATCGGTTCAGTTGTCGGTTTGTAAAAATTATAAACAATTTTCAACCGAACCGTATATATATATATATATATATATATATATATATATATATATATATATATATATATATATATATATATATATGTTACCCTTACTGTATTTGCCTACCTTGATAATATCTTATATATCCACACTATCCATTTGTTTTCTCAACTCATTTTAGGATGTATTTCCAAAAATTAATCAGATCCAAATCTCAGGTGGACCACACCATAGGAAACAACATTGATTGAACACTCGCCATTAAAAATGTCCTAAGGCCCACTTGAAGAAGATCTAAGATGTGTATTTTTCATCCAACTTGTTGATAAGGTCAAATAAACTTGGATGAAGGGAAAAGTCAAATTTTACTTTCAGCTTTTGTAGCCTATAATTATAAAAAGTTTTAAGGGTCATTCACTAGTTTTTACATTGGTGTGGTCTACCAGAGATTTGGATCTTCTTAATTTTTTAAACATTATCATGGAACCGATAAACCGATAAAACCAAACCGACTAGAATTTACCCGGTTTGGTTCGGTTGGTGAGGCTTCATCAATTCGGTTCGGTTGTTAAATATTCAAAACCGACAAAGTTGGTTCGGTTGGACATCGCCCCTCAAAACTGAACCGACCGAACTGTGCACAGCCCTACCTAGTAGTTTGTCGAGAGCAACAATATCCATAGTGGGGGTGAGACCCTGGTTTAGGGATCCAATTCCAATCAATCTTGGACTGTTCTTTATTTCCTCAACCGTTTACTTTTCAGGCAATCAAAAGAAGCTTTAGGACTAACCTTGTGCAGGCGATTCTTGGCCCATGGCTCATCCACGGTGGTGCCGATCACACCAATGGTATGGATCATAAAGCCATGGACCTCACTGGTGGAAACTAAGGACCCTTGGGTACTTTAATTATGATAGCCATGGTTCTCTTGAGTCCTGATTTGCATAAGCCACGCTAGGATGGGATTGGGCCTGGGTCTGAACCCAGGCCCATATGAACCATCCAAATGCTTCACAATTGCCTGTCTGGAATATGACATGAAAGGAAGATAGAACACATGTTTCTCCCAAATCATGAGCAAATGGGGGTAAAGTGTCGAGTTTTACACATGGGATACATCTTCATCAATCTAGACCATTCAGATCATGGGTTCCATTTTTGTATGGGCCATATCATCACATCGATCACAGAAACAAAACTGTGTGATTAGTGACCGTCAAATGTACGGAAGATGGTCACTGATCTAAATTCAATGGTTGAGATGTTAGATGATTACAACCATGAGTTGATGGCCCCATGATTTTGCTGGTTTGGATTGATCGTACAACATGATTGCATCTAGAGCCCAAATGGCCCACCTACAATTATGATACACTAGGAGTGGCAACAGGGCGACACTACTCGAGCTGCAAAGGCTCTAGCCATTGTACGGACATTGAGCCCATGCAAGCAGGGCTGATATTTTGGTCCATGACCATCCTAACCTTAAAATAGAACCCTGCTAACAGAATTTTATCTTAATCGTCCAACTATAATACTTTGGGCCCAATTGGGCCACTGACCCATTGCCACCCTAGAGATGGACCATTGAATAGAAATCAACGGTTGTGCATGTCACCCTCATCACGCTTATTGGATTATCAAAACCATTCAAATAGCTCTTATCAAGTCTCCTCAAATTAATCTGACTCAGGTGCAAGTGGATTGCGTCCTGCCCTGCCGGATGGAAATCTGTCTAGGTAGGGGCTCTATGGGGCCTACCATGATGTATATGTTTTATCCATGCCGTTCATCCATTTTTTTAGATCATTTTAGGAGATGAGCCCAAAAATTAGGCAGATCCAAGGTAGAAGTGGACCACAACATGAAGCGACAGTGATAATGACGCCCACCATTGAAACCTTCCTAGGGCCCATCATGATGTTTATTTTCCATCCAACCAGTTCATAAGGTCACATAAACCTGGATGAATGGAAAACAAAAATTTCAGCTGAATCCAAAAGTTCGATGGCCCTTCATAAATTTTTAATGGTGCCATTCAGCCCCCTCCATGCGGTCCACTTGAACCTTAGATCTACCCTTATTTTTGAGCTCATATTTAAAAAACAGATGAACGACGTGGATAAAACCCATAAATCACAATGCCCCCACAGAGTCCCTTTGGGTCCAATCCAGGCAGGGACTTTGTGGGGCCCACCGTGATGTGTGGGTTTATCCACGCTGGTCCAGGTGGTTTGTGCAACTTCTAATACGTATTGTCGGCTATCAAAGGCTATGCATTGCTCAAATGATCAATTCAACGGTTCACATCATGCCAATGGACCATTTTCCTTTTGTCAAAAGATCCAGGTCAGGCATCTCCATCAGCCATGTTAGTAGAAAGCTACCTCACTATTCAAAAGTCGGTCTCAAGCACATGTCCCGCACAGCACAATCACTGGTTTAAAAGTCCACCAAAGATAGCCCAACATCAAATGGACAATACATAAATCTAACATCACATGATCAAGCAATCCTAACCATCCAACCCATTCCTAATGTGATTTCCAACTGGATTAAGGAAAAATAAAACTTCAGTCGCCCCAAAAAGGTTTCAATGTTTGGGCTCATGTCCTAAAATGATATGGTGGAACAGATGGACAGCTTCGAGGTGGGCCCCACCATCGAAGGGTTGTTGTTGGTGACAGGTGGACCCACTTGGGCGGTGATCCACTCAATCCGGATTAGTGAAATGTCATTACATGATCTAGACCGTTCATCAGGTGGGTGTTACCACTGATTGACCAATGCTTCCAAATCTCACAGATTGGACGGTCGTACGTGAACATTCGGCAGATTTGTCCTGGTCAATGCCAATTGCTGCCGAGTATTTTTTTAACGTGCATTTGAAGGTCGTTGTTTGGTATAGTTAGGAGCAACAGACCAACAAGATAGATGTTCCCGTGGGGCCCACCTAGCAAGCATTCCATACAATGGGCCATTTGCCACGTGTCCAACCTCCTTTGAGTAAGGAACACCAAAGGGCTAGATGCCACTTTCCTATTTTGAGAAACATCCACACGGCAGCTGTAAGCACAGCACATACTGTCGAACCAGCGGACAAGTGGCAACACGTTATGATTCTATAAAATCCAAACCGTCCAAAACGTTGGTCTCACCGTAGAGATCTCATCTAGAATAAAAACTGGTCTGATATAGTAATCAGATGGGCCAAACATTCGGCTTTTACAGAGAAGGTGTCCAATGTCTTCTATGGTGGGGTCCACCTGATGAGTGGATGAATCTGATCAGACGTCTTTGATCTTATGTCCGACCTTTTGGATGGGTTGGATGTTAGACACGATTGACACGTCAGTCATAAAATGGGGCTGCATATGAACATCCCACATAGTTCTATTTTATGAACAAATTGACAAGACTGCCCTCGACCTAACTTCCTCAGTAGGCCACATAGCCGGAAGGCTTCAAAGTCCACGTTCGGAAATTGTTTAGGTCATTTTCGTAATTAGGCATTGACCCACACCAAGGGAATCGTCGGACATGCTTCGGTGGATCCCCGGAGTCGGTAGATCCCTGATTGTGTGGGGCCCACATTGATGTGTTTATATTATATCCACGCCGTCCATACATTTCATAAGTTTATTTAAGGCTATGAGACGAAACATGTAGAAGATCTACATCTCAAGTGGACCACACTAGAGGAAAAAGTGCTGATTGAACACTCACCATTAAAAACTTCTTGGGGGCTACCGGTACGTTTAATTTTCATCCAAACTGTTGATAAGGTCACAAAGACATGGATAAAAGGACCATACAAATACCAGCTTGATCCAAAACTATTGTGGCCCCCGAGAATTTTGTAATGGTCATTCACCACTCTTTCCAGTGGTGTCGTCCACTTGAAATTTGGATCTTATAAATGTTTAGTATCATACAATAAAATGATCTATATAAACGTATGGACGGTGTGGATATAATAAAATTTCATCAAGGTAGGCCCCACAGTCAGTGATCCACCGACCTTGGTGGATCCCGGGATCCAGATTCGAAGCCGCGTTCAGAATCGTGCACTCGCTTTTACCGCACTCCACCACTCCTCGCCTTCTGTCCACAGCTTCCACACGCAAACCACGACTCTCTCCCTTCTACATCTCGGTAGTATCGAGAGAACTGGAATGTTGTAGAACCATCTCTCTACATTGTAAATAACACACTAAATAATAATCTTTAACCGTCCATATAGTGGTAACTATAGTGTATGGCCCAAATCCATCAAATTTATTAACTTTCCTTACTATCTGTTTCAAAAATATAACCATTTTCATATCTACCGTTACTTTGAAGGGTAATGATAAAACGGTTAGAACTATCCGATCGATGTGTTTTTTTGAACCATGTTGCATCTGAAATAGGGGAAACGATATCTACGGTTGGATGATAAGTTACCCTTCCACGTGTCTGTGGAGAGATGCATGGACAATAGAGATACCGTATCATCTCCCCTCTCTCTCTCTACATACCAATGAGAGAATCCCCGGGATTTCTCCAATGCGCACAGCGCGTAATACGCTCCCACGTGACTTCTCGTGCAAGCTTTCAAAGCGTAGTCGAGCGTAGCCCACCAAAACCGGTTAGTGATGGAGTGAAGGCTATTTATATAGTTTGCCATAATATTTAAAATGATAGTGACGCGTGTATCATACACGTCACATTGTATAGTTGTATGTCTATCTAGACCATCCAAGTTGTGGGTCCCACTGTAAATAGATCATCACATCAAAATGACAGTCGGAGAAAGATCTAATAATTCAATTTATGGCCATCCAATGAATGGCTAAAAATAAATTGATCAGGGTACAATATTAATCTGCTAATTCGGATGATTAAAATCATCCAATCAGTGTGAAATTTCAGTCAATCTTCCATCTAAAATGGAGTCCACATACTTAAACGGTCAAGATTGCAATACATGTGTGCGAGGGCCAATCACCACTATTTAAAAAGTGGTGGTCACTTGATCGCCAAGTTTTCGCTTGGTACGGAGACAGGAGGAATATACGAATATACAGCTGCCACATATTAAAAAGTATCAAGGGGTTTTTTATTTTTACAAGTGGGGCCCAGTGATTGATAATCCGGACCACTGACATGTTGCATCTACCTTGATAGGACTATCTCCAAAAAATCTCTTGAACAAGACAATCCTAGACATTTGATTGTAGCCTACAAAATGAATGGTTCTGAAGAGAAGTACAACATTATTTCCATATTCAACTATAAAAGGTCCAAAAAATAAGCGGTACAGATGAGATTTCTACGTAATGGTCCATCTATATGTGGCCCAAAACACCAACGGTCACGATTACTGAAAAATGGGTCCCACTGATCAAGATTAAACAGCAACGTACCGTGTGAGAAAAGCTTTGGGGGTGCGTACTTAACCACTTAGTACAAGTTAACGTTGGCCTTGTTTCGATCGCAACCTCAAGCGCTTCGATTCCGTTTGGTTCTGGAAAACCAGAACGTGAACGCGAACAGCGTCCTTATCTTCGTTCAACCTATAGTCCGCTGGACTACTGTAATAGGTGGACCTTCGGGCTCTGATCTGTGCTGATCATGGGCCCACTCAAAAATTAGGTGGGGTTCTCGTCTTTATCTGATGTGTTAGTTTTGAAAGGGCTGCCAATCTGAACCACTTATTTTATTTTATTTTTAACTAGATATCGGATCGTGATGGAATAGAAAACAGACAGCCACAGAATTATAAAATGTATTTATGACCGTAGGTTTTGGGCCACAGCAATCAATACGGTACACAACGATAGGGCCCACCTTCTGTCAATGGTTTTGATCAAAATAATCCAAGACTTTACACGTGTGGCTTGTCTTCTACTTATCTAGATCTAGACCATTCATCTGATGGGCCCACACTGGATATACACCTTTTCCATCAGATTGGTGGACGTCTGCCACTGCATGTAGACGTTTGCTTTGTTGCATCTCAACCGTCCGTATTGGAGGCGTATCTCGAGAGGACTGTCGAATTTGAGGAAAGCGTGCAGCACCATCGGTCTTTTCGGCGTGGATACCCGGAGACACCTGTCGCAGGAACTGAGTCTGGACATCCGTCCGTTTTGCCAGCTCATGGTAAGACACGAGAAAAATAGGCTGATCCAAGATTCAAGTGGGCCGTACGAGAGGAAAAAGTGGGTAGGGAAATCCTGACCGTTGAAACCTCCCTTGGTCCACCGTGATTTTTATATACCATCCATACCGTTCATAAGGTCATTCATGCCCAGATGAACTATGTGGCCCACTTGAGTTTTGGACCCACAATATCAACGGTCTTGATCATTGAAAGGAGGTCCCTGAGAGTGGTATATGATTCCTCAACATCGCCGATGCACAAATTTCGGACTGTGGTGCACGCTCTCTGAAGGTTTGTCGGCTCGTGACTGCGGCTGGTAGTTCACCACCACTTTCAAGGCAATTGTGGCTCATCCTTTAGACACGTGGCACACATGGACGGCTATGGTTAGCATCCAATTTTGTGCGGCAGAAAATGACACTGATGGAAAATCACAACCATCCAATTGGTGGCTATCAGATCAATGAATAGAAATAAAGTATAGAATGGTTCATATTCAACGGCCAAGATCAAACGGTTCTAATCATCCACTTGATTTGCTTGTCCCCCCATCAGGTCAGTGGTTTGGACAGTATCAATTGGGACAGTATCAATTGCTATGAAGGTTTATGAGTCACCACCATTTTAAAAAGTTGTCAAACTATAGTGGCCATGGGACACCTGAAGGAGATCTAAGCCGTTCATATCTTAAAAACTGTTTGGATCACCGAACATGAATCTTCATCCAACGGTGATGATCTGACTTATCCTCTAGAAGCTATGTGGGGCCCACTGAGATGTGACAGATGTCAGTGAGGAACTTCCCCGGTCCATCAGTTTCTCCATCTAATATTAAAGCGTGATAAAAATAAATAAAATATAGGCAGATCTAAAACTCGACTGGGATGGAAATGCCAGCCATGAAACCATCTTGGGGCCCACCATGAGATCTAGATGCAATCCAAACCGTTCATAAGGTCAATCTAACTGGGTTTAACTAAAAATACAAATATTAGCCTCATCCAGAGCTTTTGTAGCGCCGTAAACGTTTCGACGGTCTGCGTTCTATCCCTACTCCTTCCTATGGTGTGGTCCAGTTCAGTTTTAGATCTTCCTCATTTTTTATATCATGTCCCAAAATGAGTTGGAGAAAGTGATGGACGGTTAGATTCTCACGGACATATCGGTGGGCCCCACCTAGCTTCCAACGACAGGAACTTCGAGTGGGCGGGAGCACGGGCAACTCGCGTTCCCGAGTTCCTCCTAATATCTCATTCAATAATCAAACCACACGCTCAGACTCTCATGTTAGTTCTGCAACATCTTCATGTGATTCTTCAAACATGCACATGGGGGTTGTTTTAAAGCAATCCAGACCGTCCAGATCTCTGAACTAACCGTAAGTGAAACATAACCCAAAGATCACACGAAAAGATAATATTAACCACTTGATTTCCACCACGAATTTGGACCCTTTAACCATCCATTTTATATCTAATAACTGGATGGTTAGGATCGCCCGACCAGTGTGATCTTAGTGATACCTTATCCATCCACAATGGGGCCCAAATCTGGATGGTCCAGATATCTGTATTTCAGCACCACATGCCAGTTTATAAACGGTGCAGAAATAACAGAGGAGCCTAGCCAGCCCTTGAATCTCATTAGTGTGGGCCCCACTTCGGAGAGGGTTGGTGCCCGTCACATATCATCAAAGTGCACTCGCGGATCCCAACCCCCTTTCTCCTCCTATAATTGAAAGAGATTTTCTCGAATACATCCACACGTATTCCAGTTGAGAACGCCGGGACTCTAGGCCTTTGAATGCACGTCATCTTCGAATGATCAAAGCCGTTCATTGGATGAGTTGGAGCATGCCCCATCCAAGAGATGATCGATCAGATCAACGGTCTGCGTAATTGCAAAATGAACACGGACGCATTTCGTCCTCATTTTAGTGCATGAACCCAAAAAAGAAGCAGATCCCAAGATTTAGTGGACCACTCCACAGGAAACAGTGGTGAATGAACGGCCATCATTAAAAGCTTCTTGGGGGCCACAAAAGTTTCTGATCAGGCTGATATTTGTGTTTTACCTTCGCCCAGGCCTTTGTAACCTTATCAACAGGTTGGATGATAAATAAACATTACGGTGGGCCCAATAAAAGTTTCAACTGTAGGGGTCGTTGTCCTCACTGTTTCTCGTGATGTGGTCCACTCAAGCTTCAGATCTGATTCATTTTTTAGTTGATGCCTTATTATAAGCTTGGAAAACGGATGGACGGCATGGATAAAAACATATACATCACGTTTGGTCCCATCAATGCGCGTTCCTGCTGGGATTGCTGACTAAACTCAGTTGGGCTCATGGTGATGTATATGTCTTATCCACACTGTCCATCCATTTTACTGGATTATTTAAGGATATTATTACAAAATTGAAGCATGTATAATGATTAAGTGGACCACACCACAAGAAACAATGGGATAATAACATCCACCATTGAAACCTTTCTACGGCCCACAGTGATGCTTATTTGTCATCCAACCTGTTCATAAGGTCACATAGACATGGATGAAGGGAAAACACAAATATCATCTTGATCCAAAACTTCTATAGCCCTCCGGAAGTTCTCAACGGTAGCCTTTTAAATCCCACTCTTTCCTGTTTGGTACTCTACTTGAGCTTTGGATGTGCTTCATTTTTTGGATCATTCTCTGAAATGAGCTGATAAAACGGATGTATGGCGTGGATAAGACATATACATCACGGTGGGCCCTACAGAGTTTACTCAGTAAGCAATCGGCGTCCCCTTGAAAAGCGCCCAAATCCAACCGTTAATGTCCGTCCGACACATCCTGTTGGAATACGTCCAGATGCACTTGAACAAACCTCTCCTCCTCGTTCGTCGTTCAATCCCGGTAGGCTTTTATGTCATCTCTGGTAATGTTTTTCAAACGTACAAATGACGTAGCTGTAAGGCAATCCAGACCGTTCAATCTTTGACCAACCTGTAGCTCTAGCACAACTGAAAAACTGCATGGATAAGATACTGGTAACCACTTGATTTTTCCTCATAAGTTGGACCACTCAATATCTTACTTTTAACCATCCATGTGATAGCCTTCAATTGGAGGGTTAGGATTGCTCGATCAGAGCGATTCTCATAGATACACAATCCACGCCACATGTGAGGCTTGGACTCGGATTCGGCATGTGGGTATTGTTCGGTGCTTTGTGGGCCCCACCATGATTCATGTATTTTATCTATGCCGTCCATTTATTTTTCCAGCTCATTTTAGAGAATGAGGCAAAAAATCAGGCAGGTCTAATTTTCAGGTGGACCACACCACAGGAACAGGAAACAGTAGTGATTGAATGCCTACCATTAAAAAATTCCTTGGGCGATTTGAATATCGTTAAAATGAGCTGAAATTTTTTATGGATGGTATGGATGAAACACATATATCATGGTGGGGCCCACAGAGCTTTTCCGAGCTAGGGGCCGCAAAAGTAATGGAATCGCCCGGCCAGGACCTAGCTAGCTACGGGCGGTCTAGGCAGGGGTCTACGGGCCCACCATGATGTATTTTCTTAATCCACACCGTTCATCCATTCTGACAGATTATTTTAGGCGATGATCCCAAAAAAAAAGTAGATGAAAGTCTCAAGTGTACCGCACACTGCTTAAATCTTAAAGTCAGACCTGATGGAAAATCATAAATATACGATTGATCCGGGTAATTAGGCGTTCAATACCCACTGTTTCCTGCAGTGTAGTTGACTTGAGCTTTTCATCCATCTTACTTTTGGGTTCATCCAAATAATATATGAAAAATGGATGGACGGAGTGGATAAAACAAATACATCTGGTGGGCCCCACAGATCCCCAACCTGGACCAACGGACTCTAGCTCGGTCCAGGTGGGGATGGACAGTACCCAATCCGCTTCCAAAACGCTAGCCGATGAAACATTTATGGTGCGAACCTGATGTCTATATGACATCCAATGCGTTCATAAGGTGGCTCCACCAGGATGGACGAAGGGAAATCAACCATTTCAGCTTATCCAAAATTTCCCTGGCCCAAAATAACGTTCAACGGGGAACATTCAATCGCTACTATTTCTTGCGGTGTAGCTACTAAGATAAGCTGGAGAAACTGATGGACGGTGTGGATATACTAAAAAGATCATGGTGGACCCCACATAGCACGGGGTTAGAGGAAGCTGCCTTCCGTGGGAGCATAGCCCTCAGAAGGAAAGCACTTGGATACCTCGGGGTTATTTTGACTGATGTGGGAGAAAGGACTTAAAGTGAATGCAATCCACTCCGTTCATCACGAAGGGAACTTCTCAGTGGAAAATGATACGAAATCTCACAATGATTTGACATTCAGGAGGCCCACCACAATAAGTTTTACCTAAAACCTCAAAATTCACGTAGTATGGGCCACTAGGGTTTTAGAATACTATGATTTTTGGTAATCCTTTCATCTTGATGAAGCAAAGCAAATGAATGGATTGGATGAAATATAAACACCACCGTGAGAGCTAAAAAACAAATGGTGAACGTTCAATCACAACTATATCCTGTGTTTTGGCCCATCCGAATCCTGGATGAGCATGAATTTTGGTTTCAATGGTTAAAATGATGCATCATGCCTGATGGATGGGACGGATCTCATGAAAGGTACATCGAAACGTTCTGATTTGCGAAAGTAAAGTTCCTGCGGTTGGAAGCTATGTCGGGCCCACATAGATGCCGGTGATAAATCCACTCGGTCCATCAGTATCTGAAGACCACAATAAGACATGAAACTAAAAATTATATAGATATGAAACTCAAGTGGGCCACACCATAATAAACAGTGTGGATTGAATGAACAACATTTGGAAACTTTGTGAGGCCAACAGAAGCTTTTTGTCAGGATGATATTTGTGCATAGAGTTTATCTGTGAAATAACCCTATGAACGGTTTGGATGGCATGTAAATGTATTAGGCTACTCTAAAAAGCTTTCAACAGTGGACATTTCATTTCTCACTGTTTCACATGGTATGGCCCACCCGAGTTTTAGATCTTCCTGGCTTTTGGAATCCAATCCTATTCTAATCTTTAGAAACTGATGGACAGAGTGGATTTATCACACCCATCTATGTAGGCCCCACATAACGTCATACAACATGAACTTCCTGTGCCGGGCACAGGCAATTCACTTACCATTAATGTGGGCCCCACTGAGGGAAGGGGTTAGGTGCGAGTCACATATCATCAAAGTGCACTCGCGGAGCACGAATCATTTTCTCTTGAAATTGAAAAATTGGAAAAGCTCGTTAAAAAGGATCTAATCATCTCTCTCTCTCTCTCTCTCTCTCTCTGCACTTGCGTGTAAGCTTTTAAAAACCCATTTTTACTTTCGCTTCAAAGAAAGATAAAAACACCCCAAATACAGCTTCCCCAAAACCAAAGCAAGCAGAGAGAGAGAGAGAGAGAGATGAAGTCAAACCCAAATCCTCAAAATCCCATATCTGTCCCCTTTCGTCAGATTCCGGCGGGTCTCTGATCGGGACTCGGATGGTTTATCCGATCGTCGTCAGCCGCTGATGGGTGGTGGAGGAGGATATGGAGGAAGGGTATTTTGGTAAAAGGCCAGGGCAAGAGCAGGAACAAGAAAGGAGGAGTAGGTGGTTGCCTTTTCGTTTGCAAGATAGAGGAAGAAGGGATGAGAAAGGTGAAGGGAAGTGGTAGGACTAATGGTGGGATTCTGCCCAATTCCTTAAAGATTATTTCTTCTTGCTTGAAGACGGTCTCTACCAATGCCAGCACCGTCGTCCGCTCTGCCGGCGCCTCTGTCGCCGCCTCGATCGCAGTCGCTGCGGCGTCTGATGTTGAGAAGGACCAGGTCCCTTTCTTCCTTCCTTGGATTTTGATTGCTTGGTCTATGTGGTGAAGAATCGTGAAAAAAAAAAACACCCAACTGCATGTTTGTTGAAATGATTGGATTTGATTGATTCGTTGTTCCTGTCTTTTCCTTAGGGTGTGTTTGGTTGCACCAAATTAGACTGATTGTGTTTTTATTTTAAAAAAAAAAAATTTGTACAGGTTATAGGTACTGAAGAAAGAAAAAAAAAACCATTTTTCTATTTGGTTTTTTGGTTTTTTGTAATTTTCTTTTGTCGTGGTTTTTCTAGGATTCTATCAGATTATCTTACATGAAAAGAACCCTTTTGATTGTTTCATTTTTAATTATGTGTTGATCAAGTCATGTTGGTTTGATGAAAAACAGAGAGAGTAAAAGAGGCTGTGTTTGGATAGACATGTGAATTGACTTACAAACAATCAGTTTGATCAATAGGATATGAAAGAAATCATTGGTCCTGGATTACCAAATCATGGACCCCACTTGTCAGAATTGAAGTCCATGCACTTTGCAACTATGCAGGCCATGCATCATATACTTCCCATGTTTAAACTCCTATGTCAGTAATGATTTGTTTAAATTTAGTAGGAACTTTTCAATTTTGAGGACTGTTAATGGTTTAGTGGGGAAGTGCAATTGAAATTGTAATTGTTATGCTAATGGTTTTTATATGGGCTTTGTGAAGTTGGTATTGAAATGTTTTGATGAAATGATCGTTGTGTCGCTCTCATGGAGAATCCAATCAAAGTGTTAATGGTCGGCATATGCTGTTTATGACCACAAGGCGTTCCTAGCGTTGGGCAACTATGGTACATATTTTCTGAATTTCTCAGTTGTGGTATGTTCTCTGAATCAAGCAAATCAAATTGATTCTCAAACCTCAACTCACTGTTTTCTTTGAATTTGGCAAATTGGATTCACAAATTCACTGCCCTTAGACTCTTCAAAATTTTGTTGTTGGTGTGGATCCCACAATCCATAGATTTACCAAACTCTGTGTATTGGTTGGAGCTTGCATGACTTGATTTTGCAGGATGGACTGAGAGTGGGGCTCAAGTAGAAGTCATCAAAGGACAATAAGATTTGAGGAGGGTTAATGAATTAAATGAGTTGGTTCATGAATCGATAGTGAACCAAATCCAAGGAATTGGCTGAGAGCTGGATTGAACTATGAGCTGATAGCCATGTACTGACACATTATTCTTATAGAAATTGACATGGAGGAAGTACGCAAAGGGTGTCAGCAACTTTGATTTGAGAACAAGGGTCCACACCTCATTTTAAACATTTCCATGTGCTTGGTCTTCTTTACCATATATTTCTATGCAAATCTATCCTTATAGATATGTTTTCTCATGTGCTCTTGGGACAATTCTTATATTCTTGAGTTTGTAGAATACCCTATGTTCAAGTGCAAAATAGTATGGTATGACGCAGTCCACCCCTAGGGTCCCCATGGAATGCATGTCAGGGGTTCAATGAAGAAGAATGCATATGAAGGAAGGCTATGTGATTGTGTGGTACTGTGGACATGTGGTTCATAAAGCGTGCAGAATTTGCATGATTGTTGAGTTGATTCTCTGTTCTGGACACTCAAGACCACTATCTGGGAATGTTGGCCCTAATGACTACTGGGGAGTTAGTTGTGATGATTGGAGTTCATGAGTAGGTGCTTTTCTCCTAGGAGTTGACATTTATGCTCACCTTATTTTGATAGATGCACCCTTTCTACTTTTGGTGACACAATATACTGTTGCATTACCAAAAGCAGAAAGAGTATCTATAATAAAGGTCACTGTAAAATAGTGTTTCCCTTCCTGTCCTACATCTCTTTAGGGTAACATACTAAATTGGTAGAAAAATATAGTGCATAACATACTAGATTGTGTCTTTTAAATGGCTATAACCTACTCCCCTACAATGATTCTCTAAAAATTCGAGAGCAAGGTGGGATCAACTTGCTCTTATTTCCATCTAGCTTGTTAGAAAATGACGAATTGTGCCCAAAGTTGATATTTGTATATTGGTCTTCTTTGGAAATTGTGTACGATAACTATTATCGTGCAAGGGGTTGTAGTGCATTGGTATCTATAGTGAAATATGTTATGTCTCATAAAAAAAAATAATGGGCCAAGGTATTCAATAACAGTAATCGTGGCCATAACGGCTAGCCTTATGCCCATTACGATATGGGCCGTAACGACTGTTATGGCCCTGTAACGGTAAAAAAAAATTTGACTAAGGAAGAAAATGTATCGTCACTGTATCAGCCTGTTACCACCCCGTTATGGGCCATTTTTTTTCCCAGAATGGATGTTAAGCCCTGTATTGCGGCTCCTACCATTACTGTTATCATTGCCATTCTTGAATTCCATGTAATGGACTCTGGATTTTTGAGATTTGAAGTTTTGCCAAAAAGTTACCTGAAGTTAGTGGAGTTTTGTCAAGGTCTGCACTCTAAAGTTAGCTGGAGCCTGAAAATGAAGTCAGATAGTTGAGTTGGTTAGGAGTTGAAGATTGGTGAATTTTAAGTCCGTGACCAAAGGCAGAAGCAAGTCGGAGTTGTATGAAGTCCCTAGACAATGAAACCCAAAAGATCTGAAATCAAAGAAATGCAACTGACAAAGTAAGATGTCCGAAGTTCGAAGAAGCGTCAAGAAGGATGTCCAAAGTTAGAAGAATCTGAAGTGAGATTTTAATGTAGATGGGTCCACTAAAAGAGCAAGGTTCTGAAAGTTGTTTCTGGTGGGCGTGTTGGCTGGGTCAAACCCAACATGATCCAGGCCATATTGGTTCACATTGTAATGCAGAAATAAAAAAGGGAAAAGTGGAAAACACCAGAATCTACCATTTGACATGCATTTTGCAGTGTATTGGACATTATTTGGTAAGAATGTTGCCTGTTGGCTGTTGAAAGTTGAGTCTTTTACCTCTAAATTTGGTGTTAAAGCTTATAAGAATTAAAGATTCTTTAGTTCACTGTCAATTTTACTGTTATGGGTTTTATTGCCTAATTTAATTGAACTTCAAACGTATGACCACCAATTATGCAGGATTAAAGTATCCGTGATTACAATCACAAATATTGTGATTGGAATACAACGAATTGCATACAATTAGAAGTAATTACATGCATGTTAGTCCAACCTCATCCATGACCCTTCTCCCAATTGAGGTGTCCAAATTATAAAATATATGATATTTTACATTTCAATTTTTTTTAGCTATTTAATTGTACAAAAATCGGAATTTATAATACAACGTTTTAAAACTCATCTTGATGAAAGACCCAGTATTTTGTTTTCCCTAAGAGAGTAATTAGGGATAGCTGATTTCCTTTAAATAAATACTCATCTTGGAGAAATTATTCACCTTATTGTCCATGTGCACAATCAGCAATATTTTCACCAAAATCATCATTTGAAGCATATATACTAGTGATGAATTGAAAACCGACCACTTCTATGTTCATAATGCTTAACATGACATTCTTTCACTTGAGACATCTATCTTTTAGGAATTTATCATCACTTAATGCCCCTTTTCTACTATTATTAAGTTGGTAAGCCCACATGTTTACATTGGGACCATCTACATGCCACCCCCTGTGCCAAAGTGCCCAATAAGTTTGTGATCCAATCCATCGATCAGTTGGGTTCCATTGTTTAAATAATTTATTAAGTGAAACCAGTTCGCATTCCACTCAACAAACAGGCCACAATGTTAGGATAAAGAATGGCCAGTCATTTTTTTCATTACGCTTACCTCCAACTTCCATTTGGAATGGAAAACGTAGGGGTTCTGGTGATTTACATGACATTGACATGAACTGTCATACTCTGTTAGAATATCAATGACTTCGTTCTCCTTCACTGTAGTTTTCTTCTTGCCTTCCTCTTCCATAAACCCATCAGAAACCATCCAACCTAAGCCTAAGATCCAATGGGAACTCAATGGTTACCCAAACTTGATCATATTTGTGTTGGCTACCTCAAGTTTGGTATCCAGACCTGGTGGGAACTGATCCAACAGAACCAGGCCCCAATGAGTCCAGGTATGGGTACACCAGAACACGACCTGAACCTGACCTGTTGACAACCCTACCTAGGTCTATATAAAGGTCTCTTCAAGAAACAAGGCAATAGAAAATCCAACTAGGACTACCATCAAAATTGGAGCTAAATCAATGCTCTATATCACAAATTTTTATCAGTGTTTGTACACAGGGTATTTACCTTCCACACCTCTTTTGTATGGTCTTTGCTTGGAGAGCCTCCTGTTGAAGATGTCAAAGTTGCTGGAAGACAAATCCACCATTATCAAGTGCATCTTCTATTTAAAGCTTCAAAGGTGACCGGTCTCCTATCACTATAGGTAGGATAACGCTCATCAAGTCAATCTTAGCGAAAATGCCAATGCGCTTCTGTTGCTATTCAAGTGCATTATTAAGGAGGTGGCCGACCTTAAGTCCGTCAAGAAACAGTTCCTTTGGAAAAATAGGGAGGACAATGATAATTTCCACTTAGTTACCTGAGGGGAAGCATGTGAGCCAATCACTGCTGGTAGTCTTGGTATTACTTCAATCCGGAAAATGTGTTGGAGGCATGTTTTTGAAAATACAAATGGTGCTCGAAGGCTCCTCTTCGGCACAAATTTGAGTCCCTCTTTTAGATAAATGTTGACAAAAATGGCTGGTTGGCTAAGGCTTTTGGCCAAACAGCCGGGGATTTCTTTGGAACTTGGTTTCCGCTGCAACCTCAAGGATGAAGAGATTGAAGCCTTGTACCAGATGTTGGGTAACCTGGAGGAGATCTTCATCAGTCACTCTGCTGTTGATCAAAGGATTTGGGATCTTGAAGTCAACTTCATCCCCTTCTGGATGGGGGCATTGCTATCTGCCAAACAAATGTTTCAAGCACCTCAAGGAGGAAAACAACCCTCATCTTTTCTTGCACTGTTCAATGGGCATGACATGTTTGGGTTTTCATTTCTAAAATGTTCAGTGACCATTTGGTAATCCACTTGTTTGTGGCTACATTTGTTGCTCTGTGGTGGTCCGGTACCTGGAACCAAGTTTGTAGATTGTTTTGGAACTTGTCTCTTAAGGTTGTTTCGTGGTGTTTCGGGCTAGAAAGAGGTAAGAGGATATTTGAAAGTAAGAAGATGATGTTGGGTTCCATTTTGAAGAATATTTTCAGCTCAATCATTGAATGGGGAAATCGGAGAAAGCTGTTTCACGGGTATCCAACAATCCTACTTCATGCCAATGGGGATGAGTGGTTGTGATGTGAAAGTGCTCTTGAGTTTTGTCCCTGCCAGGATCATCTGTGTGATTTTGAATGACAAGGGTAATATTGTGTTCGAGTTATCGGGCCTATTGGTGTTTGGGACTGTATGGAGAGAAAGGTGCTACTTTTCTCCATGGAATCGGGCTTGCAGTCGACTGTGGCTTTAGTCCTATCATGATTGAAGGGAACTCTAGTCCTGCACTCAGTTGGATTAGTTAGGGCCGAACCCCTTGGAAATTGGCAAATGTTTTTGAAGAAGCTTTGGAGCTGTATGATTTTGGTTAAAATGTCCTTTTCTAAGGTAAACCCTTCAGCCAACTCCAGGTGGGCTTATTGGCGAAGGATGGGGTGTAGCTTGGGTATCTCTCCATCCAAAACCACCATCAATGCTTGCTTGTCCTATGAGATCTTTGTTGTAGCCTGTTTTGTGGGGCAGTCAATTATGCATCTACTTCTTCTTTTTTTTCTTTTTTTTTTAACTTTTAATAGGATCTCATCCACTTTTAAGAAAATGAACCAAGTCGAAGAGACAAATTACTAAAATGAACTCAAGATAGACAAATCTCTTTCCTAAATGATAGGATATGTGCTCCTAGATCCTTCCTAGATCAAACTCAGGCTTCTATTTGACCCATTATTTCTTACAAAAGTCATCGACAAGAGCCCCCTTTCTAAACATTGGTCTCCTTGGAAATGACATTAATCGTCATGGGCAATAGTCAATACGCCATAGCACACGTTGACTTTTGCACATTGGGGGATTAGCATCAAGGTTATGCCACCTTTGCCTATTAGGGATCTTCATCTCCTTTGACATTGGCTTTGGACCCTGTCTAAATCATACGTCAGATGTCCAGGATCAGGAGAAGCCCAAAAGGTGTTGGTGGTTAGAAGAAGTCCAACTGTAAGATGAACAAGTCTCAGAGCCAAATTGTCAAGGGTGCTCAAAGTTTGGATTCACGGTGAAGCCCATTTGTCACAAAGATGAGTATGCAATATGGAGTTGTGACTTCTACAAAAAGAGAACATGTAGGTAGGGAAGCATCCGAGTTACTCTTAGGGTCATGTGTAGGCCATGAGTAGAGTGTTCCAGGTTGGAATCACTTGATATGCCATTTTGGGAGCACAGATCGCATATACCATAGTGGCAATGCGGCTTTATGATCATTAGGCATTATGCCATGGCATGTGCTATTATGCGACCGCTTATGCAATTATGCGATGAAAAAGTGGAATTTTTTTGGAGGGTTGTGTGATGGCATATGTGATGATGCGATCGCATATGCACATAGGCCCCTTGGGTCGCATATAATCACTTATGTTATTTGACAACAATTGTAGGAGCATCTGAGTGACCAATGATGAATGACATCATGCCAGTGGTTGATTTGGAGGAACTCCCCCATGGGTTAGAGCATGCAATGATCCAATAAGGAACTGTCATGTGTCAGTGTTGGCACCACCCCTCCTTTTATTCAAACACAAATGAGTTCTCTTTGATGGATTTTTAGTAGGTAAATGGGACTCGAATTCTAGACCTCAATGTGGAAGGTTGATGTACAGGCTCAAACCCCAATGTGATCATCAACTTGCTTTCTGATCTTTTGTTTTCTTTGTGAGGCACTATCACAATGGTAGATGCAGTCACTAATTGTGGAGTTTGTGACAGCCAAATGCGGCATGGATGCATTTGGCTGCTCTCTTTTTTGTTTTCACCTTTAACTATATCTTCCTGCCAAGTTATATCTTCTTCAACATTTTTCCTCATTACATATGATGCTTTTAACTGCCTTGACAGTCACTGAAAGTGTTTGAAAATCCTTTGCATGCTTAGTCATTATTAGCATGGATTTGAAATTGGTATTGTGTTGTCCAATACAGTATCTTATTGGTATCAGCACGAACTGATACTTGATGTGGATCGGTATTGGCCCAATACAAAAAAAAACCACCCTGTATCGACCCGTATTGGGCGATACAGGCTGTTTCGTAACCGATACACTACCCGTATCGATCAGCTCCCAATCAACTCGTTTTTTCAGATTTTTCCCAAAGTTTTCTCTTAGAGATTGTTTTAGGGACAATTTTTGCTAGATTTACAACAGATTTGAGGATCAAAAAACAATTCTTTAAGGGGAATCGAATGGTTGAAACCCAGTACCTGATTTGGGAAAAATAAAAAATAAAAAAGCTTTTTTTTTCGTTCATTATTACTGGAATCAACTTGAAACAATGTTGTAAACCCAAATTGATCAAATCGTGCTTGATTTGTTCTTAATTTGGGGATTTTTTTTTCTTCAATTTATGCTAGAATTTTCTTGAAGTTTTTAATTTTAATTTTTTTTAAAACAAAAGCTGTAATGATGCATGAGAAGTCTTTTCTGACCAAATCTACACCAGATCTGAGGATCAACACAAGGTTTTTTGAATGGAATTGAAGGATTGAAGGCCCGGTACCCAATTTGGGGAAAATTAAAAAGGAAAAAGAAAAGAAGTAAAAACCCATGTTTTTGTTTATTATTGGTAGAATCAAGTGGAAACAATTATAAACACAAATTGATCAAATCATGCTTGATTTTATCTCAATTTGGGGATTTTTTTTTTTTTTTTTTTTGCATTTTTCTATTTACGCTGGAATTTTCTGTAATTTTTAGAATTTTTTTTAATACTTTTTTCAAATAAAAGTTGTAATGATATATGATCAGTCTTTTAATGATATAGTTCTACAGATTCACACATGGATTGATTAGATAAATTTTTAACATTTTTTGGTAAAATTTTCTGGCAATTTTCATAGTTGTTCTTAATTTTCTTTAAAAATCAGATTGGGGAAATGAATAATTAGATCTACAGCTAGAATCTTTTTTTAATTTTTATTATTGGCCTTTTGGTGAAATGAATAATCATTTTCACTTTTTTTTACTTTTTCTTTTTAAATCAAGTTTTGTTGTTTGTTTATTTTCTTAAAGTTAGATGATATTATTTTATTAGTCTTATTTTGTGTGTGCGCACGCGCACGCGTTTACTTATATGTGTTTTGCACCTTAATATTATGATTTGAGTCATTAATAGATAATCTTATTAGTAATATATGATATCAATTTATGACCTATATTTACAACTTATATAAAGAAATAAAAAATCAACATTACAGCTTATAGTAGGTCAACCTAACGTACAAAGTTGTTATCAAAGAATGGCTTGATACACCATTGAATACATGGTTAAAAAAAAGAAGAAGACAGATTCTTCATTCTTGTGTATATCTCATTTTTTTTCTTCATATTTTTCTAATATTTTCCTTTTTCTTGGCTAAAAAAAATTGTTTGATACAGGCTGATACAGTTCCAATACCAATACACAACACCGTATCATATCGTTTTTTGGCCGGGCCGATATGCCGGCCGATATCGATATTCAGAACTATAATTATTAGTTATTTTTCTTGGCCTTTTATTTAGATAGAATGAAAAATAAGTGAAAGTTGAGGTTCTTTAGGTGGGCCCTTTATTCTCTTCAATTCGTGAAATGGTCCTCCAATTCCAGAGGAGCCTCTAGGATGCCATGTCTTTGTTTCCAATGAATGTGCTGAACCTTCTCATATAGTGTTTATGGTTGAGGTTTAGGCCTTTCACAAGGTTAACAGTTTGGTCTCCTTGATTTTGAGCAAAGATATAATGGCCCATTCCTAGAAAAGAGGGTGGAAGGTGATTTTATCGGTACCCTGTCCCTTTATTATATTCTCTTCTTGGATGGAGTTTTCAGTATCCATCAAAGTAAAATAAAAACTGTAGTTCTGTTATTGCAGGGCATCATGGGGCATTATAAATTCTTCCACTCAAATTCTGATGTCTTTGTGGCCGTTTCAATTAAGGATTTCTCAATATATGTTTTCTAATACTTTATACCTCATAGTTTCGGACTTACGTTTTTCAATTTTCAGCTGTCTTTTAGCATATACTGGTTTAAACTGTTCTTGCTCAAACAGGTATTGTGGGCTGGCTTCGACAAGCTTGAGCTTTGTCCAACTATCTTCCGAAATGTTCTTTTACTTGGTTATACCAACGGCTTTCAAGTTATTGATGTTGAGGATTCTTCTAATTTCCATGAACTCGTCTCAAAGCGCGATGGCCCCGTTACATTTTTACAGATGCAGCCCATTCCAGTTAATTCGGAGGCTCGCGAGGGTTTCAGAGCATTGCATCCTTTACTGTTGGTTGTTGCAGGTGATGAAGTTGATGGCTCGGATATGGTTCGAGGTGCCCATTTGAGCGGCCCAATTAGAGATAATACTAGCGAGCCTCAACCAGGAAATTGCATTTCCACTCCCACAGTTGTTCGGTTTTACTCACTAAAATCCGACAGTTATGTGCATGTTCTGAGATTCCGATCTGCTGTACATATAATTCGATGCAGTCCTCGAATAATAGCAGTGGCTCTTACATCACAAGTAAGCTGGGTGAATTATTCATTGAGAGGAGATGGTAGCATAGCGGGAGAGAGGCATTTGATTATGAGGAATTATGGGGGCTTCAATCAATCAGCGGAGGGACAGGGTGCTGATGTACCCATTCGTTCGGGTGGGGCCCATGGTTCAGTATACAGATGGGGGGGGGGGGGGGGGGGGGGGGGGATGGCCCCAAGGATCTTCCAGATTTGAATAATCATTGCCATCCAATCTTTGCCCCTATTTCCAAGCATTTTTCTGTCTTTTAGCAGACTGTCTAGAAGTAGTTAGAGGGCAGATATCCTCCATCGTGGCTCACAACCAGATGAACATCTGGATCACTGAACCATGGCCCCACATGTAAAGATTGGCGCATCAGCACTCTATACATACGCTGATGCATCCGTACCCTATAATTCTGTTTTTTTTTATCCTAATAATGGGGCTAGACATTGAAGGATGACTGATTTATTTGCCTTTTCTCGTGCCAGATATACTGCTTTGACGCTGTCACTCTTGAGAATAAATTCAGTGTGCTGACTTATCCCATGCCCCAGGGAGGACAAGGAATGGCAGGGGTTAACATTGGTTATGGTCCAATGGCTGTAGGCCCAAGATGGTTAGCTTATGCTTCCAACAATCCTCTCTCGTCAAACACGGGC
Source organism: Liriodendron chinense (assembly GCA_003013855.2). Classification (NCBI taxonomy): domain Eukaryota; kingdom Viridiplantae; phylum Streptophyta; class Magnoliopsida; order Magnoliales; family Magnoliaceae; genus Liriodendron; species Liriodendron chinense. The sequence continues at coordinate 66,795 of PVNU02000325.1, forward strand.
CGCCTAAGTCCACAAAATCTTACACCTTCTCCAGGCGTCAGTCCATCAACTTCACCCGGCAGTGGGAACTTGGTGGCCCGCTATGCAATGGAGTCTAGTAAACAGTTGGCTGCTGGAATAATTAACCTTGGGGACATTGGATACAAGACATTGTCTAAATACTGCCAAGAGCTTCTACCTGATGGTTCCAACTCTCCTATATCATCGAACACAAGCTGGAAAGTCAGCAGAGTTACATCTGCCGTTCATCCAAGTGAAACAGATAATGCTGGGATGGTTAGTTGTTTGATGAGGATTACAATTATTTTAGCTTCACAGGCTAGAGCATGTTTCAATGAAGATTGGTTGTTTGTTCTTTTGTTTTTATAGATTACATTGATGGTTTTTTTTTTTTGGCTGCTATTTTAAAACGGCTTTGCTGCAGGTTGTTGTTAAGGACTTTGTTTCAAAGGCTATTATTTCACAATTCAGAGCACATACCAGTCCAATTTCTGCACTCTGCTTTGATCCGAGCGGGTACCCTTTTGGTTACTGCCTCTGTGCATGGCAACAATATAAATGTCTTTCGCATTATGCTGTCAAGCATGCAAAATGTTTCAAACTCTGCACGCTATGATTGGACTTCATCCCATGTGCATCTTTACAAGCTATATCGTGGACTAACAACAGCTGTAAGTAGTTTATACTAAAGCGCATTTGGGGTTATCTAGCCAAGGTTTCTCTCAGTCCAAGTTGTATCTGTCCTTCACTCCTTGAATTGATGCATTCTTCTTCCAAAAATTCCAACTATTGTTATATTGGTGCATGCTCTTTATTTATTGGTTCATACTTATTGGTTCCTCTATTTCCCCTTTTTTGTAACAGGTCATACAAGACATCTGTTTTAGTCATTCTAGCCAGTGGGTAGCAATCGTATCGTCCAGGGGGACATGTCATATTTTTGTCTTATCCCCATTTGGTGGCGATGTTGGTCTTCAGACACAAAGCGTACATAGCGATGGGCCGATACTTTTGCCAAGTTTATCATTGCCATGGTGGTCAACTTCCTCTTGCGTGATATAATCAGCAACCTCGGCCACCTCCACCTCCTTTAACACTTTCCGTAGTCAGCAGAATAAAAATGGCAGCTTCAGATGGCTCAATACAGTTAGCAATGCTGCTGCTTCTGCAACTGGAAAGATAAATGTGCCGTCCGGGCAATTACTGCTGTTTTTCATAATTCCATTCATCAATTCTTCAGCCTGTTCATGCAAAGGCCACTCATGGAGCACCTTTTGGTTTACTCTCATCTGGTCATGTAATCCAACATTGAGCTTCTGCCATCATCAGGTGTTGAGTCATGTGATAGTAGTTTGCGAACAGGTCCTGGCCCTTACGTCCGACTCAAGATGAGGAGTTACGGGTGTGAAGGCAGAACCTGTTCAGTGGTGGGATGTCTGCCGAAGGTCGAATTGGCCGGAAAGGGAGGAAAGCCTTTCGAGTGTTACCTTTGATAGGCTGGAAACGACAGCAGAGTGGTCATGGATACTTCGGATTGTGAAGATAATGATACAAAGTCTTCGAAGTCATTTAACAGTTAGTGCAATGGGAAAAGATGTGGGAAGAACCCATGAAAGGTCCCACCTGGTACCTCTCCAATGCTGAAGTGCAGATAAGCTCAGGGAGGATACCGATATGGCAGAATCTAAGGTATTCATCTCGATTTCAGTTGTAAGCTATCACATGTTTGTTTTGCTATTGTTGGTTCTAAATTTCTTACTCTTTCAAATTTGTTCCAGAATTTGCTTCTGTACGTTGATGCCTTCGAATGACAGTGAGAGAAAGCTTGCCAATGATTGTTCTGGTGGAGAGATTGAAATAGAAAAATCCCAGTTCATGAGGTCGAAATAAGAGAGAAAGGATTTATTGCCTGTTTTTGAGCATCTTCAGAGCATCCGACCGGATTGGATTGACAGGTAATTGTTGTACTATAACTATAGCTTCTCATAGGTATTTAACCACCATCTAATATTTGGGACCATTTGGCATCTCTACTAATGAGAGCTTATTTGCTTATTTCTAAAAAAGTCTTGTCTTTTTTTGAAATCGATGTTTAGTAATGGTTAATTTTACACCTACAAAATTTAGATTGTTTAGTAATGGTCTAATTTTACATCTACAAAATTTAGAAATAAGAGATTACCTCTCAATTTCTTAGATAAGGAAAGTTTTCCTTTAAGACTTATTTTTCTAAAGCGGGTATACATTTTTGGGCTAATTTTTGGACAAGTTTGTCCCTAAACTTCTTAAGTAATTCCCATCTTCCCTCCTCTTCTCTTTAATCTCTCTCAGGTGAGCGCACATTATGGACGACCCGTATTGAAGGTGGGGCCTCACATGATGAATGGTCCGCATCAAAGCGGGCCCCACATGATAGATGGCCCACATCTAAATGTGGCCCCACATGATGGACTATCCACATCAAGGGGGCCCCACCTGAGCCCAATGCTCTTTGCCAAGGTTCATCATTACCAACTACGTTTAAAAAAGAGGATGGGTGACTGTTTTCATCTGTTACTGTCCTTTACATCCATCAACGGTAGTCTGAGAAGACATTTTAAAATTCTTGGGATGGTGGGAGATGGTGATCCTAGGAGATATAAAATCCGTCTAGTTCAGAAGCTTTAGATTCATGCACATGGTGCCAGAAGAAGACAATCAAGCAATAGAGGAGATCAATGATATTAAATCGAGAGGAAAAGGTCTAAAGATTCAGCAAGCTAAATGTGGTTCAAATGTGCAAAGGAATACCAAGAAATTTCTCTATTCTAGGGTTGCATTGAGTTCCAAGGCATCGATTGGAAACTCTTCCATATCTGGCACATTTTAAGGCCAAGTCATTTCTGGTGGTGAAGCAATGCAGTGATGCTCAGAAATGGGCTTGGGTGGTGGAGTAAGGGAACCTCCGAGGCTGTTAGAATCTATGGCTAGTAGTTGCTTCATTCAGTGGTTGGAGATCTGAGGAATGGTTGAACTGAGTAGGCTCAATGTGTTCGGCTTTTCAATTTTCTGATGGTTGCTTGGTATCCCAAAGCTATAGTGGTGGTGGGTGGTTGTATTGGTGTGGTAAATGAAATTGACTCGCTTTCAATGCTTTGAAGGAGGTAGAGTATGCCAGGGTGAAAATCAGAAAACAACAACTGTGGTTTGGAAGGTCCTCGGTGACTCAAGATTTGGATCAAAGAGGGGTGTTGCTTCATTGAAGCTGAAGCAGCTCAATCCTTTACTCTCTATATCTTCAAGGAGATTTACTCTTTAAAGATTAGGGCAAGCAGAGGAGTTATAGCCCAAAAAGCTGGGTCGGTTGTAGGTGCCCAATAATATTGGTGATACCAGGAACATTGCTAGTGTGAAGAGTCACGATTTAAGGCAGGATTTTCTCTCAGGGGCTGGCAGGGAAGACGAAGGTGTATCAGGTCTAGTGGAAAACTGTATTTGATGTGTGGGGACAGGTGGGGTTCATTGGCTGAAGCCTATCTGTTTGAGGCATCTGTCATCTTGAATTTTGAATTAGTGCCTGCCATTCCATTTGACTTATCCATGCGTTGTTTTGCTAGAATGCCAATGTTGAAGGTGGTTCTTATACCCATGTCCTCGTTAATGTTGGGGAAGGGGTTTTTCCAAGCTGATGTGTATATATAAGACGCTGGGGATCCCCAGCCTAGTTATGATAGATAGATGTTTGAGGATCTTGATTCCAACTGGCGTCTCTACCACCGGATAGTGGCACTTCATCTTATTAAGACCCATAAGTGGGGCCCATGGAAGTGATGGGCAAACCTCCGTGATGTTGGTGGGGCCTATTAATGAGGGTAATTTGGGTTTTTCACATAATGCATAAGTTGCGATCAAGGTTGGATATGCCCTTAAAAATGGTACAGCCTATTAAGATTTGGACATAGACAAAGCTCTTGGCCCAGAAGGCTTTCCGTTGTGTTGTTTCAAACCAGTGCAATTCTTGGTCTCTGTTGCTAGCCATCCATCTCAACATCCTCATCAGACCCAAGTTGATAATCTTCCAGAAGTTTTCTGGTGTTTGAAGATGGTTTATGGGCCATGGTTGCTCTAAGTGTGAAGCGAAGTGGTTACAAAATCAAGTGCAGGAGCAGGGAAGCCTCATTTACAAAATGTTCGTAAGTATAAATATCTGGGAAATGGGAGTGGGAGTGCGAGTCCGAAGTGTGATTTGAAGTGGGAACTGCACCTAGTTAGAATGATCTTCCAACTAAGGTCTAGGCAAAAGCTTAATCTTCAAAAAGTGCATTGTTGGGAGTTTGCGTGTGTGGTGCTGAGGTTGAATTCTTTGCTTGTTCCAACTTGCGCTGTATGTCATCTTATTCCCGTGCCCTGGTAGTGCCATTGAGAGAATGGAAGAATTCAGAGGAATTTTTTTATGGTGCCATGCTGAAATTAAAAGGTTCCACTTGGTTAGCTGAGATGAGGTTTGTGAACCGGAGGAGTTTGCTGGGTTAGGTATTAGAAGCCTCAAAGTCAACGAATGAGCCCCTTTTCAGAAATGGTTATGGAGGTTATGTAGGAGGAAGATAGCCTTTGGAGAAGGGTGATAGCCAGAATGGCCTGGAGGCAAGGAGTTGGTTCTCATGGCAGTCATCACAAAGCAAGGCCATTGTTTGGAACACCATATTATGGGTGGCTGTTCATCTTGCAAGGGAGTTGTTGTTCATTCCAGGAGATGCATTTCATATTTGGTTTAGTAAGGATGGGTGGTGTGTAGACATGTCACTATGCCTGTCCTTTCCTGTGCTTTCTAGAGTTGCTCTGGAGGATGGAGTATTTATCTCCCATTGTTACTCTAAGGAGGGAGACACTATTGTGTGGGTTCCTAGGCTTCTTAGAGATCTTTCCAATGAGATGTGGAATTTGTGAAACTGATGGAAATGCTACATGGCCAAGTCATTCATGTTTCTGGGAGGGAGGAATAGGTGTGGAATGTTGAGAAACTGGGTTTTTTCCTTCGTCCAATCTTTCTTGCTGCCCTTTTTTTTTGTTTTCATGTGGTTTGTTGGAAAGAACAAAGTTCTTGCAAGTCACAGACCACCAGAAACAGGCAGATGATCATCCCTATTGGATGTCTTGTGTGTTTGTGCGATGCAGAATTGGCCGACCATTCGTTTATGGTTTGCTCCTTGACCAGGGAGTTTAGTGGCAGCGCTTCTCCAGGTGGTTTGAAGTTGTTTGGTCAATTCTGTGTCTATGATTTACCAAGCATAGCTGCTTGTCAAGCAGGTAAACAAAAAGAGGATCATCTGGCAGCTGTTTGTTGTTGCTGATTTGTCGGTAATATAGCAGGAGTGTAGTACCAGAACATTCAGAAACAATTTGTCCTCGCTGGTGGTGGTTTTCCAAAAGGCGTTTGTTAATTCTCCCAAGGATTTGCTTTGGGGCTCTTGGGGTGTTCTCCTTTGTTTTGATTGGAAGATTCTTGTCATCTCATTGTCTTTCATTTTCCTCTTTCTTCAAATAAAAATTGGGTTGCCTGGTAGTGTAGTGTGTGTGAGTGATTCAGGGTTCAACCCCTGGTAGTGTTAACTTAAAAAAAAAAACAAAAACAAAAAAAAAAAGAAGAAGAAGAAGAAGAAGAAGGTTGCCCCTCAAAAAATGAAAAAATAAAAGTCTCACCTTCGCTTCTACACGTCCTAACTTGATTTCCATCTATTATTTTATGTGCTTTTATATATGCTGTTTTTACATAGTAAGGGTGCATTTGGATGTATGAAGATTCACGGGAAACTGTATGGCGCTGAAAATTTT